>CAWUER010000512.1:0-600000 GCA_963921195.1 Pegoplata infirma
CATAATAATCTATTACATATCGTTAAACTATATTCAATTTGAGCTATCTAAAAAAACATAACTTTTCAGGAGACCAAAAAAACCGACGCATTCGCGTATTTTGAAACTTTTTGTGGGCCGATCTTTTACAATATTAATTAATAATTACTACTAAATTTTACACGTGCTTTGTTTGTAAAAATTCGTATTATTCGCTGAGTTACAGCAGATAGCTCAGCCTTTTTTATTTGAAATTAATCAACCTAAGCAGATAGCTCATTAAATATAGATTTTAAAGCTTTATAACTCTTTAACGGATTATGATAAAAATGTGAATTTGGTACCATATTTCTCAGTTTTTAAAGCCCTTCTGTTACAAGTGCTAAAAAATATACTACTACTTTTTAATTTTTTTTTAAATCATCGATTTTATCGCGCTTTATCGCCATTATTTGGAACCTTCATGAAGCTTGCGAAAAATGTCATAACACTTGTGTTTGCTGTACAATCGAATGGACAAATAAAATATGCAAAAAGTTCAACCAAATTTTGCTCCGCATCGAAATATGGTTCAAAAACCGCGTTTTTAACCGCGGAAAGGAGTTGAAACTTTCAAAAAAAAACTGCCATTATTTTTATTGATGGAAACACCGTATAAAAAGTGATAATATAAAAAAATTTAATTTTAAAAGTTTACCCTAGTAAACTAAACTGTAGATAGCTCAAATTTTTATTTATAAAAAAACATGGTTTCACATAGCTCATGCTATTTTTGGAATAAAATAGTCTTAAAATAATTTTTTTGTTCTGAAATTAATACCATAGATGACACTTATGCCAGCGAACATTTTGCCATCAAAAACTCATTTTCGTCAACCGAGCAGATAGCTCAAATTGAATATAGTTCCACGATATAGTTTAAAATGAAAAAAAAAATAAAAAAAAATATGAAAAAAATGTAAAACAAATTGAACACAACATCATATATGATCCCATATATGATTCAATATATGATCTAATATATGATCACATATATTGGATCATATATGACCGTGTCTTATATAAGCGCCAATTTTGGAATATGTTCATATATGAGACCATATTTGATACTATATATGATACTGTATATGGTCTCATATATGATATCATATATGATTATATACAACATTTTTAGCCGGGTACGTATTATTTTTTATTTAATAATGTTTTTTTATAATAATTTAATAATTTTTAAAAAAAAAAAAAATTTCATATAAAATCGACTAAATTTGTTAATTTTTTGGTATTTTTTTTTTAAAGTTTAAATAATTAAAAAAAAAAAAATAATTTAAAGCAAAAAAAAAAAATATGTGATGGCCATCGTCGGGATTCGAACCTGAGCTGCCGGTAATATAAGCGAAAAACACATCCATCGAACCAGCAAATCAGGGCAATTTGTGTACAAAACAGCATTTTTTGTGTTCTTTTCTGAGTGAAAAAAATGCGACATCGCACAGTGAGACAACGACGGCATTAAATACAAGGAGTCATTGTAGAGCTTTGAAATTTTGCACAGGTTATTTTTGAGACAATTCCAGTTTTTTGAAAAAAAAATTATGAAAATACGCCCACTTTTACGCCCACCTCCCATACAATCGAAATTTGTAAAATGCCGTATTGTCCGTAATACTTTAGGTATAACTTTCAATTTTGGTATACTTGAATGTTATATTGTTACAAACATTAGCTTCGTTTGTTTACCTACTACAATTTACTATTTTTTACTCAATTTACTACTTTTGCTCAAAAACCGTTCGAGTACACATAAAAATAGTAAATGTAGTAATCAATTTAAGAGAAAATTTATTTCTCTTTTGCTTTATTTTTACTACAATTTACCGGCAAAATTTCAATGCGTAAGTATGGAAATTATGTCAAAAAAATTATTGACAAATTTTTGTATTTATTTACAAAAAAATATTTTAAAACAAAACAAATAAAAAAAAATAAATTTATGTGCAAATTCAATTCAAGATGAACTAACAACAAAAAATCTAAACAAATATGCGTACATGTGCTTAATACATGCTTAACATCATCCCTTGGTAGGAAAAATTCGAAAAAGTTCCTAGCTTTTTAGTGTGTAACGCATCTTTGCTTTGTTATTCCGTGTGTTACGCATCCACATTTCGGTCAAGGACCTAATAATAGCGAAGAATCTGAGACTTTTTCTAAAGAAAATATTTCTCAGAATCTGAGATTTCTTCTAAATAAAAATGTCTCAGAGTCCGAGACTTTATCTAAAGAAAAAATTTCTCAAAATCTGAGACTTTTTCTATAGAAAAATTGTCTCAGAGGGTGAGACTTTTTCCATGTAAAAAATGTCTTAGAATCTGAGAGTTTTTCTATAGAAAAAATGTATTAGAATCTGAAACATTTTCTGTAAAAAAATGTCTCAGAATCTGAGACTTTTTCTACAGAAAAAAAAATTTCTACAAAAAAAAATTCTCAGATTCTGAGATTTCTTCTATAGAAAAATTCTCTCATAATCTGAGACTTCTTCTATAGAAAAAATATCTCAGAATCTGAGACTTTTTCTATATAAAAAATGTCTCGGAAACTTAGAACCTTTAAATAAAAAAATGTCTCAGAATCTGAGACTTTGCTATAGAACTTCAATAGTCTTCTTCTTTAGGAAAAATGTCTCGGAATCCGAGACATTTTTTAAAAATAAGTCTCTGAATCTAAGACTTTTTCTATAGAAAAAAATGTCGCGGAATCTGAGACTTTTTTTATAGAAAAATATCTCAGAGTCTGAGACTTTTTCTATTTAAAAAATGTCTCAGAATCTGAGACTTCTTCTATAGACTTTTTTTATAGAAAAATATCTCAGAGTCTGAGACTTTTTCTATAGAAAAAATGTCTCAGAAACTGAGACTTTTTATAAAGAAAAAGTGGATTAGAATATCTGAATCTGCGACTTTTTGTATATAAAAAATTCTCAAAACCTGCGACTTTTTCTATAGAAAAATCTCTCAGAACCTGAGACTTTTTCTATAGAAAAAATTTCTCAGAATCTGAGACTTTTTCTACAGAAAAAATCTCTCAGAATCTGAGACCATTTCTATGAAAAAAATTTCTCAGAATATAAGTTTTTTCTATAAAAAAAAAAATGTCTCAGAAACGTAGACTTTTTCTATAGAAAAAAAATATCGGAGATATAAGATTTTTTCTTTAGTAAAAATGTCTCGGAAATGGACACTTTTTCTATAGAAAAAATGTACCAGAATCTGAGACATTTTCGATACGTTCAGTTCGGAGATGTATAAAATCGAATCAGTTGGGAAAAAAGTTCCACTTTTAAAAATTAAAACAACTCCAGAAAAAGACAATTTTTTTAATGATTGTTTTACGTTTGTATTAAAGATTTTTTTAGGACAGTCCCAAGATAATGAGAAAAAATCCTCAGATTCTAAGAGAATTTGTTTAAAGGCTTTTAAAATACTTCTTAAAGAAAAATATCAGATGTGTTTTAATATACTAAAACGAAAAATTCTTTCAAAGATGTTTGGATATCCTATGGTTTATAAATATTTATAAGAAAGGTCCATAATTACATTTTTTGGAAAGTTCTATAGAATATTATCCTCAAATTGTCAAAACTCCTTGTTCTTGTCTAAATGCATAAAGTTTTGGTGATTGTCCAAATAATTTTTTTTAATTAATAAATAAATTAAAAAAAATTGAATGATAAATATATTTTTACTACTTTTACTACTTTTTGTTTTTTTACTTTTTTTGATTTTTCTCTCAATGAGTAAATTTTGACAATATTTCTCATTTACTACAATTATCGGAAAAAATTTTGAACTTTGGCCGACTTTTACCCACACCACCCATACAACCTCAACATAAAAAGTGCCATATTTTCTAAAATATTTTAGGTACAACCTTCAAATTTGATATTTCTGTAATTTATATCATTTAAAATGTTTCATGCAAAAATAACAATAACACGCCCACTATTACGCCCACCTCCCATGGAAATGCAATAAAAAAGAACATTTTTTTTCACTCTATCAATAATTTTTTAATATCATCATGGTATTCTAATTTTTTCAATATGTTAGAGAAATGCTAATCTCTTATCAAAAGAGATCATTATAAGAACACTCATTGTTACTTAACCCAATAAAAAATGCAACAACTAAATCCAATATATAACAATTAAACTAACCACATTAGAAAGTGATCATAACACAACTTAGATAAGAACAACAACTTGCACTGTCAATTTAAATTAAAAATTATGCAACTATCTAACCCAAAGTCAATGACCTTCAAAAAAATTATCAATCAAATGAATAATATAAATAATAATAAACAATAAGTGAATATGTGTAAACAATTAAAAAAAAATAACATGCTATTGCATGCTAACATACGTATAGCGCACTCTTATAAATTTTTGTTGAAATTTACCCACTTTATTGTAGGTAACTGTTCTCCTACAATAAAGTGGGTAAAAATACTCGATGTGTTTAAATTTCAACATTTGCACACAAATTGTGTACAACTAATAGACATTTTGTGTGTAAACCTACAAATGAACTGCTTTCAAAATTCTTTGGCAATACACACAAAATGTGTAATTTTAGCTTACTTGTGCTCAAAAATAGATTTAAAATGTTTAAAATTGCATTTAAAATGTTTTCTTTTACATAAAAGGTGCCTAATTTTTAACAACCTGCTAAAAAATTTATTCCTATAAACAAATAAAACCAAAAATGCATTTTTATTATTATTTTTATACACTCTTATAAATTTTTTTAATTAACACTTTATGTAAATGATGACATATTTTAAACTAGCTGTTTTGCACCCGGCGTTGCCCGGGTTAAAAAAAAAAGATTATGTAATGAATGAGTTTTTTATTCGTCAGTTTATCTACTACTTCGTGGCTTTTCACTGGTGAATATAAACCTATTCATGAGGTTTAGTAAATTTTTTTCGATTTTGCTTAGCGTCGGGAACATGGTTATACGTGTTCCTCCGTCATGGGAACAAACCTAATATTAATGTATTTCTTAAATGGCTTTTAAAAGGAACCTATAGTTCCCTCCTCGGTTAGCACTTTATGTAGTGAAAACATCAATAAAGACATAACTTTCACTGTAGTTCAAGTGGGTGTGGCATTTAACGCATTTGGTTAAATTTTGGTATCATGTGACCTATAGTTCCCCTATTGGTTAGCACGTGAAGAAATTTGCAATTAAATTTGCTCAACTCTCACTAAAGTACAAAGGGGCGTGCCATTATATGTCTTTAATTAAATCGCAGTTTAATATTATCTATAGCACTATTTATTTATGTTGAAGATTTCATTGAAATGGTTCGCGCTCAGTTAATTCTAACAGTAGTATTTAAAGGAGTTGGTTAAGCCGTTTTTGCATGATAGAAAATAAGCCAGAAATAGCGTTACTTCCATTTGTCTAATCGCGGGCTAATATGGCATATCGTTCAACAGGAAACAGGAAAATATATTTTTTTAATTTAATACAAAGGGATGCGGCATTTTAAGCACCTTTTCCCGATCGCCATGGTAAATACCATCTGTGGTGAAAATTTGATTAAAATTGGTTTCACCGTTAACGCGTGAGTACGGATCAGACAGAAATAAATTTTAATGTATTACAAAGGGACGTGGCAATTCACACACTCTTATAAATTTTTGTTGAAATTTACCCACTTTATTGTAGGTAACTGTTCTCCTACAATAAAGTGGGTAAAAATACTCGTTGTGTTTAAATTTCAACATTTGCACACAAAGTGTGTACAACTAATAAACATTTTGTGTGTAAACCTACAAATGAACTGCTTTCAAAATTCTCTGGCAATACACACAAAATGTGTAATTTTAAAATACTTGTGCTTAAAAAAGCATTCAATATGTGCAAAAATGCATTAAAAATGCTCAAAATTGCAAAAAAAAAAATTCTATAAAAAAATGCTTTTTTATTTTTATGGGATTTATTTCTCTATACTTGAACTACAATAGTTACATAGATATAATATGCGAAAATTGTAATTAAAATGGATCAATCTTTTTTAATAAATTGTTCAATAATAAAAACAAAAAATAAAATAAAAATAGTAACATGTAACAATATTATGCAATATTTTAAAACTATAAAATTAAAGTAAATACATCACTAAAAATATAAAATAAAAGACAAGAACCTAACTTAATTTGTGTATAGGAAATAGCTCAGGATATAAAATTGTTCGGACTTTTTCAGAAAAAATATTTTTTTAAGAAACAATATCTCAGATTCAAAGACTTGTATATTGTAAAATTTTTTTAAAGGAGTTTTAGAATCTGTAATACTTTTCTGTAGAAGGAGATTCTTATCTGTGATAATTTTTTAGAGGAAAAATCTCTGAATCTGACCAATTTTTTCTAAAGAAAGGAGCAGTATCTGAGACATTTTGTCTCTTCAAAGAGTCTCAGAATCAGTGATATTTATTCTTCAGAACAATTCTCAGAATTAAAAACATTTTTTTATAGAAAGTCTACGAATCCGAAGTTTTCTTCAGAAAAAAATGTCTTAGATTCGGAGACTTTTTCTTTAGAAAATTTTTTTTCTATAACAAAAAATGTATCAGTTCTTAATACTTTTTTATATAGAAAAAATGTCTCGGACTACTTTTTCTATAGAAAAAATGTCTCCGACTCTGACACTTTTCCAATACAAAAACTGTCTCAGATTCTGAGATAGATTCACAGATTTCGATACTAAGTATTTGTATATAAAAAAAGGTTTTAGATTCTTAGATTTTTTTTATAAATGTTTCAGATTCTGAGGCTCTATAAAAAAAATATCTCAGATTCTGAGATTCTGAAGATAAAATGTTTTACACTCTGAGATTTTTCCTGTAAAAAAAATATTACAGATTTTGAGTCTTCTTCTGCAGAAAAATAAAATAGATTTTAAAATTTCTTCGATACCAAAATATCACAAATTTTGAGACTCTTCCTATTGACAGATTTTGAGACACTTTCAGTAAGATTTTTCCAAAGAGAAAAAGCAGATTCTAAAACCATGTGTCTAAATGAAAATGTATCGGATTTTAAGACCTTTATCGTTTAGGTCCGGTCTTGAATTCTGAGATACATTACTATAGAAAAAAACTTCCTTTTGGAGAATTCTTTTTGGAATAAAAAAGGGAATTTTGACAATCTTTATTTCTTGATGCGTTGTTTGTTGCTTTCTGATCTTTCAATTCTTAATATGATCCGCTTGTTGAAAATACAATTGGGATGAACTTAAGCTTCCCCGCAACACATAGTATGAATTTTCAGCCTCTTTAAAATCTAAAAACAAATTGTGTTGCATTTGTTAATTCAGTTCTTTACGTTTTAAAGTCGTTGTTTCGTTGTTTACTTACCTAAATACACTTTTTGTCTCATCCACAATTTATCAATTGCTTGCAGAACATTTGTTATTAATTATATAATTTATTTGTCTGGTTGCAAAATGTTTTCTTTTATTTATAAATATATTTTAATTTATTTCAGTTTTTTTCTATTTGAGTTTTGATGACATTTTTTTTTTACTACTATGAAAATTTAAGATTACACATTTTATGCCTAATAGTCGATTTCAAACACAAAATGTGTAATAGTAAAACTAAAATTTTTATAAATTTTCAAATTACTATACAAAATGTTTAATTTTCAGTATTTTGTGTTTAAATAGATTTTTCAAACATTTCATGCGTAAATTTAGGCGTTGTGTGTCATTTTAAACAAAAATTTACTAACATTATTGTAGTGATTTTACATTAATTTTTTAGAGTGCACCTTTGTCTGGTCGTGTCTATAGTTTCCGCCTCAATAAGTACTAACTAACTGTGGTGAAAATTATAATAACATCAGGTTCACCGTTTAAGCGTGATTACGGAAAGGCAGAATGAACTTTCAGTACATTGCAAAAGGCGTGGCAGTTGATACCATACTAAAGTTCCCGCCTCTGTTAGTACATCTATGCAAAGAATTTTGTTAAAACCGGTTTAGTCGTTTAAGCGTTATTAAGGAACATGCAGAAAACCTTTCAGTATAGTACAAAGGCGCGTGTCAATTTACGCCCCTTTGTCCAAACGCGCTCTATTTTAATCTATAGTTCCCGCCTCGGTGGTAAATATTTCATTTAATTTTAGACAGAAATAGCGTTCAATAAAATAAAGAGGAGCGCGCTATTTTATTTTTTATTAAAATCGGTATAGTCGTTTAAGCATGATTACGGAACATGCAGAAAAAACTTTCAGTATAGTACAAAGGGGCGTGGCATTTTCCGCCCCTTTGTCCATACGCGCTCTATTATAATCTACAGTTTCCGCCTCTGTTAGTGCTATCTTTGATAAAAATGTCATTAAAATCGGTTCAGCCATTTATACGTGATAACGGAACAGGAAGAAATAACTTTTAATGTACTACAAAGGGGCATGGCATTTTACGACACTTTTTTCTATCGCCCTCTATTGTGGCTCATAGTTTTCGCTTCGGTTAATACTATGTGTGGTGAACAATACATGAAAATCAGTTCAGCCGTTGAAGCGTAATTTTACGCCCCTTTGTCCGATTGCGGTCGCTTATGGCCCATAGTTCCCGCCTCGGTTAGTACTATCTTTGGTGAAAATTTCATGAAAACTGGTTCAGCTTTAGCATGGTACAAAGGGGCGTGGCATTTTACGCCCCTTTGTCCGATCGCGGTCGCTTATGGCCTATAGTTCCCGGCTCGGTTAGTACTGTCCGTGGTGAAAATTTCATGAAAATCGGTTCAGCCGTTTTTCCATTATTGCCGGACAGGCAGATATAGCTTTAGCATGGTACATAGGGGCGTGGCATTTTACGCCCCTTTGTCCGATTGCGGTCGCTTATGGCCTATAGTTCCCGCCTCGGTTAGTACTATCTGTGGTGAAAATTTCATGAAAACCGTTTCAGCCGTTTTTCTGTTATTGCCGTACATGCAGATATAGCTTTAGGATGGTACAAAGGGGCGTGGCATTTTACGCCCCTTTGTCCGATCGCGGTCGCTTATTTTCTATAGTTCCCGCCTCGGTTAGTACTATCTGTGGTGAAAATTTCATGAAAATCGGTTAAGCCGTTCTTTACTTATTGCGGAACAGACAGACAGACAGATAGACAGACAAAAAGACAGACAGACAGACAAACCAACAATCAGATTTATAATATTATATTTTAAATAATTATATAATTTTTGAACATTATTTAAAAAAAAAAAAAAAAAATTTTAATGAAACCTCTTTAGTTTGTTAATTCTAGTAGTTGATAATTTTTGTCGTTATTTCTTGCTTCTTTATAAAAGTGGATTTTTTCTGATGCACTAGTCTCTAAAAATTGATAAAAAAATAGAAAAATTTTAATATTTTGGCAAATACATTACAATTATTTTCATCACTTAAATACTTACAATCGTAATAAACGGGGAATAATATCCAATAACCATGGAATCAGAATTTTGACATCATTTCCTCTTGTACCAACTGCAAATATTTAAAAATGTTAACATTTCTTCTATATAAAATATTAGAATAGTGATATTTTTTTATAGACAAATTATTCAAATTTAATATATACATTTATATAAATTCCTTTTTACTCGGGACGAATATTTTTGAAGTGTTTTATATAAAATTTTATATGACTTAATTAAAAAAAAAAATTCAAGGACAATTGCTTTGTTATAACGAATATAATCTAAGTGCTTTATATAAAATTTTATATAACTTTATTTTTTTTTTTTTATTTCTCCAAGTTTTTTTGTTAAGGTCAATTTTTTTTTTTAACGAAAATTTTCTAAGTGTCTAATATAAAATTTTATATGACTCCTTTTATTGAAATTTTTTCAATAAAATTTTACATGAGTCCATTTTTTTAAATTTTTTCAAGGAACATTTTTTTTGCACCCGGCGTTGCCCGGGTTGAAAAAATATTATTGTATAATGAATGAGTTTTTTATTAGCATACTGCTAAATGACTTTTCACTGGGTTTATGGGTTGAGCGATTTTTTTTTTGATTTCGCTTAGCGTCGGGGTTTAAAACAGTTACCATTTAGCGTAAATATTAGCACGACAAAATATTGGACGTTTGGGCATTTTTTTGGGTTCCTTTTTGACTTGAAAGGCGAAAAGCTCCGAACAAAGTGAAAAAACGTTTTATTTTTTACTGAAGATATTAGTTGCAAGTTGTTCATCGGTAAAAAAAATGTTTCGAAATGTCAATTAATTTGTAGCGAAAATTTGACAGTCATAAGTTTGGTTATGTTTCGCGCATCAGTAAACAAAAAATAAGCGTTATTATGGAACAGGTAGAAAAAACGTTCAGTACATTGCAAAAGGCGTGGCAGTTTACACCCCCTTGTCCGATCGCCCGTTAATGCAGACTAAAGTTCCCGCCTCGGTTGTACTATCTGTGGAGAAAGTTTTGTTAAAATCTGTTTAGTCGTTTAAAGCTACGTTCACAATTTCAGAGTCAATCCAATCCGTGGCACAGATTGAAATGTTAACTGTGCAAAATGCAGATTAGAGTTCTGTCAGATTCTAAATGTCATTTTACCTACCCTTCTCAGAATTTCACAAAATCACAAAATTAAAATTGGCGCACTTAATTAATTTATTTAAATCTATTTTTTTTTAAATATTTTTTTTTATTAAAACTTTATAAAAATTATTTATATTTGTTTTTTATATGTTTTTAATGAAATTATTAGATATGGAACTTTCACAGAGCTGTATTTTTTCTCTGTTAACGGTTAACATAGGCTAACAGAGCCTAACAGAGCAGATTGGAAACTTCAGAGTAGAACATGTTTGACTCTGAAGTGAATTGAAAAATGTAGTCAAATGAAAGTGCAATAGGGAAAGGTTTAAATTTTCTACAGATTGGAGTACTCCAACATTGTTATTGCGGCTAAAGAGTGATTACGTAACAGGCAGAAAAACTATGGCATACAGTTCCGCATCTTATATGGCATATAGTTGCGAAACAGGAAAAAATATTTTTTAATTTAATACAAAGGATGGCGGCATTTTAAGCTCCTTTGCCCGATTGCTTCGGTTAGTACTATATGTGGTGAAAATTTCATGAAAATCAGTTCAGCCGTTTTCCCCTGATTGAGGAACAGACATGTGTCTGTGATTAAAGTTTTATTAAAATCGGTTTAGTCCTTTAGCATGATTACGGAACATGATGAAAAAACTTTCAGTATAGTACAAAGGGAATTATAAATATATCGTCACCCAAAATGCAAAAGGCCCTAACTAACATTTTATTAATTTTACAGGAAAAGCAAAAAACAGTACTGAACGATATTTTAAATTTGTTAATAACTTTGTTGTTTTTTAATGAATTTGGCAAAAATTTTGTGTGGACGTTCTTTTAATAAATATGAATCAAAATAAATAAAAAAATATTAAAAAAGTTTTTGTTTAGTTAGGTCCATTGGCGATTGCCCAATACACGTGTTTTTTTTAATTTTGGCTATAAAATCGCTAATTTTTATTATGCAGCCATATATTGATTAAATAATCCAGAACCAATAAAAAAACTGATTTTGAATTTTTTGTTAGTTAGGCCTTTTGCATTTTAGGTGACGATATGCCCCTTAGTCCAAACGCGATCTATTGTGGCTCATAGTTTTTGCCTAGGTTAATACTGTCTGTTGTGAAAATATCATAAAAATCGGTTCAGCCGCTTAAGCGTGATTTCGGAAAAGGCAGAAATATCGGTTAATAAAATACAAAGGGGTGTGGCATTTTCCGCCCGTTTACCCAAACGCGATCTATTGTGGTTCATAGTTTACTCCTCGGTCAGTACTATGAGTGGTAAAAATTTCATTAAAATTAGTTTAGCCGTTTATGCTTGAACACGAAACAGGCAGAAATAAATTTTAATTTACAATACAAAGGGGCGTGGCATTTTACGCGTCTTTTTCGATCTCCCTCTACTATGGTCATAGTTTCGGTCAGTGCTATCAGTGGTAAAAATTTCATTAAAATCGGTTTAGCCGTTTATGCGTTATTACGGAAAAGGCAAAATAAAGTTCCATAAATTAAAAAGGGGCGTGGCATTTTACGTCCCTTTGTCCGATCGCGGTCGCTTATAGCCTATAGTTCCCCCTCGGTTAGTACTATCTGTGGTGAAAATTTCATGAAAATCGGTTCAGCCGTTCTCCCCTGATTGCGGAACAGACAGACAGACAAACCAACACTCAGATTTATAATATTAATAGGGATTAAATTGGTTCAATTGATACAACAAATGGAAATGAAAACAATTTCATTGCCGTTGACATCAATTAAATGGTAATTAAACCATCAATTAATTGGTCCCTTTAATTAATTAGTCCCATCTATGGTTTACATTAACCCACTTTTTATCGGCATTCCTCTTAAGAACACATTTTGTTTTTAATTGCCTCTAGTTTCCCTCGGTTAGCCCTATCTGTGGTGAAAATTTTAGTGAAATCGGTAAAATCGCTTTTTAGTGATTGCGGAACAGGCAGACATAGTTTGTGTATAGTACAAAGGGGCGTGGCATTTTACGCCCCTTTGTCCGATCGCGGTCGCTTATGGCCTATAGTTCCCGCCTCGGTTAGTACTATCTGTGGTGAAAATTTCATGAAAATCGGTTAAGCCGTTCTGTACTTATTGCGGAACAGACAGACAGACAGACAGACAGACAGACAGACAGACAGACAGACAGACAGAAAGACAGACAGACAGACAAACCAACAATCAGATTTATAATATTAATAGGGATGTATTTTTTTTATTAATAAGCTTTTGAATGTTAAATATTGCACTAACATATTTCAAGCGCTTTGGCATACCTCAACTTTGACTTGCTCTAGACCAAAAAGTAATGAAGTTATGAGGCTGAAATTTCAGGGAATTGTTACTCATATATCTGTTAATATACTGTAAAATTTCATCCAAATTGGACGACACGCCAAAACCCATTTTTTGCCGCGGTTACTATAGGGCTGTCTCACTGTGTGGCGTTTTCTTTTCTGGAAAAAATGTAGCATTTTGTAACATTTTTTTATTATTTGAATTTTTTGTGCTCTTTTCTAAAAAAATGCACACTTTTGAAAAAATATTTTGTTCTTTTCTCAAAATGTTGCCTGCCCGTGATGTAAAAAATGCATATTTTCCACCCCGAAATCAAATGACGGGGTGAAAAACTGCCCTGATATTCTCTCATGTAGCAAAACTCAAATTAAGCAAACAAGTTAACTGGTGCTGTTGTGGTGCAGAGGATGTGTCGTGGCATGTGACACTGGAGGTCCGGGGTTCAAATCCCGGTATGGACATTTTTTTTTTTTTTTCTGGTATTTTATTTTTATTCAATTACGTATTATTTTTTATTTAATAATGTTTTTTTTTTTAATAATTTAATAATTTAAAAAAAAAAAAGTAAATTTTCATATAAAATCGACTAATTTGTTAATTTTTTGGTATTTTTTTTTAAGTTTAAATAATTAAAAAAAAAAAAAAATTAGAGCAAAAAAAAAAAAAATATGTGATGGCCATCGTCGGGATTCGAACCTGAGCTGCCGGTAATATAAGCGAAAAACACATCCATCGAACCAGCAAATAAGGGCAATTTTCGTACAAAACAGCATTTTTTGTGTTCTTTTCTGAGTGAAAAAAATGCGACATCGTTTCAGGGCCATGTCAACATTTTAAAAGTAAACATTTTAACAATGCACAATTTTTTGTTCAGAAAAGAAAACACCATTAGTGTTTTTAAGTTTAATCAAATCAGAAAACGTCTTAAAATTCAAAAGTATTTGTCAATTTTAAGCACATGCTGATTTTTTGGATATTTTCAAACAAAATTTTAATATTTTATGATTGTTCTACAACAAGCTCATGGAAAATATTGACTTCTGATTGAGTTATGCCTGTTTCCTATGAATAGGTTCCTTAATTTATTAAAACTATGTATGTGTATTTCAGTCCTCTGTGTACTCCAAGTAACCCGTTTTTTACTATGAGAACCTCTGCATATTTTTCTGTTTACTTTTGTAGCATTGTTTTATTGAAAGATTGTATTAAAAATTCAAAAATTATAAATTAATGAAAAATTGAAAAAGGTAAAAAAAAGTATTTTAAAGTAAACCACACAAGAGTCAATGAGTCTCTTTGATTTGCTAAAAAAAGAAAATGCTGTGAATATAGTTTTGAAAATTTATCGGATCTTTGTTTATTTTTTTATTGCGTTATTTAGAAGTTTCTAAATCGGGCTTATTCAGGTCATGCATTCTATTTATATAAATAAAAGATTATTTCATAATTTTTTCCGACGTTTCGTTAGAGATTCCCAACATCATCAGGGATATTTTATTAAATCTGGCAACATTAAAATAAATACACAATAGAAAAATAATAGTTTAGTACTTAACAAACACGACAACTTAGTTTTACAGGAATAATATTACTCACAAATAATTTTTTAATAGTTTCATATTTAGAAAAGTAAACATCAACGGCGTATGCAGGACTGTTTTTTCAGGGCCCAACAACAACAACAAAAAAAATTTTGTTGTTTTTTTCGTGAGATTTGTGTTTTCCAATACATATAAAAAAAATATTTTTTTGTTGTTGTTGTTGGGCCCCCCTCTGCATACGCCGATGGTAAACATACATTTTTGTTTTATATAAACACGACATAAAACATTAATTTAATTAAACAAAACAAATGTAAAAATATAAATAAAAATAAAAAATATCACAGTATAATTATGTTAAACTAACAAGGGAAGTATCTCAACCCTTATGAACCGATTTGCATGAAACGTAAAATATATATAAAAGAGACAATTCTAAGGTTGGGTGTCTCGGCTTATCGGCCATATCGCGGATTTAGGGGTTCAAAACATGGGTCAACAAATGGCGAAAAATCGTTTTTTGGATTTTTCAGCCATTTCTTTCGAAGAAACTATCCAACGGTGGCATATGCCTATCCAACGGTGGCATAAACTTGTAAAAGTTTGGCTTCGTTAAAACTTTTTTCATGAAAATGTGTAAATTTTGGGGGGTATTTACATGAAGACATTGACCTACGATGTCCATATGAATATGAAATAATCTTTATTAAATTTAAGTCGACACGTATTTTTGCTTTAGAGGATATTCCCATTAGTTCGGGAGTTATCGAAATTTTCCCGGAGGTCCTCATTGTTTCATAAGGGGACAACGAAATTTTGAATCACTGATATGGCCGATAAGCCGAGACACCCCAACCTTAAAATCGTCTCTTTTATGTATATTTTTTTAAGTTTCAGACAAATCGGTTCATAAGGGTTTAGATACTTCCCTTGTAAGTATCACAGCAGAACAACTAAACTAAAAAATTGCGATTATGTATATTGCATTCGTGTTGTTTTTATCGTCTTTTGTATTTAATGCATTCGTAGCTTTTTCCTGAATTCTCAAACTTTCCAGTGTGTATCGTTTATTTGTTTTCTTTTCCTTGTCTAATATTTTAACGTTCGTGAGATCAGTACACTCAACCAAAAATCATTGTATTCCTAAAGAAAATCGTTGTAAATTCAACAGAAATCATTGTTGATTTTGACCCTACAAATATTTATGTTGATTTCAATAAAAATTGTTGTCAGTTTTTGTAAAAGTTGATCAACTTGTTTTTTTGTTAATCAACTCGTATTTTATGTAAATTCAACTCATATTTTTGTTAATATAAGAAATTTTATTATTAAAAAAAAAAACTTGTTGTTATTTGTAAATATTCTTTTATTAAGTATAAATCACAATATTTTTTTTATTTCCGGCTTTTTAAGCTGCAATATTTGAAGATTTTCACAAAGATTTTCACACACACTTCGTTTATTCATGTTATGCACCCATTAGCCATTCTCTAATTATCTGATGATACCAAAACAAAATCCTAAAAAAAAAACAAAAAACGTTTTAATATAGTATGAATACATAAAGTTATCAATGTAATTTATTACTTACCAAATATTTACAGATCAGATCCTATTTTTATTTATTTTTCTAATATTAAATAATTTTATAAGAAACAAACACATTAAATAATTTTATAAGAGACATTTCACATTACTACCAACTCACTCGTTCACTCGTTATAATAAAAAAAAAACGAACGAACAGGGTTGTTTTTTCTTTTTTGTTTTATCTATTGAATTCTGTAGACGCCATTGTAATAGTTGAAACAAGTATACTGATTATTCAACGATATCAACATTAATTTTTGTTGAATACGGCATTATTCTGTAAAACTTGATCTACAATGGGTTTACTAATTTTTCTACTAAGATATTTCTATGAGTGTAGTGTGTTTTTCTTCAAAACAGTGTGTAGCCAGAGCAGTAGTAATTTTATTTTTCCTTATGTCTGTTTTGTGCTCAGATATTCTTGTACCAAGGCTTCTTTTTGTAGTACCCACGTAAACTTTGCCACACTCTTCACCCGTACACCAAATTACTTTGTTCACTTTTTTCTATGCTTGTCTTTGTTTGTGTAAATAGTGTATTAATTGTTGTGTTTGCTTTATATGCCAATTTTATTTCGTTGTCATTTATTAATTCTTGCATTTGTTTGTGCTCTGTAAGCTTTGGTATGTATGGCAGACTGTAATATTTGGGGTTGTCAGATGTATTGATTTTGTTTACCCCAATTTCATTTTCAGTTTGTGCTTTATTTATCAAATTATTTATTAAATATGTCGGATAACTATTGTTTGTTAGTATTTTCTTAATTTAATTATATTTTTGTGTTTAAATTTATTATCGCTCAATTTCAACGCCGTTTTTATTAAATTTATTGCGGTATTTATTTTTTGACTTTTTGGCTGTGTGGAATGATAACAACGCTCAACACTCATTTTCCGGTTTGAATTCTGGTGATCAATTTTAGTAGACTTTGATCTCCTGATTCCAAATCTGTTCTCCAAATTTTTCCATCACGTCCAGATTTTTAGTTACTCGTGGTTAAAAATGCTAAAAATTACGATTTTTGCATTATTTGAAAGCCTGCACAGCAGCCATTCAGTGGAATACAAATCTGGTATAAAGCGCAAAAGTATAATTTGTCTTTGATCTCCAACATAGAAAACATATTTTTTTCTAATTATTGCGTTTGGTTGGGTTACAATTGCGTTTTAAAATGACTCTGTTAAAGTAATCATTTTTGTAAAAAAGATAAGGTAGATACCTCAGTTTTTTTTTTTATATTTTTCAAAGAAAAATTAAAAAAATAAATATTTTACAAATTTAAGTTTTCTGTGTTATTTTTCGTACAAACCGGAAGATATCTTTAATGGGTTTAAAAGTCTATAAGAAAGAATGAACTTTTGCTCTAAATTTTGAGCTCATCACAGTAAAGATTGATCATCTGGTTTTTGTTTTAGAGCCCTTTAAAAATGGTGCTTTTTCAAATTTTTTCACAGTGTTTTTTTAAAATACATGTTTGGCCAATAATAGTGCAACAACTTGAAATTTTTTTGATCATATATTTGAGATCATAGTACAATTCTACTCTAACGCTTTATACCAGATTTTTATTCCACCCAGTGGCTGCTGTGCAGGCTTTCAAATTATGCAAAAATCTCGTTTTTTTAGCATTTTCAACCGCGAATAATTAAAATTCTAGACGTGATGGAAAAATTTGGAGCACAGATTTGGAATCAGCGGGTCAAAATCTTTAAAAATTTTATATCAAACTTCAAACCAGAGTCAAAACTAGAGTTGTCAGTCGATTAAGAATAATTCGATTAATCGATCAAACGAAACCCAACTCTTGTTCGAATAATTCAAAAATTACGATTTTCGAAAAACGAATAAATCGATTAATTAATGTCGATTAATCGAACAATTTTTTTAAATTAAAAAATTAAATAAATGCTTAGAATTTGATTTATTCTCATAAATTTTGAAAGATTTTATACAAAATGTAGGAAAGTTAAAATATATTGTAGCCATAGCCCTGGATAGCACATCCATTATAGAATTAGGGGGAGTTATCAAGTTTTTAATAAATAATTTAGAAAAAATGAATAATTCTTTTGCATCAGACTTACTAAAGCGTATTAAAATAAGAATTACTGAGAGACGTATAAAAGTGTTAAATACGTTAATAATTTTTCTAAATTCTGGAAATTTTCCGAGCAATGAAAGTTTCTTAAAATATTCTACAAAAAGCGAAACAATAGGATATGCGAATAAATTATACTCCAGATTATTTAATGTTGAAAGTAATCACAATAATTCAGATAAAAGTATTGAAATAGAGGAAGTTATTAGTAATGAAAATAATAATCTTTTATGCGAGTTAAATAATTCAATTCAAAGTATTAAAAATTCAGAAAATAAAAAGGACTTTAGCGATATATCAGACCATATGGCATATTTGGAAAAATCTGAAAAAAGAACAGAAAAAATAGATAAACTTTCTTATGCTCTTCTTACTATTTCACCTACTTCAACAATTAGCGAAAGAGTGTTTTCAAAATCTAATTTAATAAAAACAAAAACCAAAAATCGTTTGAAAGCAAAACAATTAAGTCAACTTTTATTTTTAAAAGATTATTTCTTAGACGGTATTTATACACAGCCTTTTTTTCCTTGCAATAAAGTCTTGCAACTTTTTTTTGTTGGCAAACGGGGGTGAAAAGAAAACGGGGTAGAAAAAAAATCACGAATTCTGTTTTCCTTCTTCTATGCTTTTCACCCCCGTTTGCCTACAAAAAAAAGTTGCAAGACTTTATTGCAAGCAAAAAAAGGCTGTGTATAAATACCCTCTTAAGAACAACTTAAATTGTCTTATTTGACAAAAATTAAAATCATTTATGATATATTTTGTCTGAATATTTCAAATAATAATTTGTATTTGAATTATTTCTCAACAAGTATTAAAATTGACATCCATTAATTAAAAGTGATCTTAGTTATTCAATTTTGAAGTTTTTTTTAACTTTTAACTATTTTATTTTTAAGTTTTGTATGCATTTTTTCGTTAATAAAAGTTTTAACTTTCTTATTTTAAGATTTTTTATATGAATTGTTTATTTTTTTGGTTAATAAAAATATTTTTTAAAATAATTTTTTTATTCGTTATTCTCTTCGATTAATCAAATAACTTTTGATGTTTAATCGTTTGATCGAACGAGGAAAAACAATTATTTGAATTATTCGAACAAAGTTGAAAGTCGAATAATTGATAACTCTAGTCAAAACCCTTCGATTTGTTGAGCTGTGTAATATGCCAGGCAATCTATAAAAGTAATTTTTTGTGATAATATTTAAAATTAAAAAAAGAGTAAAAAACGCATTTAATGTTGTAATTTTGATACATATCAGAACACTATAAAGATGTCATAGATAGGAATAATATTTGTTTGTGGATATGCATCATTAAAATCATTTCAGCTAAAATCCTTTCAAGTCAGAACTAAAAAAAATAAAATTTTAGAGTTTTTTTCAAGGTTGGCAATCGAAACAAATAACGATATCGGTATTGGTATCGTTTTTTATTTTATTTCGGTATCGGTATTGGTTACGGTATTTGAATGAAATCGGTTACGGTAATACTGATACCGAAACGTCAATACCGGTACGTACCGGTATTATCAAAAAATAAAAAAAAACTTAAAAAAATATATTTTTTTTTTTTCAATTTTAATAAAAAACACTAGGGCGTCTCTGCAAATCTAAACTTTCGAATTTCGTTTCGAAACACCTGCCTAGCGATGACCACAGAAAATCTGGTTGTGGAAAAATTAAGAAAAAATTTGCAAGATCATCTTTAGTCGGCAACCAGCGATCAGAGTTTGAAAAAATTACAAAAAAGAGATTTTGTTTAACCGAATTCGCCTCAAAAGTTGGAAGATGATGAACTTGCAAAAAATATTTTAAAAAATATAAAAATGCTATTTTGGCTTAAAAATGCTGATCAGTAGGGATGGGATTTCTATACAAACATGTACATATTTTTGTCCATGGTGTAAAAACTTTATAGACCAATTATCTTTTTGAATCGAGAAATTTGTGTTGAAATTCTTGAGCTGGATTTGGTCAAAAAATTTAGGAAAAAATATTCTTGTTTTTTTTAAATTTCAAAAAATTAAAAACAAGTGAGAGTGTTAAATTAGGCTGCGCCGAATACCTTCTAACATGTGAACAAATTTTAAAGTTGCTTTTTTTTTTGGGGTGGTTGGCGGAGGACGTAGTCGGACCCCTACTGTAAACTGTAATTTTTGTTATCCCCCTGATCCAAGTAGAGGAATTTGTAGTTATTTTGACATAATTTTTTTTTATTTGTTTGACAAAAGTATAAAAAATATAAAAAAAATCGTTTTTCAAGGGGAAACTTTTTCACCTGGATGCCATTTTGCCCATTCATGAACAAAACCTCCTGTAACCAAAGCTCTTTGTATTAATCATGCGCGATGTTAGTAGTACGATTTTACATTTCCAAAACCACAATTTACAAATTTTTTAATTTTTTTTTTTTTTTTAAACATGTTTTTTGAGAAATACATGATTTTTTAAGAAAAACCGTTTCAAGACCGGTACGTACCGATACCGAAGGAAAAGGTTTTTGGATACCGTTATCCGATACCAAAACTGGGTTTCGGTATTGGTATCGATTGCCAACATTGGTTTTTTTCGAAGTCAATTTTAAGGCGGAAAGGCTTATTAATTTTAAATACGAACCGGCGTATTCGTACCACCCTAATGTAAAATTGATTAAGCATTAACCCTTCTGCATCCCTTGTATATGTGCCCTTCCTACGATCCTTTGGGTCAATATGACCCAACATTAAAATGTAAACAAAATTCCATGTTTTAGTATAATCAAAAATAATGAAAACTAAAATAAATAAGCCCTTCCAGAACAATTATTAAAAAAAATAAAATCAAATTTGAAATTCAACCTTTTTTTACTTTGAGCCAACACTTAATGCAATGCTCTGTGTTGGTATTAGAAAATGGGTTATGAGGAGAAGGAATGAGGGAGTACACTCAAAAAAATAAACTGGTAAAACGCCTGGTAAAATGCCTTGTAATCCCGTTCTACCAATATTTAACAATTTTCCTTGTTTTTTCACAAAAAAATCTTGTACTTTGCTCAAACGAGAACTACAGTTTTATTGGTAATTTTACAAGTTTATGTTTGTAATTGTATTCTACAATTTTGAAAGGTTATTTTACAAAAAAACTGTAATTTTACAACAAAGTTTTTATTACGAGGATTCTAGTTGAATTACAAAAAAAAATGTTTTTTTTTTTGTAATTTTTTTTTTTTATTAAAAAATATTTTTAAAAAAGTTGAAAAAATTTTGAAAAATTGATTACGAGGATTCTAGTTAATTTACAAAAAACAGTTATTTTACAAAAATGATTTTATTACGAGGATTTATGTTGTTTAACAATAAAAAAAATTGTAAATTTACCATTTTGGTTACCATTTTTTTAAATATATTTACCATTTTTTCTTGTAAGTTTAACATTTTATTTTTTTTTATTTTTCCGGTTTTATAACAATATTTTTACCAATAAAATTGGTTATTTTACCAATTTATGGCGCATTCAAAATTACGAGGAAATCCTCGTAATTTTACGAGAATTTTACCTACGTCATATTTTACGAGAAGAGCCTCGTAAAATCACGAGATTTTTTGGTAACTTTACAAGGTTTTTTTTTTTTGAGTGTAGTGTTTCTAGACATTTAATTTGAATTTTTTCAAACTATACACATACAAAAAAAAATTTCAAATTACTAGGAAAAGTCTCGTAATTTTACCATTTTACCAATATTTGACATTTGTCCTTGTTTTTTAACAAACAAATTCGGATCAAAATTTACATTTTTTTTTAAATTTTTAAATTTTTTTTGTAATTTTACAAATTTCCAAAAAAATTTACAAAAAAAAATATAGCAAATTCACGAGAATTCCTTGTAATTTTAATTGCGCCAAAAAACTGTAAATTTACAATTTTATTGGTTAAAAATTGGTAAAATATTGTAAAATTACTAGAAATTCTCGTAAAAGAGGAATTATCAAAAAATTTAGTAAAGTTACGAAATCTTGTAAATTTTATCGTGTCCAAAAATTTGTAAATTTACAATTTTATTGGTGAAAACCTTGTAAAATGACAAAATTATTTGTTAAAAGCTTGTAAAAATACTAGGAATTCTTGTAAAATAGGAGGTAGCTAAAAAAGTAAAAATGTTTTCTTGTAATTTTACAAGGTATTTTTTTTTTGAGTGAAGCTGACTGGGTAAACTTCTGCAGCGATTTATTTCCACATAGGGCTAGTTTGACTGATGAGAAACGAATTTTATCTGTAATTCGTTGTGCAATTCATTGGACAGTAGACAACGAAAGGATGTGATCTGCTGGAAAGGCGCCCATCTCAGCTGAACACTAACCGTGGTTATATCTATATAACAATTACGCACAACACTCATTCCGACTATGCTTCAATGAGTCAATAGAGCTGGATACCCTACTGTCATTGATGAGCTTCAACGCACTCCTTTGCACCTGATCAGATAGACCTTGAAGCACCTGCCCAGATATGCTAGTTGTATTCCATTTTCGGTCGGATATAGGCGGCATAAATAGTGAGATCAGGCGAAGTGAAGAAATTCTTGCACCGTTTTAGGAAACCAAGACACTTGAATGCTTCTTTCGACACTTGAAAAACATGTTTGTTTCAACGAACATCACATTGGATTTTCATGCCTAGAACATCAAGTGTTTCTGATTCCTCAATAGCTATGCCACCCATGGATACAGATGATGCTGATTCCACAAGCCGTCTGAGGGTCAACACATAACATTGGGCCTAACGAGCATTAAAATCGATCCTATTTGCCTATTTGTCGTAAGATCATGCTAACAAGTCCCCTGTAGAACGACTCTACGAAACAAGAGTGAATCGGACTCCAGATAATTTACCAAGTGGTGATTGATCATGCTCTTCATGACCTGCGAGAGCGTAAAGAAAATTGCTATTGGGCGTTAGTTTTCTGGGTTTGTTACCTCACCCTTTTTTGGGGCTGGCGGGACCTTTGCGGGTTTCTCAAAATCCCACCCACAGTCCGAGAATAATAAAATTTTGAATGATAAAATAATTAACGAGAATAATAAATAATAATTAATTTAGAATGAAAAACTATTCAATGAAAGCGATTTTATTGATTCTTTGACCGACAAAATTATTGATCTATCATTTTGAATGAAAATATACCCAATTCAATTAAATTCAGAAGAAAAAAAAATGGTAAAGTAGAACTAAACTTGCATTATCGCTTGTTGGGTCATATTGACCCAAAGGATATTATATGTATGTAAATCGTGTTTTTAAATGTGGAGGGGGGTGGAAAAATTTAAATTTTATTATTTTCTTTTAAAACCATAATTTTCGTCCCTGTATAAATCCCTGGATAAATTAAAGTTTCATGTTGATATCTTATAACTAAGGGGAAAAATTTTGCGTTTGAAAACCAAAATTGGGTCAAATTGACCCAAGGAGTGCAGAAGGGTTAAAATAGCTTAAAATTAAAACTAAAAAGAATTAAGTCCACCGATTTGGTCCAGAGATTGTTTTTTTTAAGTAAAATCACTTTTTTTAAAAAGTTGAAAATTACAAAAGTAGCAATATTTCGAAACATGATCTACTTTTGAAATTTTGGACTTAATTTTCTGATTCAAGGGATTCAAGAGATTTTACATGGAAAATAAATGCAAAATGTCGTGGATCGCAATTTTTTGTTATTTGTAAGTAGCATTTACAGATGTAATTCGTAAAAGATCAACTGTAATTCGAAGATTCTACTTTTAATTCGAAGATTCTATTTGTTATTCGAAAAAGATTAATGGAAATTCTGGTGATATTTTTCAAATTACAATTGATCTTTATCGAATAGCAAATGATCTGTTTCGAATTACATTCGATATTTTCAACTTTAACAAATTGCGATTGATCTTTTAAGAATTACAATTGGAATCTTCGAATTACAAATGGAATCTTCGAATTCCAATTGATCTTTTACGAATTACATCTGTAAATGGATTGGTGTTATTTGTTGGAAAGAGATATGTATAAAAATTACCATTAAATTATTACCACTAAATCCTAAAAAAATTCCTCCCAAAAACAAGACTCAGCAAACCATTGTTTTACGGCTTCTTTTTAATTTATTTTTTCAGCAGTAATACTTTTTCTATTTATTTTAGCAAATTCACAAAAAACACAATTATTTTTATTTGTTTAATAAATTCACAATATGTTTTATTTAATATTTTTTTTTGTTTGTAATTGGTATTTTTTATATTTTTTTTTTATTTTACACCGGTTTTATTTATACCGGTACAAGAACCTTCTTGTTTAAAGAGAATAAATATTTTTTTTTCCTTTACATGTTGCTTCTATAAGTCTTTCTTCACAACAAAATTTTTTGTTGTTTGCTGTTTGCTGCTGTGTTGTGACGAAACACTTATAGAGGCAACTAGTAAAAACAAACTAGTTTAAATGAACTATTCAATTCACTGAATGATTTGACCAAGTTCATTCCATTTACCCCTTTTAGATTTAATCTTTTAGGTTTATAATTAGTTTTAATTTTATACAAATTTAAAAAAATATTTTTTTTAAACAAAAACATATATTATTCGTTTTTTTAATATTGATATCTTTTTGTGTCATTTACGTGGACTATTTACGCATTCGAATTCACTATAAACTAGTTTGTAAACTAAAACAAGTTCAAGAAATTAAACATACATATTAAAATTAAAAATGTTTAGGTATTTAAAAAAAAAATAACAAAAATAAATATGAATACTAAAAGTGTCCAAACGACTAATCGTCGCTGCGCCTAAAAATGGAGTCATGTGTTAAAATTTTATTTTTGAAGAGGCCCAAGAAACAGCCAAATAAGGTTCTTTCGCGGAACTTTTATGAAAAAAACTTCACATAAATATCAAACCAATATTATAAATTTTATGTTGAATAAAAGTTGACTTCTAAAATGTACTGCGAAAGGACCAAATAATGCTGTTTCTTGGGCCTCCTTGAAAAAATTTGAAAAACACATGACTCCATTTTAAGGCGCAGCGACGTAATGTAATTTTTCAAAATCAGTTTTTAATACGCGGTAGGGTCCTTAATTGTAGTTTAGTATCTAAAAATGAGTGAGCCAATATTTGGGGACAATCGGATAAAAATAACTCGTGCCGAAAATGGACTGAAGTTTTGGGACACTCTTATATGATGAAAAAAACCCTTTTTCCAGTTTTTTTTTTTTAAATATTGGTATGTGTTATTTTTTGTTAAATTTTTCTTTAAATATTATAAAAAATTATAATTAATAATCTTTCCAAAAAGCTTAATAAAATTCAAATCGGATATAAAATAAGCATGTGTTTTAAAGCCAAAAAAGAAAATGTGTTTTTCTGTAATAATTTAGCAAATATGTAAAAAAATGACTTTGTATTGTACGATACGAAGTGTAAAACATAAATTCTGTAAATTTTTTGAGAAATCGGGCATCTTTAACCCCTTTTATCGAGGTGAAATGATAAATTAAGGATATTATTCATTTCTATAATACTACTACAAAATATCTGTATATATCCGATTTCTCAAAAGTTTTAGAATTTACGCTTTACACTTCGTTCTGTACAATAGAAAAAAAAATTCCCATATTTGCTAAATTATTGTTGAAAAACGAATTTTATTTGAAATCCGCGGACATTTTATCACTACCCGCGGCAAATAAAAAAAAGATTGACTACCATTTCTGCTATTTGTATTCTTAAACATGTTTGCAATATGATCATAAAGTAAAATTTTATTTTTTCCCCTAAAATTTTTGAAAATTTTGAAATTCCGGCTTTGAAAACCATACAATGCACACAGGGCCAGAATGATCCAATTCCGGCCAAAAGTCTTTATCGTTGTTGGATCCGTCTGAAAATGTGCTTCTAGAGGAATTCGAGGTCGCTGAATTCAAAATTAAGCTAAAAACCAAAAAAATCAAAATGGCGGATCCAATATGGCGGACAATTTTTTTTAAAAATTGTCCGATTGAACTAAAATTTTGTTTTATGCGGGTCTTGATAAGAATTGTTACTCCGAATTTTGAAGAACAAAATGTTTAAAGGGGTCGCTGATTTCAAACTTTAACTAAAAACGAAAAAAATCAAAATGGCGCATCCAATATGGCGGACAAATTTTTTTAATAATTGTCAAATTTAACTCAAATTTTGTTTTAAGGGGTCTTGGAGTTACTGAATCTGAATTACTGGCGTGAATTTTGAAAAACAAAATGGCGGACTAAATATGCTTAGTAAAGTTTGTTACAAGTAATTAAAAAACAGTTATATTCCTTTTCTTTGTTGAAACTGACTGAAAGTTTGGCCTAGTAAATATCCGGGTCTGTTATCTTAAAATCGAGCTAATAAAATTCAATATGGCGGAAACAAATGGCGGCTAGATTTTTTAACTTTGTCTGATCTAACTAAAAAATAGTTTTAAAAGTATTAAGAGTGTCTAAAGGTAAATCTACGCACATAAATTTTATATATATTTTCTTTTATTTTTGATAAAAATATGGAAATGGTGTAAACGACTTACTTAGTTGACTTAGTGACGACAAGTTATTCATTTTTTTTTTTCTTTATTTTGGAAATTCAATAAAAAATCTTTGAATTTAATTGGAAATGGTGGTAATTCTACAAAAAAACTAAAAATGAATATAATATTTTTTTCCAACACTTAAGGCACTCTCTGACGACAAAAAAAGCTATTCAAGCCGCAAAACATTATTTTGGGTTAAATTATTTTTTTTTAAAACAAATCTCAGACCATTGCATATATAGCTGTAAATTCGCCATTTATTATTTCGAGCAAGTTTGGGCAACTTTTTTCAAAAGATATGGATCCATTCTATATCAAAAAAAAATATAGACTGATTGTATCGAACTGAGGATCGCTGAGGATTTTTTCGGCGCGAGGTAAATAGCTAAAAAATTTTTTCACAAAAAACGCGAATTGCTGCCAGGCAAATGAGTTATATTTGTCCATGTTATTTTCGTTACAAAGGCTTATATTTAAGGTTGAACCGCTGAAACAAAAAGTTAAACATTAGCAATAGAAGTTTGGAAAAAAATTAAAAAAGTATCTCAACTTTTAAAAAATTTTTACCAACTTTTTTGACTTTGAAGACCTGTCAAAGGAAAGGGTGTAATTGGATCATAAAGATAAGTTCAGAAAACCTGCTTCTATATATGCCCAACAAACTGGTGAACATTTTTTTGAGAATTTACAAAAAAAGGACTTTTGGCCGGAAATCGATCTGTCTGGCCCTCTGTGCAATGGTCTGGGGCATGTATGCGTAAATGCTTATTTTTTATCCGATTTTAATTTTCTTAGACTTTTTGGAAAGGTAATTTAATTACCGTTTTCATATTATATCACAAAAAAATTAACGAAAAATTGCAAATAATAATATTTTTCCAAAAACTAGAAAAAATGGGTTTTCTTTCATATAAGAATGTCCTTAAACTTCAATCCATTTTCGGCACGAGTTATTTTTAGCCGATTGTCCCAAAATTTTGGGGCCATTTTTTTCAAACATCTTCTTCTTTCAAACATCCTCTTTTTTTAAATAAATATATATAAAAAAAAAAACAAAAGAACAAAAGAGACAAACAAAAAAAAATGTTCTTTAAGATAATTTTTTGTCAGTTGATATAATTAATTGTAGCAAGCAACAAGTGCAGGTGTCCGGTAAAAAAAGAAAAGTGGAAAAAAGTGGTATTGAAGAAGAAGTGTTAAGAAAAGTGACAAAAAAATATAAAATAACAAGAAACGAATTGTTAAAAAGAAAAATACAAAATAGAAACAAGGTAAATAACACAAAATTGATTGCTTTATATGCAAAAAAAAATATACAAATAATCAATTTCTACTATTCTTTTCCATGTATGCCTCATGATACAAAATTAGAATCTGTGTTTTTTTTTTTCTTCGAGCTATAAAATCAGTGGACCTTAAATTTTTTGGGAACAAAGTGTGTCTTCAGCCTCAAGTAGACCAAATGGAAAGTTTGGAAACTGAAGGGATTGTTATAAATATGTCAAGTAGTGACGTATATTACCCCCACTTCGTAGCAGTTCTAATTTTGGGCGAAAATCTTGGGTTAAATAGTTTCCTTGGCTATTGTAAGTCATTTAGCGGTTATTTTTGTCGTTTTTGCAAAATCAGCTAAAATCTTAGCGAGAAGGCAACATCAGCAGTACCAGAGCTTAAACAAAATTACTCTAACTATGCCAAAAACTAAAAACAAACAAGCCAAAAGAAACTGGAATAGTTAAAAAATGTTCATCTAATAACATCCCCAGTTTTCATGTTGTAGACAACGTAAGTGTGGATGCAATGCATGATGTTGTTGAAGGAATATGTCATTATGACCTGTGCCAAATAATATAATATTTCATAAACATCAAAAAATAATTTTCATTAGAAATGCTAAACAAACGAAAACGAACGTTTGAATACGAAAAATTCAAATAGGTAACATTTCCCCGGATATAAAGCCCTATAATAACAAAAAAAAAAAACATTTGAAAATGTCAGCACGGGAAATGCTGACATTTGTAATGTATTTTCCAATAATGTTTGGAGATTTGGTTCCTTCAACAGACAATTGTCTTGTTCAGCAGAGAAACCTGCTACTCAACAGTTGAGATATAGCATGTTGTGATTAGTTGATTCTGCTGAACATATTTTTTATTTTTTATGTTTTAAAATATTGGAATTTTTTTTTATTTTTTAGGTTTTCAACAATTTTTTTTTTGTTAAAAATACTTTTTTGTGATTAGTTTACGTCCTTGAATAAGGCAAAAAAAAAATAATTTCAATAAAACAGCCTATGTATCAGTTTGTGATCAAATGTATCATAAATTGTTTACGCTACTAGTGATAGGACGCGCTCACTCAACATGTTGACTGAAATATCAAAAATCTAACCGTTCAGCAAATAATGTCTCAAATATGTTATATTTTCTATTTTTGACAAAAAAGAACTACATTTTCTTCAAAAACTACAATGTTTATAATTTTGTACACAACATAATCTGTAATTGTTAAAGCTACAATAAACGATTTTTTGTACATGACATTTTTAAACAACACTTTGTCGTACAAATTAAACACATCTTTCGGTTTTTGCAATTTTAAACTTATAAGGTCAACTAAAGTACTTTCGCATCTATTTTTTTCTGAACAAATTAAATAACTTTCTTAATGAACGTTGTTCAATAGAAAGTGAAAAAAATGGTATTTTTTGACAACAGTAAGAGATATATTTCGCCTTGGAGTAATTGCATGTGTATTCATTTTAAAACTTCAATGTTTAGCTTCAAAAAAGACCAAAATTTACTCACAGGTCCATATGCCTTCCATTTTATTATGATTTTCTACATTTACTTTAAAGGAATCAATAGAAAAGTCATTAACTTTAAATGATAAGACAGCGTCAATTATATCAAATAAAAACAACACAAATTTCCATACTTCATCTGCTGCCGGAACTAAATCTCCTACGATTATATGTAGGAAAGTACATGGCAAAAGTAAGCATTTGACGTGCGGACATTTGTAAATGCTGCTTGCTTAAATGTACCGGCGCGGCTGTAGGCAAAATCGCCCAAAAAATTTTATGGAAAATCCCCCAAATGCAAAATCGCCCAAAAAATATGAAAAATTGCCCAAAAAGAAAAATTCGAAATTTCACCCAAAATTAACAAAAAAAAGCCTAAGAAAGAAATGAAAAATGACACAAAAATAAAAAAAATAAAAAAATCGAAAACAAACACATATTACCCAAAAAAGTTTTATTTTGCGGAGAGGAACTTAAAAAAACAACAAATTTTTAAACAAGATTTTTTGTTACGTATATATATTTTTTAGACCATATTCTTGATAATATGGTCTAAAAAAGCAATAAGAAAGTAATTGATATTAAAAATTTTACATGTGTAAGATTAATTATGAAGAAATTGAAAAAAATTGTATGGAGGTGCGATAAAAACGCAGCAGGAGTAGGAATCGCGCGATTTTTTGTTAAATTTTATTGTTAAAATTTTTCGCCTGCAGCGCTTTCATCGCACCTCCATAAAATTTTTTTAAATTTCTTCATAATTAATCTTACACACACTCCACTCTGTTTTCTAATTCATTACTTTTGATTTTTTACTGGCAGCGGTGGATTAGTATGAAATGTGGTAATCCTGAAGTAAGTGCAGGGGTTGTCAGTTTGATTCCTACTAGAACCTTTGTCTGTTACTCCACAACGGGAAGATTGTTCATCAGCTTTTTCTTGGTTAGTTAAGTATATAATTTATCAAAAAAACATAACAATTCGTTGAACAGCTTCTAAAAAAATTAATAAACTTTTTGTTTTAGGTTGTTCCACTATGTAGGGTATTAAATTTTTCTATTGGCTGTTTCATTGCAACTTATTTCAGTTTTGACATTTTAAGATTTTGACAAAAATTCAAACCATTTTTCGTATTTTAGTTTTGGGCAATTTTTCGTAATGAAAAATCACCCAATTTTTTATTGCGAAATTTTTCCCAAAAACTATGAAAATGTGATCAAAAATTTTGAGTAACTTTACATATGAAATATGGCCCAAATTTGTATGAAAAATTTTTCGGCGAAACTTCATTTTCTTTTTTGGGCGATTTTGCCTACAGCCACCGGCGCAATATCAGGTGAAATATTTGCATCGATACTTAAACTATCCACAACATGAAAACTTGGAATGTTGTTAAATACGCATTTGTTTATAATACCCTTTCTTTTGGGTCACCTGCTTCTAAATCACGACGGTAGTTTACGTAATTTCTTCTAAGCTGAGATCTTGCATATGTCGACTTTTGGCTACGTTTTTTTTGTCGATTTTACAAAATCGGCAAAAAACAACCATTAGACGACTTGGAAAAGCCTAATAAGCTGTTTAAACCAAGATTATCGCCTAAAATAAGCAGTGGTATGAAATGCACGTGATAAATTTCACCATTTGACATTTTAACATCCATCCCTTCCGTTTCCAAAAATGTCATTTGATCTATAATTGGTTTTAAAATTTTTTTGTTTCCAAATGCTTTTAAATCAACAGATTTTATACTACTTAAAAAAAAAACGTTATCCAATTTAGTTTCGTCTGGCAAGCGTGGAAAAGAGCAATAAAAATTGCAAATGGAATGTGTTGTTGCATTGGAACCCAAAGGGTTATTTATCTCCAGATCGTCTGAATATAAATAGTATGGAATTTATAGTCTGTCAGGGTAATGATAAACCTTTTTGTTCCACAACTCTTCTTGAATTATATTTTGAAATGAGCTTAACCTCCTAAGATCGTTCATATAAGAGAGCATTATTATTTAGTTGTCATTGTTTTCCAATATTTTTGCCATTGGCATTGTGGTTATTTTAATCGTTTTATCTATGTGAACCAATTTGCCGTTTTTGTGAGCAATAGCTCCAGAAGTATCTATAATGACTTCTTTAAGATCTTCGACCAAATCTTTTTCTCTTAATGCTTGATACAACTTGTGTCCTGTTTTTAAAGCATGAAAAAGTTCTGAAATTCTTGACAACAAAATAAATAGTTTATTAAACCACATCCATATCCAAAGGCTTGTAAAAGATTAAAAATTGGCTCTAGTATTTAATTATTCAAATTTTTGTTAACAAATTCGACGTCTTTTCGAGTAAAATTATGTTTAGAGTGCATCGCACTTTTAAATAAAAGATAACTTTTGGATAGGTTATTAAATAAATCGTATTCCGAAGACTCTCGTTTCCAACTTCGAAACAGAATTTTGAAAATCCATTTCAAAATCTTCCACGACATTCATGTTTAGAGTTATCCCATTTAAAATTCAAGAATTAACAAAGCTTCCTTCTGTACCACCAATTAGACTTCTGTTGTCGTTTGATTGTTTATGTTTTCTTTTCACGTACCCTAGGAAAGTTGGGGAATCTTTATAAATATGATGACAGCTATCGTCTTACATTACATTTAAAAAAATTCCATTTTCTAAAGTGTGCAAAGTAAACTTTGTAGTCGAAAAATTTTTTTCTACAAATAAAGCAGAACATTGTTTTTTTTTTGTCGTTGAAAACTTTCAATGAGACTAACTTTTTAAGAGGAAATGGCGCTTTTTAGCATACGATTTCATTCATTTATTTAGTTTTTTTTTTTTTGTAGTTTTGCAGTATTTTAAACTTTTACAATTTAATTTTTTTAATCTTTTTTTTTGTAAACGATCTTAAAATTTATTTTGCAAGTAATGTACATAAAAATTTGCAGATTAACCCTCCAAATGTACTCCAATTTTTGGTTTTAAAATATTTGTTTTTGGTTAAACTACTTTCATGCAAAAATTTTAAACATTTTTTACATTTTTTGAGTCCATTATGAAATTTTAAGTCCGTTTGTTCACTGGGTTACGATTTTTATACCCTCCAACCACAGTATAGGGGTATACTCACTTTGTCATTCCGTTTGTAACGTATCGAAATATCGGTCAGGGACCCCATAAAGTATATATATTATTGATCCATGATCGATTCTAAGACATTCTGTGAATGTCTCTCTGTCCGTCCGTCCGTCCGTCCGTCCGTCTGTCCGTCTGTCTGTAGATGGCATGATCCAGTCCAAAATAAAAGAGAAAGAGAAATTTTAATGTCTTAAAAAGCGTTTAAATTGGTTAATCTTTGGCACTGAGCATTTAAGTCGTTTTTGCCGACTTAAATGATTTTGAAAGAAAATTGTTTTCATTTACGTCACTAAAATATTACCTTATATAAATCTACCTTGTGTCCATCCAATAACTGTACAATACTGCAATGGGCACCTACAATACTAGTAGTTTTTACAGTTTTATCGTTTTTTTTTTTTTGGTTTTCCAAATTTTTTGTACTTGAAATTGAAGACTACATAAATAATTGTTTAAATAAAAAAAAAAAAAAAACTGCAATCCAGTTCAATTATTATGCGTTTTGGCACTTACCACTACATCCTTAAAACAAATTCAGTCAAAAAATAGGCTCAGCAACTCGCAGCGTCCTGCAAACCAATGGAAAATGCTTCATTGTGTACAGCTTCTTTGTATTACGCCTTCTTAATTTGTTTTTTAAGAATTCTATATTTATTTCGATTAACAATTACAAAACACGATTATTTATTTGACAACACTATCTTAGGTATTAGTTTTTTTCTAGTTAGCATTATTTTTTTACCATTTTATATTATTTTAAGCACCTTCTTGCTTGAACAAACATTGACAATTGAATACAGAATACATATTTTTTCTTCCGTTTACATGTTGCTTCAATAAGTGTTTATTGACAATACAGCAGCAAGCAGCAGACCACAAAATTTCCCCATATATGAGGCATTCCACACCAAATGTCCTGCTACAGAAACATGTGTCTCGTAAATTTCGGAATAGGTTCTTTTCATAGCCCTATATGGAACTAAGAAAATTGCGTTTTTGGTTTTACAAATTTTCAAAAACTGGGCTTAGGAGGCGTGGATGAATATTGGAAAAATGGTCAAATTTGTGCCGAGTTGCCTTGATTAAATATTTATCACATTAAAACGGAATGCACCACAATCTCAAAAATTTACATTCTTATATAGTTTTTTATGGGCTATCGAATAAAATTTTTTTTTTTGAAAATTTTCAGAACCCGTTCTGAAATTTCCCATTTTTTTAAAATGTCAATTTATTAAAAAACATGCCATTTTTTTTTCTTTCTTAAATTTTTTTTTTAAAGTTTAGATGTTTGTCCATCCACAGAAAAAAAATCAGAAACACTTTCTTCGTTTTTTTCGAGAAAATCGCATTTGAACTTTAAATTTCATAACAATTTTGTAATTTGTTTGTGTTTTCTTGATATAACGTTGCGAATGAGTATTATTAATTGCATAAATATTACTCATTCGCATCGTTAAAACAAAGAAATACAAGCAAATTACAAAATTGTTATGAAATTTAAAGTTCAAATGCGATTTTCTCGAAAAAAACGAAGAACGTGTTTCTGATTTTTTTTTTGTGTGGATGGACAAACATGTAAACTTTAAAAAAAAAAATTAAAAAAGAAAAAATGGCATGTTTTTTAATAAATTGACATTTTTTTAAAAATGGAAAATTTCAGAACGGGTTCTGAAAATTTTTCAGATTGTGGTACATTCCGTTTTAATGTGATAAATATTTAATCAAGGCAAGTCGCCACAAATTTGACCATTTCTCCAATATTTGACCACGCCTCCTAAGCCCAGTTTTTAAAAAATTGAAAAACTAAAATCGCAATTTTCTAAGTTCCATATAGGGCTATCCATACAACCTATTCAGAAATTTACGGTGCACGTGTTTTTTTTTCGCTGGACATTTGGTGTGGAATGCCTCATATATATTGTTTGCAGCATGAAAAATTTGTATGTCTGCTGCTGTATTATGAAGAAACACTTATTGAAGCAACAAGTAAAAGAAAGAAAAATATGAATATGTCGTTCACGAACAAATTAGTTCAATTGATTTATTCCATTCACAGAATGAATTGTCCTAGTTCATTCTATTCAGCTCTTTAATGATTATTCGTTAATTATTACAACTCGTTTAACTACAATCAAACCCGGTTATAACGAACTCCAAGGGACCAGTAAAAATAGTTCGTTATAAGCGAAGTTCGCTATAAACGGGGTATATTTTATATCAACCTAGTTTTATTTAAAAAAAAAATCCAATTTTGTTCTATGTGGCGTTTTTCTGAAAGTAAACTAATTATTGAGAAGAAAACATTAAAAATATAAATAAGTTTTATCAAAATTATAATATTGTCCAAAAATTTCCAACCATTTGTGGGTTTGGTAAACATAATTGCCGCAAAATTTCAAAATATATATGGGCGTTCGTTATAAAAAGGTAAATATACATGAAATTGTGTTCGTGGGACCATAATAAGTAGTTCGTTTAAACCGAGGATTCGTTATAACCGAGTTCGTTATAAAAGAAGTATTTTGGGTGAAAATTGTTGCCAAAACGTCGGGACTTTAGAATTAGTTCCTTATAACCGAGAATTCGTTATAACCGAGTTTGTTATAACCGAGTTCGACTGTATCTGAGCAAAAACATTTAACCCTGCTGTTAGGTTAGAAAAAACTTACGGATGTTAGGTTAGTGGACCATTTGGTCCATACTTAATATTCAAACAAAATAACAATTTAATATTATATTTGTATATATTTTGGATCATTTCTACCTAAATACGATTATTTTAAGCTTAACTCAACGTTAGAGATGGGTGCGTGAGTGAATTTTGGGTCACGCTCACGCAAGAAATATTATAATCGCTCATGAATCACTCACTCGATTTATTTCTTTACTCACGCTCACTTACTACTCACGTCAGTAAAACTAAAATAAGTTACGATCATGCGTGACTCACGTGATTCATAATTACGCTCACCCCAATTCACGCAATATTCACTTACAAATACACAATTTTAAGGAAATTAAAAAAAAAAAATTTCATATATTAGCAGACCGTTATTTTGAATTTTAACTGATTGCTAAACGAAAAATAAAATTAAAACTATAAATAAAACTGAAAACAATACAAAAGAATTATATTGAATCACGCAAGAAAAATGGCACTCACGCAAAAATTAGGCTCGATTTCTAATCACTCACACATTAAAGTTTTGGAAACACACTCACTCAAGCATGATTCTCGTAATTAACTAGAATTTCGCTCGAGCGTGAGTCACGCGTGATTCACGAGAACCACGCAAATCACGTGACCAGCACCCATCTCTACTCAACACAGCTAATGTAAACATTTGTTGAGGGATTCCCTTTTTTCATATTCTTTACTTTAGAGATTGTTTTGTATTACAATTCAACAAAAGGTACATCCCGAGTAAAAAAATTGATATGACACAATATATAATTTAATATGGGTTCGTGTCTATTTTGATATAATCTTATACGAAAAATGGTTTCATAAGATTTGATCGAATAATATCTAATAATATCAGTTTATATAACTTTATATCGACTTTGATACGAGTTTTGGTCTAATCCAATGATATAAAATTATATCCAATTATATTAAAATTTATACAATTTTATAAATCGGATGTTGTTTTTTTAGTTTTTAATAAAAAGTTGAAAAATTAAAATAATAAAAATAAGTTGTTCTGTGAAAAAAACTTAGAAAAATTTCAAAAAATGGAGTCATGTTAAATTTTATATAAAACACTTGAAAATATTTTCAAAAAAATTTGTCCTTGGAAAAAACTTAGAAAAATTTGAAAAAATGGAGTTATATAAAATTTTATAAAAAACACTTAGAAAATATTTGCGATAACAAAAATGTTCCTTGAAAAAAACTTAGAAAAATTTTAAAAGATGGAGTCATATAAAATTTTATATAAAACACTTAGAAAATATTCGTGATAAAAAAGTGGTGCTTGGAAAAATCTTAGAAAAATAAAAAAATATGAAGTCATATGAAATTTTATATAAAAAACTTTGAAAGTATTTACGACAAAAATATGTTCTTGGAAAACTTTTAAAAAAATTAAAAAATAATGGAGGCATATAAAATTTTATATAAAACACTTAGAAATTTAAAATGATGCATGGGACCAGATGTTACAACATATAGTTATGTATGGCGATATCTTAAAAAAATCCCACATCAAAATTTATTATATAAATTTATCTTGCAATACATAGTGTTACACATGATCATTTATCAAATAATATGACTATATAAAAGTATATAAGATCATATTAAATTATTTTTACTCGGGATATGTTAGTTTTGTTTTTTCCTATAATTTCTAATGATTCATCTCATTTAGGTGGCGTGGATATTGCTGATCAAATGGTTGGTTCCTACAGCACGAAACGCGCAAGAAATCGATGGCCTAACGTTGTATTTGCAAACATACTTGATGTCGCAGCAAAACCTTAAACATGGTAACGGTTATGTAATGCATTACCATGTAATGCATAAAATTAAAAAATGTGCATTAATTTTCGCCTACCGCTTACCATAGGCATTCACTATATTTATTTTTCATGCATTATGTAAAACTCATGCATTACTTTGAGTGACATCCCAAACAAAAAGAATCAATCAATTATAGGGTATTGTAAGGTTGCCTTATTCTATATTGGATTAATGATTTTTGTTTGGGATAAGACTCAATGTAGCGCATGAGTTTTACATAATGCTTGAAAAATACAAAAAAGTTATGCCTATGGTAAGCGATAGGAAAAAAATGCATATTTTTGTTTTTTTTTGCTATGCCTTACGTGGTAATGCATTACATGGCCGTCACCATTTTAAAAGTTTTGCCGGAATACCCGCTTTGAATGCGTGCATCCTATTTTCTAAAATCGACGTTTCATGGGCTCCGGCTATCGAAATCGCAGGAGAAAATATACTATGGACCAAATGGTCCCTTAACCTAAGATACGTAACTTTTTATTTTTCTCAGTCCTGGTTTAAGTCAGAACCTAGATTTTTTGTAAATAACATTGTTTTATAAAATGACCCCATGAGCAAAAAATCTAAGCCAGTATATATCACCGTTCAAAAGTTACAAAGGAAACAATCCAAAAATTGGACCAAATGGGCTTAACCTAACAGCAGGGTTAACATCAACGAGTAATTTTTCGATGGTCTCCGATTTTTATAAAATTTTGTGAGTGTGTGTGGTAGTGGACACATGTATTAAAAAAAATATATATTTTTTTTTTTTTTTTTGAAAAGTGTGGCAACTCTGAAACTTTGAAGTTTAGTAATTTGCGGCATAGGGACTCCACTCAAAAGGTCATAACTTTTGTTGTGTAAGAGATATTGACAAGCGTCTTTTTGCATTGGATAGGTAAAACATAAATTAATTTAAAAAAAAATTGTAGAAATTTTTTTTTTACAAAAAATTGTGGAAAAAAAAATTAAAAACTGTTTTTTAAAAAAAATATATTTTTAAGATTTTTTAAAATTTGTTTTAAAATGGCCAATAATATGGTCTAAATACCCTGAAAATTTCAGAGTGGGGTTCGTAATAGTTTTTGAGATATCAGAAAAAATGTAGAAGTATATACGCAAGAAAACGAGAAAAAATTTTAAAAAACAAAATAAAAATATTTTTTTTTTTTAAAATATATTTTTTAGATTCTTTATATTTTTTATACAAATAGCCAATTATGTGTTCAAAACACCCTGAAAATTTTAGAGTGGGATTATTTATAGTTTCTGAGATATTACAAAAATGTAGAAGTAGAAGCTTAGAAATAATGTACAAGAATAGAAAAACTGGTTACTTCCAATGACATGTCCATGTTTATGTAATGAAAATTGAAATTGGGAAGTTACCCCTTACTGATATTTTTGGTTTTTGTTGGAATGCTACAAGAAAAAGTATAGAGTTCTGTATTTATAACTTTTGAGCGCAGTTTCTTGTTTATATATTTTATATAAATAATGGTAATTACAGGTTTTTTTTAAATAATTTAAAATTTGTAATACTGTGAAAATAAATATCAGTAAGTGGTTACTTCCCAATTTCAATATTCATTTCATAAACATGGATATGTCATTGGAGGTAACCAGTTTTTCTCTTCTTCTACACTTTTTCTAAACTTCTACACTCATAGAAATCCTACAGTATTCCTTACTAAAAAGTTGGTAGTTATTACTAATTGTTAGTATTAAAGGGCCCTACAACGCGTTAGTCAATTTTTACTAACGCAGTTATAAAAAAACGGTAAACAAATTTAAAAGCGAAAAACTATCCAAAACCGATTTTGAAAAATTTTTTAACAAAAAAAATTGTTTCAAAAATATATAATTATTAAGTTTGATAGCTGGCAATGATCTATTTCGGAATTTTTTAAAAAAAATATATATTTATTTTTTTTCAACGAAAATTTGCTATGTTCGTTTGAAAAAAAAAAAAATATTTAAAAATGTAAATTTTACCATATTAGGTGTCAAAAATAATTTTCCAAATTTTTTAAAATTACTAACAAAAATTATTAAAAAATCGGTAAAAAATCAGTATTCAGTAAAGTTTAAAGTATTCCAATTTCAAAAAAATAACTAAATTTATACTGTAAAGCTCAATTTATACTGTAAATTACTAAAAAAGTAGTATAGTTAGAGTTATAACACTTTTACTGTATTTTTTACTGTAGGATTATTTTGAGTGTACTTATACATTTTTGTGATATCTCAAAAACTAAAAATAATCCCACTCTAAAATTTTCAGGGTGTTTGGAACACATAATTGGCTATATGAATAAAAAATATAAAGAATCTAAAAAATATATTAAAAAAAAAAAAATATTTTTAATTTTTTTTCAACATTTTTTTCTCGTTTTCATGCGTACATACTTCTACATTTTTTGTGATATCTCAAAAACCATTTCGAATCCCACTCTGAAATTTTCAGGGTATTTAGACATTATTATTGGCCATTTTTATACAAATTTTGAAAAATCTTAAAAATACATTTTTTTTAAAAAACAATTTTTAATTTTTTTTTCCAAAATTTTTTATAAAAAAAAAATTTATATAATTTTTTTTAAATTAAATTATTAATCCCCATAGTTTTACCTATCTAATGCAAAAAGACGCTTATATATCTCTTATACATCAAAAGTTATGACCTTTTGAGTGAAGTCCCTATACCACAAATTCCAAAACTTCAAAGCTTAAGAGTTGCCACACTTTTCAAAAAAAATAAAAAAAAAATATTTTTTCAATACATATGTCCACTACCACACACACTCACAAAATTTTATAAAAATCGGAGACCATCGAAATATTACTCGTTGACGTTAAATGTTTTTGCTCATCTGTTAAACTACATAAATATTCGTTAATTCATACAAATTTAAAAACATAATTTTTGTTTTTTTTTTTTTTAATCAAAAAAATATATACGTAATTCTTCCTTTTTTAACTATTTATATTTTTGTTTGTGTTATTTACGTGGTATACTTCCCATTAGAATTATAAACTACTTTAAATCATAATTCGTGACCTGAGAATTGCTTCTGTTCGACATTTTAGCATTTGTGAAAGAAACCACTATGAATCGTTAACGAACTGCTATAAAAAAAAAGAACTTGATGAACGAACTAGATCTTCGTTTTTAATAAACATTAAATTTTAATCACGCTTTATCGCTTTTGCATTAAACTTTTCTTTAATTTCTTTCTCTTTATATATATATTCTGTAGTATTTTTTTTCAAAACTTCACAATTCGTCGGTGCGCTGCACAGTGGATTGAAAATCAAAAGTCCCGGTCAAAAGGTAGAAATAATCATCCAAGCTCATTGAAATTTGTGTCCCATATGGATTTAGGGCCGCTTAATTCAAGTTTGCTCTTAAAATTTGTAATGTTTTACGAGTCCTTGGGATCCAAACATTTTTATTTGTGGATTTTTTCAGTTTTTATATAATTTTTCATAGATGTATAATTTATTTTTATTTGTTAATGCTACTTAATATGATAATAGGGACCTATTTTAAACCATTGCATGCTTGGTTTGCAATAAAATTGCATGAAAAGCAAAATTCGCAAAACGCGATATACCGCGAAAAATATAAATGAAAGGTTATACTGCTTTATATAAATTATAAATATCATCTGTCTTAATTATCTGACTAAGACTTTTTACAAATACGGCAAATAATACACTAAGAAAAATGACTCTGAAATTTTAACCGTCTAATATTTCGGCGGGATTAAAGAAACTGGGTATAAAACCCATATTGGAATTAAAGAGGACGTAAACCACTTTAGTTTCCTGTTCATACTTTTTTGAAAGAACTTGGGCAATTTTTTTTTTTCCTAACCTAAAAATTTTGTTTTATTCAGTGTAGAATTTTTTGTTACATATTTGTATTGATATCAAGTTTGATATAACTTTTAGATTCAAGCATTTCTAAAAGAAAATTATAAAGGTATGCCTTAAATGACCGCGAATGTTGCTAAATTGCAAAAAGAAAAAAAGAAAATTTTTCGAAAATTTTTTTTTCGTTTTTGTCAAATTCGGAGTCAGAGGCCCCTAAAACATATAAAAATACGTAATTATTTAAAAAATACAGCAAATAAAAAATGAGCGGGTGTTTATTCTACACGATCCACTGTGCGCTGACCAGAACAGCCATGTGTTTTTTATGAAGTGTTCAGGAGAGCAAAAATACCGTTTTATTTTGCTACATTTTTTTAAAGCAAATTTTTTTTTATTTTTCCTAAATCAATTTAAAACAAGTAAGAAAGTTATAGTCGGTCAAGACCGACTTTATGATACCCTACATCAGCGTTTTCCGGAAAATGGGTCCCAAGTCCAAACATGGACCGATTGGACCTGTCTTTTGTTAGACCTTATTTAGTGTAGAAAACACATACAGATCAAATTTTAGTGGAATTGGTTTATTTTTTTGCCAATTGACCGATTTAGCTGAATATCGGTCAAAATATTTATATGAGGGATTACATTTTTTTTTTTAGGAAAATTTTCAGAACCCGTTCTGAAATTTTCCATTTTTTAAAAAAGTAAATTTATCAAAAATCCGGTCACTTTTTTTTAATTTTTTGTTTTTTAATGTTTAGATGTTTGTCCATCCACACAAAAAAAATCAGAAACGCGTTGTTCGTTTTTTTCGAGAAAATCGCATTTGAATTTTAAATTTCATAACAATTTTGTAATTTGCTTGTATTTTCTTGTTTTAACGTTGTGAATGAGTATTATTAATTTCACGCTCCGTTGAAACAAGAAAATACAAGCAAATTACTAAATTGTTATAAAATTTAAAATTCAAATGCGATTTTCTCGAAAAAAAAACGAAGAACGCGTTTCTGATTTTTTTTGTGTGGATGGACAATAGGGATATAACCATTTGCGTTTTTTTGCAAATATCAAAAAGAACCTATCATATTTAGAAAGTACATGAAAAATCAAGAAGAAATGTGTGTTCTTTTTTTCGCGAATGTTAAAAAAGGTTCGGCACCGATCGCGATGAAGTTTTCGCTAATATTTTTTATTATTCGGAAATCCCGTATTTCTAGTGTCGAAAACCATTTTATAAATTTGCTATTGTTTTATTTTTGTTGTAAAACGACAAAAAGCCAAAAAACGGTGGATCGGAAGGAATCCCACCATAAAACATAAAAAAATGTAAATTTATGGTGTTTTAGAAATTGCAATCGGTGCCGAAGGTTTATGGACCAAAATGTCCCCGGATAACGTTTTTTCTTATCAGTATAAAATTGCCCATACGATTATGATAGGTTCCTATTTTGGTTATATCCCTAATGGACAAACATCTAAACTTTAAAAAAAAAAAAAAAAGTGGCCGGATTTTTGATAAATTTACTTTTTTAAAAAATCGAAAATTTCAGAACGGGTTCTGAAAATTTTCCAAAAAAAAAAAAATATGATCGATAGCCCATACAAAACTATATAAGAATGTAAATTTTTGATATTGTGGAACATTCCGTTTTAATGTGATAAATATTTAATTAAGGCAACTCGCTACAAAATTGACCATTTTTCCAATATTTGACCACGCCTCCTAAGCCCACTTTTTGAAAAATTTTAAAATCAAAAATGCAATTTTCTAAGTTCCATATAGGGCTATCCATACAACCTATTCAGAAGTTTACGGTATTTTTTAAAAAAGTCAATTTATCAAAAATCCGGCCACTTTTTTTTTAAAACATTTTTTTTTTAAGTCTAGATCAATGGTTCCCAACCTTTCATTCTCGCCCCACTGGGGGGCAATTTGAATGCTTCAGGGGGGCAACGAGCAAATTTTTTGGATTTTTTTGTTAAATAAACTAGAAAAAATATAATTTTACTTAAATTATTTAGTTGATTGGTGAAAAGTTTTTCTAAAAACTTTGTTTAAACGATGATTTTAACAAAAAGTTTGCTTAATCACAAGCAAATTTTGAATTTTTAAACAAATTTGAAAAATTTACAAATTTTTCTTGAGTGTAGGGTGGACATTGTAGATTTTTTACTTAAAAGTGGGACATGGCGCAAAAAAGTTTGGGAGCCATTGGTCTAGATGTTTGTCCATCCACACAAAAAAATTCAGACACGTATTTTTCGTTTTTTTTTTTTGAGAAAATCGCATTTTAATTTTAAATTTCGTAACAGTTTTGTAATTTGCTTGTATTTTCTTGTTTTAACGTTGCGAATGAGTATTATTAATTGCATAAATATTACTTATATGCTCCGTTGAATCAAGAAAATACAAGCAAATTACTAAATTGTTATGAAATTGAAAATTCAAATGCGATTTTCTCGAGAAAAACGAAGAACGCGTTTCTGATTTTTTTTTGTGTGGATGGACAAACATCTAAACTTTAAAAAAAAAAAAAATTAAAAAAAAAAAAAATGGCCGGATTTTTGATAAATTGACTTTTTTTAAAAATGAAAAATTTCAGAACGGGTTCTGAAAATTTTCCAAAAAAAAAAAAATTAATCGATAGCCCATACAAAACTATATAAGAATGTAAATTTTTGATATTGTGGTACATTCCGTTTTAATGTGATAAATATTTAATCAAGGCAACTCGCTACAAATTTGACCATTTTTCCAATATTTGACCACGCCTCCTAAGCCCAGTTTTTGAAAAATTGAAAAACCAAAAATACAATTTTCTAAGTTCCATAAAGGGCTATCCATACAGCCTATTCAGAAGTTTACGGTACACAGGTTTTTTTCGTTGAAATTTGAAATGATGATTCGTGCATACAAAATTTGATTACCTGGTAAATTTCAAAGCGATACATATTATATATTCAAAAGGGGCGTTTGTATGAAGGCTAGGTCTTCACATGGACCGATTTTCTCCAATTTAAATAGGCTTTGCCCTTGGTTTAAAAGATGCTTAAGTTTCAAATTTCAAGTCAATTGATTGAAAATTGCCTGTGTCGTGCTGGAACCGATAGATGGACAGCCGGACGGATGGACAGACGGACGGACGGACATCGCTAAATCGACTCAAAAAGTAATTCTAAGTCGATCGGTATGCTTGAAGGTAGGTCAAGGACCAATATTTCGGGTAGTTACAAACATCAGCAGAAACTCATTATACCCTGTACCACACACAGAGTGGTGTAGGGTATAAGTATTACGCGTTGAAAAACATACAAAATTTATTTTTTATCCTGAATTGGTACAAGATTTTAACAAAAAACTACACATAGCTGATTTTAATTCGGACTTTTTACATGTTTATAAAAAAAATATAATACACATTGGAGGCATTCCACACCAACTGTCCCGCTACAGAAAACATGTGTCCCGTAAATTTCAGAGTAGGTTGCTTGGATAGCCCTATATGGAACTTAGAAAATTGCGTTTTTGGTTTTTCAATTTTTCAAAAACTGGGCTTAGGAGGCGTGGTCAAATATTGGAAAAATGGTCAAAATTGTGGCGAGTTGCCTTGATTAAATATTTATCACATTGAAATGGAATGCACCACAATCTCAAAAATTTACATTCTTATATAGTTTTGTATGGGCTATCGATTACATTTTTTTTTTTGGAAAATTTTCAGAACCTGTTCTGAAATTTTTTATTTTTTAAAAAAGTCAATTTATCAAAAATCCGGCCACTTTTTTTTTAATTTTTTTTTTAAGTTTAGATGTTTTTTCATCCACACAAAGAAATTCAGAAACACGTTCTTCCTTTTTTTCGAGAAAATCTCATTAGAATTTTAAATTTCATAACAATTTTGTAATTTGCTTGTATTTTCTTATTTTAACGTTGCGAATGAGTAATATTAATTGCATAAATATTTCTCATACGCTCTGGTGAAACAAGAAAATACAAGAAAATTACAAAACTTAAAATTCAAATGCGATTTTCTTGAAAAAGGGAAGAAAGTGTTTCTGAATTTCTTTGTGTAGATGGACAAACATCTTAACTTTAAAAAAAAAAAAAGAAAAAAGAAAGAAAAAGTGGCCGGATTTTTGATAAATTTACTTTTTTAAAAATGGAAAATTTCAGAACGGGTTCTGAAAATTTTCCAAAAAAAAATTTAATTGATAGCCCATACAAAACTGTATAAGAATGAAAATTTTTGAGATTGTGGTGCATTCCTTGTTTTTTTTTTTCATCCCATGTGTTTGTCGTAAAAAGTTTTGCATTTCGCACTTTGCAAGGCTGAAAACTTCTGACGTGAATTTCATTATCATAAAGAGGCGGACTAAATTTACCATTGCAGAAAGTGATTATCAGGCAAACCAAAATAATAATAAGTAATAAGTCAAAAAAAGTATTAAATATAATTCTAAAGCAAAAAATGGCAAAATATATCTTCAGAGAAATGTAATGGCGAATCTTTTCGTAGAACATATTAACCCTCTATCTCCCATTTTTAGGGGACATTTTTGTCCTTTTTTCAAATATTCTCATAGAGCACCACAAAAACGTAAGTTTAACGGATTAAAGATTTTCTGCATCAAATTTTACTAGGGGTTGTCAAAGTCCAAAAGTTCCTGCAAAAAGTGCAAAATTGTTAAAAAAGTAAAATTGTAAATCATCACATACTGTTAAATTTTCTTTTTACGAAAGTCGTGTGAAATAAGTCGCAAACAAATTATAAATCTGCTTCTGAGCTAAATAAAGATAAGAGATGGAAGGATTTGTAAATTATCATAATTTGTTAAATTGTGTTTTACCAAGAGACTTTACAATTTTACTTGTTTAAGCACTTTTTTGTAGAATATTTTAACAATTTTAACGCACGTTTTAGTGATGTTCTGTGATGATATGTTTAGTGATGATATGGACCATCATGAAGAAAATCGCGAAAAACCGTTTTTTTGTATATGTCAGCATCACTTTAGGAGATGATTTGAGGCTTCATCTTTTAGTATATAATGTGGGAACCTTAAACAATGAACTAACCCAAAATTTGTCCAAAAAAGTTTTCATTTGCAAAAGTTAAAATCCCCGTAAAATCACGGGGATTTTATGTCATTTTACAAACTTTTTTTTTTGAGTGTACCATACATCGAAAAACGGAGTACGCCATTCGATTCAGCATGTCCGAAATATATTAAAATGATGGTCGTACCTCTTGTTTTCTAAAATAGTGGTTAGTTTTGTCACGCAGTGTTACTAATTTATTTATTTAAGCATATTGCAATTTTCGCAACACGTAAATTTATTGAAATTTATTGAAACAACTTGTTGAAGTTTAACCAAAAAGGTCGAAAAAAAATTAAATAATTAAAAATTAAAATACATATTTTTTTAAAAATTAAAAAAAAAACCTAAAAAAATGGAAAAAAACCATACAAAATAAAAAATATTTTGAAAAACTAAAAAAAAATCTAATAAAACAAAGATATTCAAAAAATTGACAAAAACCCTAAAAAACTAAAAAAACACAAAAAATTATAAATATTTTTAAAAATAAAATGAAAAATATTTTGAAAAACTAAAAAATCCTACAAAAACCTAGAACAAACAAAGATTTTCGAAAATTTTGAAAACTTTAAGTGATTCCTCATTAACCAAGACCACTGCTTGAGGACGAGCGCCCTCCATCTCACCCAATCTGGCAATTTGACAATTCTGAGTTGGAAGGTCAGGGGGCTAATGACGAAAAACGAAAACGATAGACGATGAATAAACGGCATCAAAATACATATCGTTTCGAAGGAAAATTTGAAAGTTTTTCTTTATTAACTTATAAAAGAGTGTTGTCTAATCCAGAAACATTAAAAAAATTGCAAATATTTTGATTAGTTTAGGAGCAGCAAGGCTCCAAAAATCGACGATAGTTAACTATCGTTTTACGTATCACAGTCCAGAATTGCATAATTTCATTATCTTCAGAATGAGCTCAGTATCACTTGAAGCCATCGCAATCCCTGCGTGAGCTCTGGGTTGCTACGGGATATCAACTTTATCCACAACATCCAGTTAGGATCCAGGCCAAATTTCCCCCACTTGGCTAATGGCAACCTTAAATATAACAGCTGATATTTCGTTCACTAAAATCAATGAGTTTTACTCGCCCTTGATAACATCCAGCGTTGACAGTTAAAGTTTCTTGTTCTTTTTGCCACCAATATTGGGCTGAGCACACTTACCATATTCAAGGCCGGACTCCGTGATCCCAACCTTTAGAATAGTGCTAGTTTTAGCACTAGTCGGTGAGGTAGAGCCTCGAATTAAATTGGTATCATTCGTGTCCACATTTTCATTATCGTTGATGTGGTCATGAAAATATCACAAAACCTATTACGAACAATTTTATTAATTTAATTAACACTGCTGTTAGGTTAAGCCCATTTGGTCCAATTTTTGTATTGTTTCCTTTGTAATTTTTGAACGGTGTAATATACTGGCTTATGCTTTTAGCTCATGGGGTCTTTTTACAAAAGAATGTTTTTTACAAAAAATCTAGGTTCTTACTTAAGCCAGGAGTGAGAAAAATAAAAAATTACGTTTCTTAGGTTAAGGGACCATTTGGTCCATAGTATATTTTCTTTGGTATTCTTTGAAAAAAAAAAGTATTTATTAGTTTGTTTTATAATAATTGTCATTGCATGAAGAGCAAACTGTTTTTCGGTTAGTTTTACAAATAAAATTGCAGAAAATGGTGCATTTTATGTTAGACTTAGACTTGCAGCAACTACAAACTCCACGCTTTCGAGCCCCTGAATTATTAGTAGTATTATATGATAAAGACGCTGGAACTATGCATGGTGATCGTATTTCAACCAATAGCTAGTCCGTTTCATCATATACGACTTATTGTTAGCAAAGAAAGTGCTGGTTGCCGAAAAAACTCTGGTCTCTTGAGATTTCGACCAGCTGGAGCCCATGAAATGTCGATTTCAGAAAAAAGGATGTACGCTTTCAAAGCGGATATATCAAGTTTGTTTACAAATATAATGTTTGGCCAGCAATTTGTTTTGTGTTTTGTGCTGTAGCAATCAACCATTTGATTAGCAGTATCTACGCCATCTAAAAGCGACGAAGCATTATAAATTATAAAACGAACACACCTTTCGTTGAATTGTAATACGAAACAATCTACAGTTTGTTCTTCAATCCGCTCTTATCAACAGCAACTGGCTTGTGCATTGAACTTATCAATATTAAGGCTGATGTATGATACTAATGTTGCAATGCCATCGCATGTAAATGTAGAATGGTACAAAGGGAGCTTTTTACCAGTCATCAATTTCGGACGAACAAATGTTTTATTTTTTCTTTTTCGTACTGTTCCCACATATGTATGTTAGTTTCCTTTTCTGAAGTTTTTTTACCAACTCAAAAGTGGAAAAAATTGTCGCCTGTTATATTTTGCTCTTTGAAGCCTTCTGTCAGGTTCAATACGACGCGTTGCCCTTGCTTGTTTTTAGGCTGTGCATTTCTGGGCTTACCAAGGCGCGGTTGTATTTTCCATACGTAGCCTGACTTGGAGTCCACCGATAACGAAAATTAGCTGTGTATATTGATAAAAAGACAAAAAAAGGGAAATCCCACATTTGTGTTTTACGTTAGCTATGCTGAGTAAAAACATGCAAAAAGGGGAATCCCTCAACAAATTTAAACATTAGCTGTGTTGAGTAGAGATGGGCGCTAGTCACGTGATTTGCGTGGTTTACTTGAATCACGCGTGACTCACGCGTGAGCAAAAGTCTAGTCTAGTTCACTTGATTCGTGAGTGAGCATGATTCCAATACTTTTATGCGTAAGTGATTTGTGAGTAAGTTCAATTTTTGCGTGAGAACCATTTTCCTTGCGTGAATCAATTTTTGTTTGTATTTTTTTACAGTTTTATTTAGAGTTTTTAGTTTTATTTTTCGTTTTGCAATCAGTTAAGTTTCAAATTAACGGTCTGCTCAATAACACTGTGCTACAAATGACCAAAAATAAAATATGCAGGGGTTCTCATATGAAAATTCGGGTTGGTTGGAGTCCATAGACTACTGATATACTCATAGTTTTTTTGGATCACTTCGTTAAGTACGTTTTTTATTGGCAAATGTGTTGAAAAACGGCAATTCTTAAATTACAAATTTAAAAAATTATTACTTTGTTAGTTTGCAACCGATTTTCGATTTTATGGATTTTTTTGAAAGGTATAAGTCTTACCTTTTAAACAAAACAAAAATATTAAAAATCGATCAAGAATTGGCTGAGCTACGATCGTTTAAGTTAAAAAAAATCCAATTTTTTGAAAAAATTGTCATATTCTTTATACTCTAAGTTGAAAGTGCATCATTAAACAATTTTTTTTTTATTTTTGTATAAAAGTATAGTAAAGTAGCTTTCCAAAACACCAAAAAACATAACAATCGGCTAAAAAATGAATGAGTTATGCTAAGTTTTGTGATAGGACATTTTTAATTTTTATTCAAAAATGCTTGTAATTCAGGTATTATTCATAAATCTTATTGCTAGTAGTAATTTTATGTGCCTATGCATATAAACAAGAGATGATAACATAATTAGATTTGTGCGTGATTGACACATGATCACAAGTGAGCGTGATTGAAGATCAATTTTACTCACGTGGTTGTGAGTGAGTGGAATAAAAAAATGGGCGTGTCAGTTGCTTCTAAAACCCATTTATAATGTTTTGGTTTTGTTTGAAAAATATTAGTGTTACTTCTGAAAAAAAAAGTATTGAGAATAGATTGAAAATATGCTCGTTTTAGTAAAAAATCTTTTTTGAAAAGTTATACCTGCAACATTTTTATGACAGAAAAAGTTGTGCGTTTGCAAACATTTTTGAAACGAAATTGGTAAAATTGTGCGATCATTTGATGGAAATTTTACATATTTAAGGTGGATTTTTTTGCTAACGTGTATAAATTATCCCATACAAATTTGACATAAATTTGCCGTATATAGTTAAAAAATGTCAAATTTTTATGGGATAATTTATACACGTTAGCAAAAAAATCCAGCTTTATAAATAAACGTATGAGGCATTCCACACCAAATAACCAAAAACCAAAAAATTGCGTTTTTGGTTTTTAAATTTTTCAAAAACTTGGCTTAGGAGGTCAAATATTGGAAAAATGGTCAAATTTGTGTTGAGTTACCTTGTTTAAATATTTATTTAATTAAAACGGAATGCACCACAATCTCAAACATCGATTAAATTTTTTTTTTGGAAAATTTTCAGAACCCGTTCTGAAATTTTGCATTTTTAAAAAAATTCAATTAATCAAAAATCCGGCCACTTTTTTTTAAGTTTAGATGTTTGTCTATCCACACAAATAAATTCAGACACATGCTTTTTTGAGAAAATTGCATTTGAATATTAATTTTCATAACAATTTTGTAATTTGCTTGTATTTTCTTGTTTCGATGTAGAGAATGAGTTTTAAATATTTGCATTAGTCATACGCTACGTTGAACAAAGCAAATTACTAAATTGTCATGAAATTCAAAATTCAAATGCGATTTCTCAAAAATAACGAAAAACACATTACAATTTTTTTTGTGTGGATAGACAAACTAGAGATGGGAACATAAGCAGATAAGAGCGTGAGTGTGACTGAATTCAATTTTACTCACGTGATTGTGAGTGAGTGTGAGTAAGATTATTGCGTGAAAGAGTGTGCGTGAGTTGATTTTTTGCGTGATTTATTTTCTCTTCATATATCCTTTCATTTCAAAAAAAGCAACAAAAAAAATTTAAAATTTTGCTTAACTTCAGATTTCGTCCCGAAAAAATCAAAACAAATGTAAAATTTTAGATTGTGCTGAAAATTTTGAAAGATTTTTGAAACTTTACTTTTTGAAATTTTTTTTAGTATAAATAAGAATATCATGAGTGTGAGTTAACGTTAGCGTAAGTGACTCTTGCATCGGCGCACGTGAGTGTTAGTTGTATTAAATTTAGCCACGTGATTGTGAGTGAGTGTTAGTAGAAAAATTATGCTCGTGATTGAGTGAAAGTTAAAATTCACTCACGTGACCATCTCTTAGACAAACATTTAATCTTTAAAAAAAAATTTACAAAAAAAAAACCAAAGTGGCCGGATTTTTTATAAATTGACTTTCTTAAAAAATGGAAAATTTCAGAACGGGTTCTGAAATTTTTTTTATTCCACTCACACTTTTTTATTCCACTCACACTGACACACTCACAACGACGTGAGTAAAATTAATTTTCAATCACGCTCACTTGTGATCATGTGTGAAACACACACAAATCTAATTACGTTCCCATCTCTAGTTTATATGCATAAGCACATAAAATTACTACTAGTTATAAGATTTATGAATAATGCTTGAATTACAAGCGTTTCTAAAAAAAATTAAAAATGTCCTATCACAAAACTTAACATAACTCATTAATTTTTTAACCGATTGTTATGTTTTTTGGTGTTTTGGAAAGCTACTTTACTATACTTTTTACAAAAAATTAAAAAAAATTGTTTAATGATGCACTTTCAACTTAGAGTGTAAAGAATATGACAAATTTTTCAAAAAATTAGTTTTTTGTTTACTTAGCCGATCGTAGCTCAGCCAATTCTAAAGCGATTTTTAATATTTTTATTTTGTTTAAAAGGTAAGACTTACACCTTTCAAAAAAATCCATAAAATCGAAAATCGGTTGCAAACTAACAAAGTAATAATTTTTTAAAATTGTAATTTAAGAATTGCCGTTTTTCAACACATTTGCCAATAAAAAACGTACTTAACGAAGTGATCCAGAAAAACTATGAGTATATCAGTACTCTATGGACTCCAACCAACCCGAATTTTCATATGAGAACCCCTGCATATTTTTGGTGTAGCACAGTGTAATTAAAAACCTTTTTTTTTCAATTTTCGTAAAAACGGTGTTTTTGTAAGTGAAAATTGCGTGAGCGTAATTATGAATAACGTGAGTCACGCGTGACTTATTTTAATTTTGCTGACGTGAGTAGTAGGTGAGCGTGAGTTAATCGAGTTTGTGATTCATTTGTGATCATAATATTTCTTGTGTGAGTGAGCGTGAGCCAAAACTGACTCACGCGCCCATCACTAGAGTTGAGTAAAGCTTAAATAATTAATATTTAGGAAGAAGTGATCCAAAATTTATACAAATATAATATTAAATTGTTATTTTGTGTGAATTTTTAAGTATGGACCAAATGGTTCATTAACCTAACATACGTAAGTTTTTTCTAACCTAACAGCAGGGTTAATAGCACGGAGTTAAACTAAAAACACGTCCACACTTGTCAACAGTTGAACGAATAAACATGTGTTGACCGTTTTCAAGTGATACGAATTTCAAGTGATATGAAAAACCCATTTATTTACATATAATTTTACGGCATACTCCTTAATTAATTTTAAATGTGCTGTATTTCTAATAATTACAAAAATACTATTCATATCTACTTTTGTTAAAGTATTAACCCGTGTTCAAATCTGAACAGCTATGCTAAATTTATCATGGGTTCAATCCCTGGCGGCTGCGATCTGTTAATAATTTTCACATATAGATTAAAATTGACTATTAACTGAATAAATTTGACATTAAAAGTTTTTCTGATGATTATAATAACTGGATTATATGAAACTAGTTAAAAACGAACCAGGATGTCTTAAATTTTTAGAAAAATAAATTTTTCTTTCACACCTTTCTCAATTCAAACCATATATTAGCCCTGTTTTTTGCATACCGGATTAAGATTTGGATTAAATTTATTTTGTTAAAAAATGGGTCAAATCAAGCCCAGAATTTTTTTTTATAATTTTTTTCTGAAATTACATACAATTAGTAAATATAAACAGAAAAACAAATTAAGCTTTGTCCAAAATGCAAAGCATGAAAAAAAAATTTAGTTAAATCCTTGGATTAACTCTAATTTATTTATACCATTTTACATTTTGGACAACGCTTATTTTTTTTTCCTGTTTATATTAACTAATTGGATGTTAATTCAGAAAAAAAAAATTTAAAAAAATTTCTGCACTTGATTTGACCCATTTTTTAACTAAATAGAGTTAATCCTAATCTTAATCCGGTCTGAAAAAAACAGGGCTATTTTTTAATTCTGTTAAATTAATTCCCTGTTAAAAGAATAGTACGTATAAGCAATATTTAATACAATATATATATCATACGTACTGATGCACCAAATAGCAAAACAGCTAATTTTTTTTTTTGTACAACAGTGCGTATGACTTATTTTTTGTTTTCGTTGATATTATTGTTTTTACTTTAACTCTTTAACAATCAGAAAACGTCTAAAAATTCAAAAGTATTTGTCAATTTAAGGACAGCCTGGGTAGCACGTCTTTAATTTTTTGAGATTTTCAAAAAAAAATTGAAAATTTAATGATTGTTGTACATCGGTATCGGTAACGGTATTAAATTTGAAAGGCTTTTGAATCGGTAACGGTATTATAAGGGTAACGGTAACCAACCATGGTTAAAAGTTGGGAATAATGAAATGCCAACAACACACACCACATTGAATTAAATTCCCAAATAAGATTGAGATCACCGATGAAAAAAAGAAATTACTGCAGATCAAACAATTTTAACCAGTCCAGTTAACGTTGGCCCTAATTTTTATATACCCTCCAACAATAGTGAAGTAGAACTAATTTTTAACAAGGGTAATCAAGTTTTGGTGATTGTTCAAGTTTTCTATTGTCCAATTTTAAGAATATCAAACTTCAGAAAAGAACTAGTTAATAAAAAGTACATAACACAAGAATTAATGAGTTATTCACCGTCACAACTTACAAATATAAATTAACACTTTTACATTTAAAATGTTTGTCCATGTGTTGTGTTTTTTTTTATCAAATAAACATAATTCAATTATGTAAATAATTCAGGGATTCCACTATGCTTCCAAATGCATATTTTTGGCAGAAATTAAAAAAAAAATTACAAATTTCCAAAAGCTTATACAGTTTCTCAATGGCAACACTCCAAGCCATTAAGAAAGTATAATGAAAAAAATTTGATGGCAATACTGTCGGTCTGCCAGGGTTTCAAAGTCAATAGTTTTAACCCTTCTGCATCCCTTGCATATGTGCCCTTCCTATGATCCTTTGGGTCAATATGACCCAACATTAAAATGTAAACAAAATTCCATGTTTTAGTATAATCAAAAATAATGAAAACTAAAATAAATAAGCCCTTCCAGAGCAATTATTAAGAAAATAAAATCAAATTTAAAATTCAACCTTTTTTTACTTTGAGCCAACACTTAATGCAATGCATTGTGTTGGTATTAGAAAATGGGTTATGAGGAGAAGGAATGACGGAGTAGTGTTTGTGGACATTTAATTTGAATTTTTTCAAATTATACACATACAAAAAAACTTTTTCAAATTACTAGGAAAAATCTCGTAATTTTACCATTTTACCAATATTTGACAGTTTTCCTTGTTTTTTAATTTGGATCAAAATTTACACTCTTTTTAACTATACATTTTTTTTTTTTTGTAATTTTACAAATTTCCAAAAAAAAATTACAAGAAAAACTGTAAATTTACAATTTTATTGGTAAAAAGTTGGTAAAATATTGTAAAATTACTAGAAATTCTCGTAAAATAGGAATTAGCAAAAAATCTAGTAAAGTTACGAAATCTCCTTGTAAATTTTATCCTGTCCAAAAATTTTTAAATTTACAATTTTATTGATGAAAACCTTGTAAAATTACAAAATTATTGGTTAAAAGCTTGTGAAATTACTAGGAGTTCTTGTAAAATATGAGGTAGCTAAAAAAGTAAAAATTTTTTCTTGTAATTTTACAAGGTATTTTTTTTTTTTTTGAGTTAATTAATTTGATTTAATTCCACATAGCCCAATAAGCAATTTTAAAATTCAAGTGCAAATCAAGTATAAAACAAGTGTAAATCAAGCCCTAAATTCCAGCCCCTGCTTGATTTATACTTGAATTACACTTGAATTCAATAGCATACTCCAGCAAAACGGACACTGGAATTCAAGCCCTGTTTTACAGCCTTTTCCCTGGTTTTCAAGCGTAAAAACAGCGCTTGAATTCAAGTATCCGTTTTGCTGGAGAATGCTATTGAATTCAAGTGTAATTCAAGTATAAATCAAGCATAGACTGGAAATAAGGGCTTGATTTACACTTGATTTATACTTGATTTGCACTTGAATTTTAAATGTGCTTATTGGGAGGGCTAGTTTGACTGATGAGAAACGAATTTTCTCTGTAATTCGTTGTGCAAGACATTGGACAGTAGACAACGAAAGGATGTGATCTGCTGGAAAGGCACCCATCTCAGCTGAACACTTACCGTGGTTATATCTTTATAACAATGACGCACAACACTCATTCCGACTATGCTCCAATGAGTCAATAGAGCTGGATACCCTACTGTCATCGATGAGCTTCAACGAACTTCTTTGCACCTGATTAGATAGACCTTGAATCACCTGCCCAGATATGCGAGTTGTATTCCATTTTCGGTCGGATATAGGCGGCATAAATAGTGAGATCAGACGGTGTGAAGAAATTCTTTTTTAGGAAATCAAGTCACTTGAATGCTTCTTTCGACACTTGAAAAACATGTTTGTTTCAACGAACATCACATTGGACTTTCATGCCTGATTCCTCAATAGCTATTCCACCCATGGATACAGATGATGCTGATTCCACAAGCCGTCTGAGGGTCAACATATAACATTGGGCCTTACGAGCATTAAAATCTATCCTATTTGCAAGACCCTACTCGGAGATTGTCGTAAGATCATGCTAACAAGTCCCCTGTAGAACGACTCTACGAAACAAGCGTGAATCGAACTCAAGTGGTGATTGATCATGCTCTTCATGACCTGCGAGAGCGTAAAGAAAATTGCTATTGGGCGTTAGTTTTCTGGGTTTGTTACCTCACCCTTTTTTGGGGTTGACGGGACCTTTGCGGGTTTCTCAAAATCCCACCCACAGTACGAGAATAATAAAATTTTGAATGATTAAATAATTAACGAGAATAATAAAATTTAGAATGAAAAACTATTCAATGAAAACGATTTTATTGATTTTTTGACCGACAAAATTATTGATCTATCATTCTGAATGAAAATGAACCCAATTCAATTATATTCAGAAGAAAAAAATCGTAAAGTAGAACTAAACTTGCATTATCGCTTGTTGGGTCATATTGACCCAAAGGATATTAAATGTGTGTAAATCGTGTTTTTAAATGTGGAGGGGGGAGAAAAAATTTAAATATTATTATTTTCTTTTAAAACCATAATTTTCGTCCCTGTAATGGATAAATTAAAGTTTCACGTTGATATCTTATAACTAAAGGGAAAAATTTTGCGTTTGAAAACCAAAATTGGGTCAAATTGACCCAAGGAGTGCAGAAGGGTTAAGGCGTATTATTATATCGGGATCAAAACCATATTACAATTATGTTAGTATATGAGGCATTCCACACCAAATGTCCAGCGAAAAAAAAACATGTGTACCGTAAACTTCTGAATAGGTTGTATGGATAGCCATATATGAGACTTAGAAAATTGCGTTTTTGGTTTTTCAATTTTTCAAAAACTGGGCTTAGGAGGTTTGGTCAAATATTGGAAAAATGGTCAAATTTGTGGCGAGTTGCTTTGATTAAATATTTATCACATTAAAACGGAATGCATCACAATCTCAAAAATTTACATTCTTATATAGTTTTGTATGGGCTATCGATTAAATTTTTTTTTTTTGGAAAATTTTCAGAACCCGTTTTGAAATTTTCCATTTTATAAAAATGTCAATTTATTAAAAAACATTGCACTTTTTTTTCTTTTTTAAACTTTTTTTTAAAAGTTTAGATGCTTGTCCATCCACACAAAAAAAAAAAAACAAAAACAAGTTCTTCGTTTTTTTTTAGAGAAAATCGCATTTGAACTTTAAATTTCATAGCAATTTTGTAATTTGCTTGAACGTTGCGAATGAGTAATATTTATGCAATTAATAATACTCATTCGCAAAGTTAAATCAGGAAAATACAAGCAAATTACAAAATTGTTATGAAATTTAAAGTTCAAATGCGATTTTCTCGAAAAAAACGAAGAACGTGTTTCTCAATTTTTTTTTGTGGATGTGCAAACATCTAAACTTTTAAAAAAAAAATTAAAAAAGAAAAAAAAATTGTATGTTTTTTAATAAATTGACATTTTTAAAAAATTGAAAATTTCAGTACGGGTTCTGAAAATTTTTAATCGATAGTCCATACAAAACTATATAAGAATATAAATTTTTGAGATTGTGGTGCATTCCGTTTTAATGTGATAAATATTTAATCAAGGCAACTCGCCACGAATTTGACAATTTTTTTTTTTTTTTGTTTGACCATGCCTTCTAAGCCAAGTTTTTGAAAATTAGAAAAACCAAAAACGCAATTTTCGTAGTTCTATATAGGGCTATCCAAACAACCTATTCAGAAATTTACGGGACACTTGTTTTTCTGTAGCGGGACATTTGGTGTGGAATGCCTCATTTATAGATGGGAAAAAATAAAATTAGAAAAAGGCTAAAAAGGAAAAATTAAGCTTAAGGAAAGTAGTTCTTACTAAAACTTCAATTTTTTTGGTGTTATTCTTGGGAGTTGCGGATTTAGGGATTTTGAAGCCAAAATAGCCTATATCTTTCGTGAACAAAAAGTTGTGTTTGGGAACGAACTTGCATGAGTCTTTAAATGTGATAAAGTTTTTTAGATAGTCTATTTAATACTAACATTAACATCTAGCCAGCATTTTTCGGCAAACTCCCACAATTGCCATTTTAGTTTATCACAAATTTCGGCAAAATTTTCGTTTTTTTATGTGACACATCTTTAAATTTTTTTTAACTATATTTTTTTTGCCTTCGACCGAGCAAACTGACTACTAGAAATATACAATTGTTGATAATTTTTTTTTGAAATCGTTTTTTGATTGCGTTAAGAGATAAAAAAGAATTCCAGATTCCAAACTAGCGACTTTGCTTCATTTTTGAATTTATGCCAAAAAAAATTGATTTGGAACCATAGTGGATTCCCCAAATTCAAAATTATGCACCCGTTTTCTAAACTATATGGGTGAAATCAAAAAATGTCAGTGTATTTAAGGCAAAATTGTGCAAGCAAAAAAAAATAATTTTGTGTGAATTTTTTAATAGGAAATAATGGCGTACGGACATAGCGCCCAAGGTCTTATCGCCCAAATCCGTAAATGACATATCGCCCACGCTGCGATATATAGCCCAAAATGATAGGTCTAAAAATGTTATTTCTCCCAAAACAAAATTGTCAAAAAAACCAAAATATTTTTTTTGGGTGAAATGTCGAAATTACGACTTCTATGATTTGTTTTATTGTAATAAAGGTTTTCTGCGTAGCCGGCCTTCGGCCGGGCTTAGGGATTACATACTCCATGCATTAAACCCACCCTCTCTGCAAACCAAATCTATTTTGGTTATCAGGCCCTTTTGAGGCATAACAAATTTGGTAGCGTAAAGGACTGCTACCCTAGAAAACTTTACTTTGCGGAGAGGGTGGGTCTAATGCATGGATTTTGTAATCCCTAAGCCCGGCCGAAGGCCGGCTAAGCATAAAAATTTTAAAATATTGTGTTAAAAAAAAAAACTATTTTGGTGAGTTTTATGATTATTTTTTTGGGTGATATGACATTTTATAAATACATACATACATATAACATTTTGATATTTGAGTACCATGACATTTTTGATAATTTATATAAATTTAAAGAAAATTGTTAAAATACCCAAAAATAATGGCCATATCGTCAAAAAAAATTTTGCAACAACAACTAACACACATTTTTTTTGGGTGGAATGACTTTTTAAATTGGGCGATATGCACTTGGGCGCTATGTCCGTACGCCAGAAATAATATGTTACACTACAACTAATATAACTATAAAAAATCTCTACTAAAAATTATTCTTGACAAAATTTATCGACAAACTTATGATGTTTTTGGTGACAGATTTTACTTCCAAAGACTCCATTTAAATTTTTCAAATACATTACGAATAGAGTTTTTCACGGGAATTCCCGGGACGGGAATTCCCGCAAAATTTCGATCCCGAAATCCCGGGAAATAGAGCGGGAATTCCCGGGAATTTTAGTTTCTTTGAAATTGTTGATTTTTCGACTTCTATTGGTTATTTAGTATGTGATTTTTTAGATATTTTATTAAAATTCTTGATAATTGATGAGAGAAACGTACGCAGGGACCATGAGGGCCCAAAAAGAGAGACGTTCTAACTAAAAAATGTTATGTAATCTGAGACTTACGAAATGAAAAAAGTCTCACTATATCTAAATTTCGATAGGATATAATTACACAGTGATAAAAAATCAAAATTTCCGAATCGAAATGGAATGAAACCAAAAGCAAATGAAAGTTTACATTTTACATAACAAGGCCATCAAGACGTTTTTTAATTCAGAGCTAGATTATTTTTTACACGCATTTTAAAGCAATTAAAGCTTTTGTGTACTAAACATGTCCTATATTAGGGGCCCCTAGTCTAAACATAAGCTCGAAATTACGTTAGCTAAAACCGTTATGAATTTCGCTGCAATCGGTCCCGTACGTATTTACTGAATAGCCAAATTAATAAAAATAATCCACTGTTCACTGTTGCGTATGGTTGTTATTTAAAGGCAATTACAAAATTAATCATACGCCTTATGCAATTTTGAAGCAATTATTATTATAATTATAATAAAAGTTCACCAATTTCAAATGCATGTAAAAAAAATCTAGCGCTAAACCAAAAAAAAAGTGTCGAGGGTTTTCTTATGCTTTTATTTGCTTTTTGTTTCATCCCATTCCGATTTTGGTTATTGGGCTGTGTTATCAGAACCTGATACTTTTTTTCAGAAGCTAAGAAATTTTCTTTCTGAGATTTGCAGTATGATTATTTGTTTCTTTAGAAAATATTTACGTCTCTGGACTTGATTCTTTTTAAATCGACAAATTGATATAAAATCTGTGTAAGGAATGACAGTTTTTTTTTAGAAACCGGGATTTTAAATTTTTTTAATAATTTTTTGGGGTAAATTTTCTTATAATTTCATTTCTCTGAAACAGTTACATTCAGTTTCAGACACATAATTGAGAAGTTCCTGTGAATCAGTTTCATTGTGTTTTAGAGGCAAAGAGTTGAGAACCAATTATAAAAATGAACTGAGATGAATTTGAATAAATGATGAATTTTTATTATTTCAGATAAAGCAACATGAAATAACGTATTCCCTTAAAAATACTTTCAAATGACTTCGACATATTTGGACCGTTTTTTTATAAAAACTGGGTAACAAAAATTGTTCTTTTTTTCTAGAAACTTTTTTTCTTCTGTTTTAAAGGTACTAAATAAGATTTTGATGGTGTCAATAGACATTATAAATAGTGTAATCGCATTCATAAGGTTTTTATATATTTTTTTGACAAAAAATTTGGGTTTTTAGTTTTTGCGGGAATTCCCGGGATCCCGGGAAATTTTAAAATGAATCCCGCTTTCCCGGGAAATGAAAAAGTCCGGGAAAAGAAAAACTCTAATTACGAACCAAGTGTCAATTATATAAATTTTATTATAATAACGTTTGGGATGTGGTGTGACAGTAAATATAAACCACCAATGAATTTATTTTTGCAGCCATTTTGTAATAAAATTCGGGAGTGTTTCAATACTGGAATAGAATGAACAGATCCGTCTTCCGGAATATAATTCAAAAATAACTGCACGAGCACAATTGCAAAATATATTAAATTTTAATGGTACATTTGGGTGCAATTTTATGTGAAATAAGAACAACACCTTGTGCAAGTCAATATGAGTTTTCCCTTATAAAGGGGTTTTAATGTTAAGAAATAAAAATCTCGATTGAGATGCAGGCCGATACTGACGAAATGTTAAAATGTGTTAAGTACACTCTATAATGTCAATACTACCAAAATTGAACATTTCATCATATGTTTTTCCAGAATACATGCACTCTGTACTTTTGGGAGCAGTCAAACAATTTGACAACATTTGGGTTAATAAAATAGGGCCATGAAAAATTAAAAAACAAATGATCAGCGATTGATAATTTCTTAATAAATATTGAACCCCCACAATATTTTGCCCAACTTCCCCGGTCGTTATCTTCTTTTCAAAAATATAAAGCAACAGAGTTTTTTAACTTTCTTATGTATTATTCCTTTTCCAACGATGCATAATTACACCGCTCAACAAATCGAAGGTTTTTGACCCCGGTTTGAAGTTTGATGTAACATTTTTAAAGATTTTGACTCGCTGATTCCAAATTTTTTCATCACGTCTTGAATTTTAATTATTCGCTGTTGAAAATGCGAAAAAAACTCAATTTTTGCTTTTTTTGAAAGCCTGCACAGCAGCCACTGGGAGGAATAAAAATCTGGTATAAAGCGTTAAAGTAGAATTGAACTATGATATCAAATATATGATCAAAAAAATTTGAAATTGTTGCACTCTTATTGGCCAAACATGTATTGAAAAAAAAAACACTGTGAAAAAATTAGTAAAAGCACAATTTTTAAAAGGCTCTAAAACAAAAACCAGATGATCAATCTTTACTGTGATGAGCTCAAAATTTAGGGAAAAGCTCATTCTTTCTTGTAGACTTTTAAACCTATTAAAGATATCTTCCGGTTTATAAGAAAAATACCACAGAAAACTTAAATTTGTAAAATATTTATTTTTGTTCGTTTTTTTTGAAAAATATCAAAAAAAAAAAAGGTTATCTAAATTACCTTTTTTAAAAAAATGATAATTTTAACAGAGTCATTTTTAAACGCAATTGTAACCCAACCAAACGCAATAATTAGAAAAAAGTTGTTTTGTATGTTGGAGACCAAAGACAAATTATACTTTTGCGCTTTATAACAGATTTGTATTCCACTGAATGGCTGCTTTGCAGGCTTTCAAATATTGCAAAAATCGCCATTTTTTGCATTTTCAACCATGAATAAGTAAAAATCTCGAAGTGATAGAAAAATTTGGAGAACAGATTTGGAATCAGGAGATCAAAGTCTACTAAAATTGATCACCAGAATTACAAACCGGAAAATGAGTGTTGAGCGATGTTATTTGCCTGAAAAGTATTTCCAACATTGGATTTTATTGGTTGCTTCTATTTTTAAATTGCTGAAACAGCATATTCATAAGTAAGAGACCTTCAAATTGCCAACAATTTATTAAATATATTTGTTGCAAATGTGGAAAACCTATACGGTAAGCACAAGCTTACATATAATGTCCATCAACTTTTGCATTTAAATTTGTACCCGCCCGGTATGAGAATATACGAATACTGTATCTTAATAAAAAACACTTGAAAATTTTTTTGATAGTTGGGAAATTCATTTATTTAATTTAAAAAAAAAAACAACAGCCGTTTCTCACTAGTCAAAATATTAAAAAATTTTTAATTTTTTTTTTTAATTGTTAATTTATTCGTGAAAATCAATAAAGATTAAATAAAATCGTGAGTATAAGCACGATTGAATCTGAAATTTTTTAATTAATATTCAAGATATCCGATCAAGATTTAAGGAACTAACGATTGTGGCAAAAAGGGTGAATATGTAGGTAACTAAAGTGCAAATTGTTCCTTCTACTAAAATACTAACTAGCCAAAGAACATTTTTAGGGAAAAGAAGAAGAGAGTTCTTTTAATTAGGAAACGGGTGAATCGAAAGCAAAAGGAACTTCTTTTACGTCTAGAAAGTCTAGAAAATTTATCAGTAGCATGTGACATACGAATTAATGGTATACCCTTCAATGCTAATGAGGATTTGCATATTCATTTCGATAATATATGCAGTGCTTTAAATATCCATACTCCCTCATATAATAATATCTACACTCAAAAAAATAAAACTGTAAAGTTAACAAATTTTTTTTTGTTAACTCGAGTTTACTGGCTTTTTAGCAAATTTTTAGTTAAAATCAGCGTTTTAACTACTTTTTTTAGTTAAGTTCAATTTACGAAAATACTAGTTTTGAACAAATTTTGAATTAATTTTTTTTGTTGACTTTAAAACTGTATTTACGAATTTTTATTAATTAATTTGTTGATTTCTCGTAACATATTTGTCGTGTGAAAAAATGTTAGAAATTTCTTGTGTAGCCTCCTATGCAAATCTCATAAGTTCTACTTAAGCTGAACTTAATAAAAAAAAAATAAGTGAAGTGTTAGTGTATAAAATCAATATTTAACAAACTTACAATTTTTTTACAAAAAATTTCGCTGAATTTAACTAATTTTTTTGTTAATACATACATAAAAATATTACGAAATTTTCAGCTGAATTTTTAGTTAAAGTTACGTTTTTTTGCTACATTCATTCTACGAAAAGTTAACTAAGTATTTTTAGTTAAATTAACTAGAAATTTAGTAGGTTCAAAATCAGGTGTTTTTTTAGTTAAATTTAACTAAATTTTTTGCAAACTTTACAGTTTTATTTTTTTGAGTGTACCGTCTTGAGGTAATAGTGGTAAAATTGCTATCGCCATATGATAAAAACTTTATATTAAAATCTCTGGAAAAATTAAGAAAAAACTTTAAAACACATATGTGCTTCATATTAGTTACGAATCTAACAACAATAAAGTGTATATAAATAAAAACTTAACAGCAAACAACTTTAAGATATTTAGAACTACTCATGGTTTAGTGTCTAAAAATCATTTGACAACTGCTTCAAGACATAGAGCTACTATATCCATATGAATACGAAATAATCTTTATTAAATTTAAATTGACACGTATTTTTGCTCTAGACCAGCGGTTACCAACCTTTTTGGCTCGCGTACCCCTAATCTTAAATTTTGTCAGCCGCGTACCCCCTAACGAGTTTTTTGTTTTCGTTAAAAAAACGTATCATATAAATATTAGAGTTAATTTTGAAATTTTTGATCTGCGGGTATTATCATTTTTTTGAAGGATTTAGGGGAGATCAAAACAATGGTGATATTTTTTTTGAAAAATGTTCGCTCCTTGGGGTGGCTCAATGCATCTGAAAACGCGGATTTTAAAATTTTCATTTTTCTGCAGAGCAAAAACAGCTGAAAATATTGCAAATCTGATTTCACCAGTCGTTTCTACACCAAAAATTTAAACAACTGACGTTTTTTGAACTCTTAAAAAAAGTTATAAAAACACATCACAGAGGGCGGAAATATAACGTTTTTTTAATACAAGGGCAGATCAACAATTCTGTGACTTTTCGAATGAAACACCCTCGTATATACAATGAAAGGGCATTTTGAGCTTAACAAATGGTACCAAAATTTCCACTCTATCACAAACCGTTTCAAAAATGCCCAAAAACACTTTTTTTGATAACTTTGACATACATTTTCTCAAAAACCTGACATCATTGAATATTTTGGGAACCATATTCGGAATCAGCATCGAAAAGTTAATCGAAAACAAGTGGTCAGATCTCAAAATATCGCAAAAAATGTTCTCCAAAATGCACAAAAATACGTGTTTTGTGAACTTTGACCTCATATTTCTTAAAAACCTGACGTTATGGAAAACTTTGGAAGATGCGGAACCAGCACTGAAAGGTTAATCAAAAACGAATGTCCAAATTTCGAAAATTTTGCGTACCCCCGCGGACAGTTTCGCGTACCCCCTAGTGGTACGCGTACCATAGGTTGGTAACCGCTGCTCTAGACGATATTCCTGTTAGTTTTGGAGTTATCGAAATTTTCCCGAAGGTCCACAATGTTTCATAAGGGAACAACGAAATTTTTAAACACTGATATGGCCGATAAGCCGAGACACCTCAACCTTAAAATCGTTTCACTAATATATATTTTAAGTTTCAGGCAAATCGGTTCATAAGGGTTGAGATACTTCCCTTGTTAGAATCTAAGAAAAAATAATGTAGGAAAAATCTCTCAGAACCAGACACTTTTTCTATAGAAAAAAATTTAAGATTTATTTTAAGGAAAAATGTCTCAGAATCTCTGACTTTTTCTATAAAGAAAATGTCTCAGAATCTGAGACCTGTACTAACGGAAATGTGTCAGAATCTGACTTTTTTATAAAAAAAAAAAATCTAAAATTCTTTCTATAGGAAAAACTTAAGGAAGACTATTTTTATAAGAAAAATTTCTCAGAATCTGAAATTTTGTCTACAGAAAAAAATTCTCAGAAGCTGAGACTTTCTATGGGAAACATTTCTCAGAATCTGAAACTTTTTCAATAGAAAAAATTTCTCAGAATCTGAGACATTTTCTTTAGAAAAAATTTCTTAGAATCTACGACTTTTTCTATAAGAAAACACTGTCAGAATCTGATATTTTATCCATAGAAAAAATGTTTCAGAAACTGACACATTTTAATTTATCCCACAAAACTTCTCAGAATCTGAGACTATTTCTATACACTCAAAAAGAAAACCTTATAAAACGACAAGAAAAGTTTTAACATTTTTTTTTTGCTACCTCCTATTTGACGAGCATTCCTAACAATGAAATCGTTAATTTACAATTTTTTTGAGGCGATAAAACTTACAAGGAGGTTTCGTGACTTTACTAGATTTTTTGATACCTCCTATTTTATGAGAATTCCTAGTAAAAATTACGAGTTTTTTTTTGTAATTTTACAAGCTTTTTACCATCAAAATTGTAAATTTACAACTTTTTTTGGCGCAATAAATCTTACAAATAATCAAACAATTTATCTAATGTAATTTTCTCCACTGATGACGTAGAGGTGGCTACAGAAACCATGCTCTGGAATAAATCCACATTAAAAATAATCTTTAGAAATACAATGTTTTCTTCTTCAATCACAAACCCTTAAATCTTACAAGGAATTCTCGTGAATTTATTAGAAATGGAAATTTGTAAAATTACAAAAAAAATTGTAAAATACCAAAAAAAAAATTCGATCGAAAATTTTTGTTAAAAAACAAGGAAAACTGGCAAAATGGGATTACGAGACTTTTTGTAGTACATAATTTGACAAGGTTTTTTTGTGTGTATAATATATAAATACTCGGGAGGAATTTTGTCTGGTGCTTCCCAGAATCGTCTGGACTCCACAAAATTAATTTTTCAAAGTATGGTCCTGCAAACCAGATGGATTCCAGCTCAAACTATTAAAAAAAAATTGTGTATATCACTTTCAATCCCTATGTATTTCAATATTTGTATTCATAAAAAAAAAACTTACGTTCTCCTCAGTTTTTAACTTATTTTCAGACACCGGAAAACTTTTTATTTTTTGTTTTTATCAAATATATTTATCGTAGAAGTTCAAAAAACTTTAAATTATTCAAACAGAAAAAAATTATAAAAAGTTATTTATTTTAAAATTTTCATCATGATCGAAATAAAAAACAAACAAAAAAAAAACGTTTTCCAAAAAAATATTTATCAAAAGTTCAAAAAATAAAACGTTTTTTTTTTTGATTGTTCAATATTTACAATTTGTTTTATTATTTGAATTTTTGTTATTTTCAAAATTCAAAATAATTTTTCTAGAAGCAGGAAATTGGAATCTGCCAAGCAAATTCCGATGGGAACAAATGAGGGATGCTTTAAACAACATTGGTTTGCATTTTCCTATGTATGCAACATATTTTTACAGAGTTAATATATGGAATCTTTATTTCAGGGACAAATCTTATGATTACGCATGCCAAAACTATTTGGATTTCGTTATGATTATGAAAATCTGCAACTAATTTAACAAGAACTTGGATCCCTAAAGCCCTTTCTGGTTCCTAATTATAAATTCATTTGTCCCTGAAATAAAGATTATTTTTTACAAACTTTAAGGACTAACAGCGAGTAAGTTGTTCGAATTAGAGACTTACTGATAACAAGAATTGTGTTACCCTCATACTTAACAAATTTTTAGCACTTTTACCCTTTTATGTGAATAAAAATAATAGCGAAAAACTCTTGGGCAAGTATTGCTAGTGGTCATTAAAGGGTTAACCCATTGACGACCGTACATTTTCTGCCGAATCGATTATCCTTTAATATTCGTTCTTTGCGACCTAATTATAGTTACCCCATACAAAATTATACCCCTGTGCCCCTCTTTGCTTTTTATTTATGAACAAATTTGCCCTTTAACGATAACGCAGTACTGGCCAAAGCTACTTAGATTCCGCAGTGACTATTAAGATCTTCTTCTTTATAACAGTGATACTTCCAGAATTAAGATTTCGGAACCACATTCTAGGCCCAAATTTTGCTTGACATGTAAAGAAGCTTCTGTCCTAAAATATCTACACTTAATGGACAAAAGCATCTTTACATGTTCAGGAACTTGGAGAACTTACAGTAGCTAAGTGGTTCCAAATGGAGACTTACTAAATACCGGGGTTTTGTTACCCTAACATTCTACAATTCATCTTTTATCACATTTACCATATTGTTTAACTGGGAAAAAAGGTTTTACAAGATCAAAAACTCTTTAAATCATTAAAGGGACGTCCTAAATACGTTTCCAATGGTGTTCTACTCCAATTTATCGTACCAAAATTGACAATGTACATATTTCCAATTATTTTTTGTTACAAACAAAAAAAAACGTTTTTTTTTTGGTTTTGTTTTTTTTTATTTTTTTTTGTACGATAAATATCTTTTTCAAATTTTATGGAAAACGTTTTTTTTTGTACTTTATATTTTTATGTTTTTGAAAGAAAAATATATTTTGAAATTGCGATGAATATACAAAACAATATTACAGAAAAATATTTTATTTGGAACACAATAATTTTTTTTATTTTTGATGAAAACTTTAAATTTTGTGTTTTCGTTTTTTAAAATCCGGTGTCTGCTTATTTTGCAGGAAATTTTGTCTATCTGTCTGCGCTTCAGTATTCACTAGGTAACCTTTACTTATCCTATACGAAATTTATTTTTTTCCCCGTTTTAATAAAACATCAGATTATTTTTTCAAGGTGATGATTTGCCTTTTTATTTCTCACCTTATTTTTCTTGGATTCACAATAATTAAATTAGGGCTCTCGGCAATTAAAAAATTTAAATTTTTTACTTTGTGACTGTTCCTTTTAATAAAAAATATGTTAAGCTTTACAAACACTATTTTAAAATTACTCTCGGAGCTGATTATATCCGACTTGGTGCGCGCTTTTCTTAATAGTGATTTCAAAAAGATGGCTGAGGCTATCATCAAGTACAAAAACTTAAATACACCAATACCCCGGTTTGCGTCGCTTCGGTTTGCGTCGTTTCGAAGTTGCGTCGTTTTCAAATTTCTGTGATTTCGAAGTTGCGTCGTTTTGGTTTCAGTTTGCTTCGATTTGCGTCGTTGATATAAAAATGTGTGTACAAAGCTAAAACAAAAAAGGGGATTTCCCGTTTATATTTCAGTTTGCGTAGCATGACTTCGTAGTTGCGTCGTTAGTGCTTCGATTTGCGTAGTTAGTGCTTCGATTTGCGTCGTTAATATGAAAATGTTTATACAATGCTTGCTTTTATACTATGAATTTTTATACCCTCCACTCTAGTGATAGAGGGTATATATAAGTTTGTCATTCCGTTTGTAACACCTCGAAATATTGGTCTAGGACCCCATAAAGTATATATTTTCATGATCCTCGATCGATTTTAAGACGATCTAGCGATGTCCGTCCGTCCGTCCGTCCGTCCGTCCGTCTGTCCGTCTGTCTGTATGTCTGTCTGTCTGTCTGTTGAAAACACGCTAACTTTTGAAAGACTTAACGGAGGCTCCTGAAGTTTGGCATATATGTTGGGCATATATGCCTGGTCAGGTTGGTATTGCAATCCAGCGAAATCGGTTCAGTGGTTCAAAAGTTATGAGCAAAAGACTGAATTTCGGCAAGGTTTTTTCGTGAATTTTTGAGATAAAAAGCACTATAACTTTCGAAAACCAATTCTGAGGATGCTGAAGCTTGGCATATATATTTTGCGTTCCCCCAGCCTCGTTCGTATTGAATTTCAGCCAAATCGGTCCTGTGGTTCAAAAGTTATTAGCAAAACCGTGAATTTCAGATTAGCTTCACCTAAAATTCACGTGTTGAAAACCCGTTAAACCTGTTTTAAAAACATTGGTAATTCACAAAAATATTTTACAACGTATTTTTGTCACTCAAAAATATTTTTATACCAAAACAAAAAAAAATTCCACTCGAAAAAAAATTTACACTCAAAAAAATTTTACACTCAAAAAAAAAAATTAGTAAATTATTTTTTTTTAAAAATTACTAAAAAAAATTTTTTTAAACAAAATAAAATATTTCTAATCAAAACTGTTATTTTTTTCACGTTAGAAAATTTATTATCACTTAAAATGGGCATTGTGGAGGGTATTCATAGATTCGGCCAAGTCGAATTTAACTTTTCTACTTGTTTATTTTTATCTTAATATTTTTATGTTTTTATTTTTTTTTTTTTACGTTTTTCTCATGAATTGTTATATTTTTATTTAATTAAACTGTTTTCAAAAAAAAAAAACAATACAAAAAATTGCATTTTTTATTGAAAAATCTAAATTTTTCTGCTTAAAATATGAATCTCGGAACCAATTAAATGAAAATCAATACAAATGTATGGAAAATCGTGCTTCGGTTTGCGTCGTTTCGGTTTGCGTCGCGTTTCTCCGGTCCCAATTAACGACGCAAACCGGGGTATTGGTGTATATAAAGACTATGCAAGAGTCAATTATTTTTGACGTTTAAAGGTGGTGTTAGTTTTACAAATGGTATCTGGGAAAGCTGGAAATTTTGTTCACCTTTTATTTTTCGCTTAATTTTGCTGGTTGTTTTGATTTAATTATATTCATTTCTTTTTTTTATTATGTATTCTTTTATTTTCAAGTGACACAACAATAACTTTTATTCATAATTTTAAAATTTTTTAATGTTTATTTTTCGTTATTCCCAATTCGTTCCCAAATACTGTCATTTAGCCAGGGGAATCTCATGAATAGTAGTGTCAGTAATAACGAAGTCGTTATCAATAGATGGCAATTTTTTTGGAAAGTATTTGGGTACGATTTGGGAATAACGAAAAAAAAACATTGAAAAATTTCAAAATTATGAATGAAAATTATTGTTTCAAAATTATGAATGAAAATTATTGTTGTGTCACTTGAAAATAAAAAAATACATAATAAAAAAAAAGAAATAAATATAATTAAATCAACAAAATTAAGCGAAAAATAATTATATGGGGCATTCCATGTCAAATCGGACACTTTGAAATTTTTTTTTTTTTAGATTTTCCTAATTTGTTAACAGTTTTTACTACCCTTCGAAAACTCCTTCGTGGAAAATTTTCAGATTTTTTTGATGACCCGTTCAAAAGATATCGAATTTTTAAAAATTGGTAGTTTGCTTCTTTACTCAAACTTCTTTTAATCATAACTTCTTCAATTTTTTCCAAGTTTTTGGTTTTTTACGTACTTTTTAAAAAAAAGATCCTAAAAAATTCTTAAAAGCGCTCTAGTATGCGACTTTTAAGTTTTAAAATTTAAATTGCATTTTTGAAAATGTTTGTACTCTTCGATTTTTTTGAAATTTTTTTGTGTAAAACTTCTATCAATTCTACAAATTTTTTGCCCATGAGGATCGTGGGATAACAATTATTACTATTTTCTTAAATTTTTTGAAAAAATTTTATTGTAATTTTCCAATCTTAAAATCATTTCTACTGCTCCAATGGTGCGTCATAGAGGGGTCCTTTTTAAGACCGACCCCCATTAATTTTTACGTCTTAACATTTCTTTGTAACAAACTAATACCCTATCTCCAATTTCTAAGGGGGCTCCCACACAAAACGAAATTTTTTTAAACTTGTTCCAACCGCTCTAACTGCCCTACAACAACTGACCCACAATATTTTTTTAGTCCAAACATTTTCTCTGAACACACCTACCCTCTATCCTTAACGGTTAAGGCGGTCCCCATACAATTTTTTTTATTTTTTGTAAATTTGTTTTATTTAATCAGCTTCTACCGGTCCAATGGTGCGTCCGAGAGGGGTCATTAGAGAGACCGACCCCCATTTATTCAACATTTTTTCAAAATATACCTACGCCCGATCTCAACTCCCTAAGTAGGCTCCAATACAAAATTACATTTTTATAAAATTTGCTCTAACTGTTATTTGTTTGGGAGCCTACTTAGGGAGTGGAGATGGGGCGTAGGTATGTTTTGAAAAAATGTTGTAGGGTAAAAATAAATGGGGGTCGGTCTCAATAATAACCCCTCTCGGACGCACCATTGGACCTGTAGAAGCTGATTAAATAAAACAAATTTACAAAAAATAAAAAAAATTGCATGGGGACCACCATAACAGTTTAAGATAGAGGGTAGGTGTGTTCAGAGAAAATGTTTGGACTAAAAAAATATTGTGGGTCGGTCATATATTTTGTTGCTCTATGGGCACTATTAGGGCAGTTAGAGCGGTTGGAACAAATTTAAAAAAATTTCGTTTTGTGTGGGAGCCCCCTTAGAAATTGGAGATAGGGTATTAGTTTGTTCCAAAGAAATGTTAAGACGTAAAAATGAATGGGGGTCGGTCTTATAAAGGACCCCTCTATGACGCACCATTGGAGCAGTAGAAATGATTTTAAGATTGGAAAATTACAATAAAATTTTTTGAAAAAATTTTAAAAATAGTAATAATCGTTATCCCACGATCCTCCTGCGCAAAAAATTTGTAGAGTTGATAGAAGTTTTACACAAAAAAATTACAAAAAAATCGAAGAGTACAAACATTTTCAAAAATGAGATTTAAATTTTAAAACTTAAAAATCGCATACTAGACCGCTTTTAAGAATTTTTTGGATTTGTTTTTAAAAAGTACGTAAAAAATAAAAATTTTGAAAAAAAAAATTGAAATTTGGACCATTATTGAAGAAGTTATGATTAAAAGAAATTTGAGTAAAGGAACAAATCACAATTTTTCAAAATTCGATATCTTTTGAACGGGTCGTCAAAAAAATCTGAAAATTTGCCACGAAGGAGTTTTCGAAGGGTACTGAAAACTGTTAACAAATTGGGAAAATCAAAAAAAAAAGTTTTTCAAAGTGTAAAAGTGTCGAATTTTGAAAAATTGGTAGTTTGTTCCTTTACTCAAACTTCTTTTAATCATAACTTCTTCAATAATGTTCCAAATTTCAAATTTTTTTTTTCAATATTTTTATTTTTTTACGTACTTTTTAAAAAAAATCCTAAAAAATTCTTAAAAGCGCTCTACATACTTAGTATGTGATTTTTAAGTTTTAAAATTTAAATCTCATTTTTGAAAATGTTTGTACTCTTCGTTTTTGTTGAAATTTTTTGTGTAAAACTGCTGTTGATTCTACAACTTTTTTTGCCCAGGAGGATCGTGGGATAACGATTACAACTATTTTTTAAAATTTTATTGTAATTTTCCAATTTTAAAATCATTTCTACTGCTCCAATGGTGCGTCATAGTGGGGTCATTTATAAGACCGACCCCCATTAATTTTTACGTCTTAACATTTCTTTGGAACAAACTAATTCCCTATCTCGAATTTCTAAGGGGGCTCCCACACAAAACGAAATTTTTTACAATTTGCTCCAACCGCTCTAACTGCCCTAATAGTGCCCTTAGAGCAACAAAATGTATGATCGACCCACAATATTTTTTAAGTCCAAACATTTTCTCTGAACACACCTACCCTCTATCTCTAATTTTTATTTTCCCCAGACAATTTTTTTTTATTTTTTGTAAATTTGTTTTATTTAATCAGCTTCTACCGGTCCAATGGTAAGTTCGAGAGGGGTCATTAACGAGACCGGCTCCCATTTATTTATACCCTACAACATTTTTTTAAAACGTACATACGCCCTATCTCCACTCCCTATGTAGGCTCCCATACAAAGAACAGTTGCAGCAAATTTTATAAAAATGTAATTTTGAATGGAAGCCTACTTAGGGAGTTGAGATAGGGCGTATGTATGTTTTAAAAAAATGTTGTAGGGTAAAAACAAATGGGGGTCGGTCTCACTAATGACTGTCTTATAAATGACCCCTCTATGACGCACCATTGGAGCAGTAGAAATAAATTTAAGAGTGCAAAATTTCAATAAAATTTTTTCAAAAAATTTTAAAAAATAGTAATAATTGGTATCCCACGATCCTCCTGGGCAAAAAATTTGTAGAATCGATAGAAGTTGTACACAAAAAATTTTCCAAAAAATTGAAGAGTACAAACATTTTCAAAAATGAGATATAAAGAGTACAAACATTTTCAAAAATGAGATATTTTAAAACTTAAAAATCGCATACTAGAGCGCTTAAAAATACGTAAAAAAACAAAAATTTTGAAAAAAAAATTATATTTGAACCATTATTGAAGAAGTTATGAGTAAAAAAATTTTGAATAAAGGAACAAACTACCAATTTTTAAAAATTCTATGTCTTTTGAACTGGTCATCAAAAAAACCTAAAGTAGTTTTCGAAGGATACTAAAAACTGTAAACAAATTGGGAAAATCTAAAAAAAAAATTTTTAAAGTGTCCGATTTGACATGGAATGCCCCATATATATAAAAGTTCTTGCATTCAGCCTTTATCAAAATAAAAAAATTGTAAGTATAAGTTGTAACGACGAGTTTCCTCCGGTTGCTGGGGTATTGCTCACGGAGGCCAGGTTCGGTCACAGAAAATTTATATTTGCAGTGACAGTGAGAGTAAGAAATGAAACGAGTTGTTTTTTTTTTTTTTTCTTTAAATTCAATATAATGTAGATTTTATTAAATTCAACTCTTAGAGCTAATTATAAAAGAAATTAATATTTAAAAAAAAAAGTAAGAAAATTATAATATAAATTATATATGTATAGATGATGGAGATTGGTCCTCCCAAGGTATTGTTAATGGCCGGCATCCGAATTCAATGTTGATAGCAGAATGGTTCTCGTAGCTGGAGGAAATGAGACTTTGTTATTCATATGCTGATTACAAGTATCCGATGATGATTCTCTTATAATTGACAGAGGATGGTTGAAAGGAAACCAATGACGGGACGTCCTTAAAACCGACGAGTACAGCAGGGTACCTACGACGGAACTCCCTTAACCAAAGAGAATAAAAGGGTATCTACGACGGATCTACCTGATAAACCAAAGAGAATAAAAGGGTGCCTTGGACGGATCTCCCTTAAAATCACAGAGTATAATGGGGAACCTACGACGGAACTCCCTTAAAATCGAAGAGCACAAAAGGGTACCTGCGATGGAACTCCCTTGAAAACCGAAGAGTATGATGGGGGACCTACGACGGAACTCCCTGATAAACCAAAGAGAATAAAAGGGTGCCTTCGACGGATCTCCCTTAAAATCAAGGAGTAAAATGGGGAACCTACGACGGAACTCCCTCAAAAACCGAAGAGTATAATGGGGAACCTACGACGGAACTCCCATAAAACCAAAGAGCACAAAAGGGTACCTGCAACGGATCTCCCTTAAAACCAAAGAGCACAGTAGAGAACCTGCGACGGATCTCTCTTAAAACCAAAGAGCACAAAAAGGGTACCTGCGACGGAACTCCCTTAAAAAACCAAAGAGCACAAAAAGGAACCTGCGACGGATCTCTCTTAAAACCAAAGAGCACAGTAGGGAACCTGCGACGGATCTCCCTTAAAACCAAAGAGCACAAAAAGGGTACCTGCGACGGAACTCCCTTGAAAACCAAAGAGCACAAAAGGGAACCTGCGACGGATCTCCCTTAAAACCAAAGAACACAAAAAGGGTACCTGCGACGGAACTCCCTTAAAAAAACAAAGAGCACAAAAGAGAACCTGCGACGGATCTCCCTTAAAACCAAAGAGCACAGTAGGGAACCTGCGACGGATCTCCCTTAAAACCAAAGAGCACAGTAGGGAACCTGCGACGGAACTCCCTTAAAACACGCACTGAATCAATAGAGGTACCTTACGACGGAACACCTCTTAATAACACGACTTAACACTAGAGGTACCTAACGACGGAACTCCTCTTCACTACGAGCACTGTTCACTTTGCCGGTTACCGACCGACTGACTATTTTTTATTGTGGCTCTGCTTTTATACTTATTTTTCTCTGCCCTTGCTCTGCTTCTATTACATATTTGTAGGTGACAGAGATTGTGTGGTTGTGAGTTGTTGTTTTGTAGTTCTTGCTTGCTTTGAACTGTTTGAATGAGGGTTTATGGTTGTTTTTAAAATAAAACTACACCATTTCTAATTGTAATTGAGAAAATATAAATTGATTTTGAGAAAATTAAATTGATATTGAGAAAATACAATTTGATATTAGGAAATTCAATTTAATATTGAGAAAAAACAATTTGATATTGAGAAATCCAAATTGATATTGAGAAATAAAATTTGATATTGAGACATCCAAATTTTAATTGGGAAATTACAAATTGATATTGAGAAATTCAAATTAATGTTGAGAAAATAAAATTTGATATTGAGAAATTCAAATTTATATTGGGAAAATACAATTTAATATTGAGAAATCCAAATTGATATTGAGAAATAAAATTTGATATTGAGAAATTCAAATTTATATTGAGAAAATACAAATTTATATTGAGAAATTAAAATTGATATTGATAAAATAAAAATTAATATTGAGAAATTAAAATTTATATTGGGAAAAACAAAATTGATATTGAGAACTAAAAATTGATAATGAGAACATACAAATTGATATTGAGAAATTTAAAATTTATAATGAGAAAACAATAATTGAAATTGGGAAATCAAAAATTGAATTGGAGAAATAAAATAATAATATGAGAAATATAAAATTTAAATTGAGAAATTATAATTTTTGTTTGGAAAGAAAACTTGCAATTGAGATCCACGATTGGATTGTTTAGGTGGGTTTTCCCATAAGTCTTTATCTTTCACCATATACAATCCTAAATAAAAAATTTAAGTGCTGCTTGGTCATGAATTTTTTAATATTGTTATTAAAAGTGGTAAAATGTATGAGATTTATTTCGTACATTATGGACCAGTTCTAAATTTTTGTTCCCGAATTTATTATTTATCTCAATTTTTATTTTTGTTGTAGTTTTTTATTTCTCAATTACAATTTTTTTTAATACAATTTTAATCTCAATTTCAATTTTCTTTTTCTCAATTTCAAATTTTCAACTCTCATTTTCAGTTTTGTATTTCCCAATTACAATTTTTAAATTCTCAATATCAATTCGTATTTTCCCAATATAAATTTTAATTTCTCAAAATGAAATTTTATTTTCTCAATACCAACTTGAAATTCTCAATATCAGTTTGTGTTTTCTCAATATCAATTTGGATTTCTCAATAGCAAATTTGATTTCTCAATATCAATTTAAATTTCTCAATATCAAATTGTATTTTCCCAATAAAATTTTGAAATACTCAATATCAATTTGCATTTTCTCAATATCAATTTGAATTTCTTAATATTAATTTGTGTTTTCCCAATATCAATTAAGATTTCTCAATATCAAATTTCATTTCTCAATTTGAATTTCTCAATATCATTTTGTATTTTCTCAATATCAATTTGAATTTCTCTATATCAATTTTCATATTCTCAATATTAATTCAAATTTCTCAATATCAATTTGTATTTTCTTAATGTAATTTGAATTTTCGCGTTTTGGCACTTACCACTATATCCTTAAAAAAAATTTAGTCAAAAAATAGGCTCAATAACTTGCAGCATTCTGCAAACCAAAGGAAAATGCTTCGTTGTGTACAGCTTTTTTGTATTACGCCTTCTTAATTTGTTTTTTAGAATTCTATATTTATTTTGATTAACATTCACAAAACACGATTTTTTATTTGACAACACGATCTTAGTTATTAGTTTTTTTTCCAGTTAGCATTTTTTTTTTACCATTTTTTATTATTTTAAGCACCTTCTTGCTTGAACAGACATTGACAATTGAATACAGAATACATATTTTTTCTTCCGTTTACATGTTGCTTCAATAAGTGTTTATTCACAATACAGCAGCAAGCAGCAGACTACAAAATTTCCCCATATATGAGGCATTCCACACCAAATGTCCCGCTACAGAAAAACATGTGTCTCGTAAATTTCTGAATAGGTTCTTTTGATAGCCCTATATGGAACTAAGAAAATTGCGTTTTTGGTTTTTCAAATTTTCAAAAACTGGGCTTAGGAGGCGTGGTCGAATATTGGAAAAATGGTCAAATTTGTACCGAGTTGCCTTGATTAAATATTTATCACATTGAAACGGAATGCACCACAATCTCAAAAATTTACATTCTTATATAGTTTTGTATGGACTATCAATTTTTTTTTTTTGGAAAATTTTCAGAACCCGTTCTGAAATTTTCCATTATTTAAAAAAAGGAAATTTATCAAAAATCCGGCCACTTTTTATACCCTCCACTCTAGTGATAGAGGGTATATATAAGTTTGTCATTCCGTTTGTAACACATCGAAATATTGGTCTAGGACCCCATAAAGTATATATATTCATGATCCTTGATCGATTTTAAGTCGATCTAGCGATGTCCGTCCGTCCGTCCGTCCGTCTGTCTGTCTGTCCGTTGAAAACACGCTAACTTTTGAAAGACTTTACGGAGGCTCCTGAAGTTTGACATATATGTTCTATATTTACCGGGTCAGGTTAGTATTGCAATCCAGCAAAATCGGTCAAGTGGTTCAAAAGTTATGAGCAAAAGAGTAAATTTCGGCAAGGGTATTTTTCGAATTTACAAGATTAAAACCACTATAACTTTCGAAGGACAATTCTGAGGGGGCTGAAGCTTAGCATATATATTTGTCGTTCCCCAAGGCTGTTTGGTTTTGAATTTCAGCAAAATCGGTTCAGTGGTTCAAAAGTTATAAGCAAAGCACTGAATTTCAGATTTGTTTCACCTTAAACTGTTGAAAACTCGTTAAACAAGTTTTAAAAGCATGGTGAAATACCAGTTTTTTAAAACTTGTTGTTGTTTGTTTTCTTGTCGTGGGGTGCAGTTTAGTTGTTAGACAAGTAAATATTTGTTATTGTTTTGTTATTGTTTTTGTAACTGTATGTAACGATGTATAGTAAGAATTTTTGGAAAAAAAAATCAAATGAAGTAACCCAACAAACATTTACCTTTGAAAAACATTGAATGTTATATTGATAGCTAGTTTAAAATTCAAACGTTAGGCTTGAAAACTAATTGAGAATAGCATAGTTCTCAATATGAAAACAATAGCGTTCTCAAAGAAAACGGCATGTTAGTTCTCAAGCTAATTTTTCAAATTTATGTAGACTTGATAAAATGTTTAAGATTTGTTTAAATGTATAATGTTTCTCAAACTTATAGACCTATTGTTGACTAAAAAAATACGATTGATATCAAATTGAATTCATGTGTAGTTTTCAAAGTATTATCAACCTTATTTATTAGGTTAATTTCAACATTATTTTTCAAATATACCTCAATACCATTTTTCATGAAATAAAAAATACTTTTAATTTTAATTTTATTAATATTTATTTATACAAAAATTAGTTTAAAAATCAACAAATAGTATAAAGTAATTAAAAAAGCGAAATTAAATGAAAAGTTACAAATTAATTAAAAAAAATAAAATGGATATTAAATGAAATTTAAATCTGGTTAAAAAACAACAAATAGTATAAAGTTAATAATACAAAAAGGAAAATAAATGTTGAACAAATTAATAGAAATCCGGACTCCGATGAATCAGAATACACGAGGAATCAGAACACTCGAATTAAAAAGATTTTGACCTCCTGATTCCAAATCTGCGTTCCAAATTTTTTAAGATATTCGCGTTAAAATATTGAAAAATACGCTAATTTAGCACTTTTTGGGTCTCCCCTGCTCACACAAAATAGGTTTGAAAATTTTAAATTCCACTGTCACGCACTTATGTATATTCATTATAAATTAGACTAATATTTTCAAACGCGAAGAAACTAAAGAGTACGAAACAGTGGACTCCCAAAAGTGCTAAAATATTGTTGTTTTGACTTTTTAACAGCGAATATCTCAAAAACGGTACGTGCTATACACATTTGGATGGCAGATTTGGAATCAGGAGACCAAAATCTATAAGATATTTGGTGTCAAACGGTGTTATTAATTAATTTTAAAAAATGATTACTACATGAAATTTAAAATTTTTCATGAACATAAAAACTTAATAATAATCTAAATAATTAAAATGAGGATTTATAAGGTAGTAAATTTTTGCTAGTACATATATTAGTTTTGTACTTTCTTAACGTAGCTTAATTTTTTTTGATGCCGCCCTTTCGCTTGCTGGAAATAATTGATGCAAGTTTTTTCAAAATGTTTGTCCACTTCATCAATATTAAACTTCGCGATACTTGCAGCTACAAATAAATGAAATTTATAGATGTATGTGTTATCGAATCATTATTTTTTTAATGTATTTTTAACATACCTTTTAATGCATGTGTAATAGTTAGGGAACGAACGTCTTTTTTAGATGTCGTCCCTTTCCAGCATATGTTTTGGGCAGCATCATCAAGCAAAAGAATTTTCCAATTTTTTTTTATGTATTTTTGTATGCAGTCTGCAGTCTGCTCTTCAAAATTTGACACCTTAAAAGAAAACGATTTAATATGTTGATTTTTCACCAGGATGCTAAACTAAATATTGTACTCACCAGCTGCGAATATTTATCCTCATCATTTCGTATATCAACTTCGAATTTAAAGAAATCTTCAGTTGATGTAAATGGAGTTCTGGGCAGTAATGTTATGTGCGACTTTTGTTTCATATCGGCCTTTTTTTGACTTCTCACTTCTTCCAGTACTCTTGTGAGAACTCTTTTTGATCCTTCTTTGTACTCGTTGAACTCTAAAACATTTTGTAAAGAGATTTGGTAATTATATAACGATGAAATAATTTTAGCGATCAAAATATTTCCGACATCTACTCTTTTCAAAGATTATCAATAGCAAAAGTTTAACGTTCAAATTCATAATAAAAAAAAGAGACTAATAAGAGGTTTATCGCATACATGGGAATTTTTAATTGGCATTGCATTTTCATTGGCATTAGTTGGAACTAATGCCAATGCCAAAAAAAAACATTAGCATTTATTGCCAATGAATTTTTTTGGCATTATTTGAAGTAATGCCAAGAAACGGCACAAATGCCTAAAAAAACTATTTACAATTGATAAAAAAAGCATTTTTTTACAATAAATATATATTTTTTTTTAAAACTTAAAATGGCGATATCTCGAAAACTAAGCCAGAAAGAGCAAAATGGAGGGCATTTTTGGTTCTTTGAATCTCCATACTTTCGCGGGTCCTCTTCACATATGTGGACCCCAATGGGTCCTAACTTTGAGTCCAAAAAATTTGGGATTCCGGAAAATTTAAAAATGCTTATATCTCGGTAAATATTGGTGACACAACAAAAAGTCCAAAAGCATTTTTGTAGCTCTTGGTTTCTAGAACTCGTGTGCCAATACTAGAAAAACCTCAGGGCAATAGTTTTTTAGTTATTCAGTTTCTAAGATTCTTAAGACCCTATTGGGCCCCTAAATTGCAGTACCTGGAAAAAGAGGCAAGATAATGCTAAAGGTATGTGAATTTTTAAACTTTCGGGAGTGCAAATTTTTTAGATTCAAAATTTAGAACTATTAGGGTCCACACATGTAAAGAGGAACGGCGAAACTATGGAGATTCTAAGAACCAAAAATGCCCTCCATTTTGCTCTATCTGGCTTAGTTTTCGAGAGATAGCCATTTTAAGTTTTAACCAAAAAAAAATTTTCACAACTCGCTGACGGAAATACAACTTTTAATATTGCTTATGCTTTGTTTTCATTAAGGCATTTATTAATGCCAATGAAATTTTTCAAAATTGGCATTACTTATGCTACTAATTCCTTAACGGGCATTGTCATTGATTGAAACAATGCCAATGCTAAAAATTTCATTGGCATTAGTTTCAATATAATCGTCAATTAATTACTCCATTTATTTAAATAGTCCCATGTATGGTTTATTGAACGAATTTTGTAAGGAAATTTGATTAATAACCCTGTTATTAAACACTTTATATTTTTATGAATTTGGACGTTAAATTCTGAGAAATTTTTTTCTGAGAAGTTTTCCCCATATAAAAAGTGTCAGATTCTAAGACATTTTCCTATAGAAAAAGTTTAAGACTGAGTCGTTTTTTCAGGCTGTAAGACATCTTTCAGATTCTGAAATGTCAGATTCTATAGAAAATGTCTCAGATTAAGAGTGTAAAGAATGATTCACAAAAACTTAAATATATTTCGATTAGCTCAAGTTATTAAAACTTACCTTCTTTAATTCTATTTTCTGATTGTTGTATATCTTCCTTAATTTCATTTTTAAAAGCATTTAAATCTGAAAAATTAAGATATATTTAGAACAAGTTTTTGATTCTGAAACATTTTTCCTATAGAAAAAGTCTCAGATTCTAAGATATCATTCCCAGATAGTCTCAGATTCTGAATAATTTTTGTATTAAAAAAATTTAATTCTGAGTTATTTTTCCTAAAGAAAAAGTCAAATTATTAAAACTTACCTTCTTTAATTCTCTGTTCTGATTTTTGTATTTCTTCTTTAATTTCATTTTTAAAAGCATTTAAATCTGAAAAATGTAATATTATATTAATTTAGATGTATGTTAAGCACTCTAGTGTTCCAAATTGTGTACTTACCATTAATGGTTGTCGTTCTTCTTTCAATAGATGGTTGTAAGTTTACATTTGAATTAATAACATTTGGTTGTAAGTTGTAACTTGAGGAGAACATTGAATTTTGATAAAAAGAATTTTGATCCATTTTGTTATTGAACTAAAGGAATAAAAACAAATAGATTTTTTTCAAAATTTTCGAACATAATCAATTTGCATTTAATATCATCAATTGTTTGTAATACGGTTTCTTCTGAATATTCTAAACAATTGGTACATTTTATTCCGAATAGCGAGGATTTTATTGGTAAATTAAAGAAGTCAGTAAGATTAATTATCTCTTTACCTTTTACAATAATATTACCATTATTTTCATGAATTGAAGTTAAAGAAAAAATTTTGTCATTAACACTGTAAATATTGTTGGGATTTTCTGTTGAAAAGTATAAATTTCGCACTCTTACAAATTTGATTCTGCTCCCTTGATATTTTATTATTGGTTGTTTATCAGATTTAGATTTGATGAACATACTTTCTTCAACTAACCTATTGTACAGTTGAGAGCATGTTTGGTCTTTTTTCTTCAATTTTGCTTTTAGTTGTGATAAAAAATTTTCAAACATAAAAGCATTAATTGTTTCTAAAGATCCAAAATTCATAGAATCACTTGCTAAGTGTGTAAGGCAATGAAAATTAAAAGTTAGCAATGCATCACAATAATATTCGGAGATATTTTTTACGAATTCCGTCAACAATAAGTTAGCACAGTTGTTGTTTTGGATACAGTTAGTTGAGTCCAGAAGAATTCTTATACCCAAACTTAACTGCAAAAAATGAGTGTATAACACTGGGCCTAAAATGTCCTTTAAAACAAAAACTCCGGTATAGAGCAAAAAAGTTCTAAGTTCAGTTGCTTTGTACCTTTCGTGGTCATGTATCGAGCGGGGACGTCTGGCAAATTCCTTGGGTATTTGATGGCTTAAAAACAAGATTTTGCTATCAAGTTCCCGAATTTTTTGCTGTGGTAACGAAAAACGTTGATTTCGAACCTTAATCCAGGAGTGAAGTAAAGTTTTTACTACACCTAAACAGACCACATGCATATAGTCATAAGGAAAAGTTTTGACTATATCTATTGGAAGTTTTTCAATCGACATTTGTTCCATTGATTTGTGATGATTCTTATCCACTTTCATACGAAAGTCCGAGTCAGTTCGTTCATCATTGTCTTGTACTTTATATATAACTTTACTTACATCGTATTCCCCAGTCTGCCTACATTTTATACACGCACTGTATCCAGTATGGCCTTTGACACCTAGTACGAAAGACCGAGCTGGAGCATCGCAAATAAAAGACCTACAAGACACGGAGTAAACAACATTGTTGTAAACAAAACCATTCTCCATTAAAACTAAAAGTTCTTCTACAAACGCATTAAAAAACGCGTTATTGCTCTGTGGTTTAGAGTGTCCACAATAACCTCCAACAACTAAAACTGAATTTGTCATATTAATATTTACTAATATAGGCCAAAGTTGCAAGTGGGAACTCTTCGAAAGTGGCAAACCATCAGTATTAATGTTAAGTTCAATATTTGGTTGTTCCAGCTTATTGTGGTTAAAAAAATCGGTTAGTGTGTCTGCGAGTCCGTAATGAACATACTCGCCAGCGTCCATTTTTTCTACTGGTGCGTCTTTGGGTGTTTTCTTTAAGGTCCGCACATCTCGTGGAAGACCAGAGATTTTTTGTGCAAGAACTCGCAGTAAACCGTTTGCTGCAGCATTTGTTATATTGTATTGCACAACCCATTCTGCTAAGTCATTGTCAAATTTGCCATCAGTATCTACACTATCTGGTCGCATATTTAAAAAATCTGTGTTTTCTAAATTATTATCATCGTTATCTGAATCAGCAAACTCAATTTCAGATGTTTCAGCGAGTTCGTCAATGTGTTGATTAGACTCGGAAACAGATAGCGATGAATGATTAGACTCGGAAACAGATAACGAGGAATGCCTCAAATTTGGGATGGACTCGGGAATAGACGGTGATGAATGCCACAAATTATTAACAATTTGTTCACATTCACGTCTAGCTTTTTTTGATGAACTCATTTTACTCACCTTCTTTTTTTGCGCACTTAGAATCACTTTTTAATCGGGGTATTTTACAAATTTGCAGATATTCGCGCACGCAATTTTCTAAATGATTTATTTGTTTTGTAAAATTTTTCTGACAATTTTCAAATTAAACGAAATAAATTTGAAAAATATTTAAAAAAAAGTAAATTTGCTGACAGTTTTCAATTTGAAAAAGTACATTTGAAAAACATTTATGTTCAAATTTCAAATTTCAGCCCATAAGCAATGTTTGATATTAGGGTTGAGATAAACATATGAAATTAAATTTAGGGTTATAAGTTTTTATAACAAATAGCAAGTATAGAAAAAAACAAATTTGCCCAACATTTTTCAAATTTAATTTGAATGTTTACATTTTTGTAACTGAAAACAATTTGAAAAACACCCTTGATTTATAGTGTCTATTAAAATTTTTTTCAAAGGCTTGAATTGATGTTTGTTGGGAAAATAAAAAGTGGGAAATATGTGAAATATTTTTTTTTTGTATTGCATATAGGTATAAAACAACAAAAATATTTTACAAAGTAATTTTGTTACTCAAAGAAATTGTACACTAAAAAAAATGTTTACACTAAAAAAAATGTTACACTAAAAAAAAAAATGTATACATAATTTTTTTTTTAATGAAATGTCACACTCAAAAAAATGCTGACAGTCAAAAAAATTTTACACTCAAAAAAATTTGATTGATTAAAAAAAAGTTTTACTCAAAATAATATATTTCTAATAAAAAATTTGTGATGCAATTTTTTGAAATTTTTTTAGAAAATTACTATCAGTTGACATTGTGGAGGGTATTCATAGATTCGGCCAAGTCGAACTTAATTTTTCTACTTGTTTTTTTAATTTTTTTTTTTTTTAAGTTTAGATGTTTGTCCATCCACACAAAAAAATTTAAATTTCGTAACAATTTTGTAATTTGCTTGTATTTGCTTGCTTTAACGTTGCGAATGAGTAATATTAATTGCATAAATATTACTCATTCGCAACGTTAAAACAAGCAAATACAAGCAAATTACAAAATTGTTACGAAATTTAAAGTTCAAATGCGATTTTCTAGAAAAAAAAGAAGAACGTGTTTCTGAATTTTTTTGTGTGGATGGACAAACATCTAAACTTTTAAAAAAAATTTAAAAAGAAAAAAAAAGTGGCATGTTTTTTAATAAATTGACATTTTTAAAAAATGGAAAATTTCAGAACGGGTTCTGAAAATTTTTCAAAAAAAAAAAAATTTTTAATCGATAGCCCATACAAAACTATATAAGAATGTACATTTTTGAGATTGTGGTGCATTCCGTTTTAATGTGATAAATATTTAATCAAGGCAACTCGGCACAAGTTTGACCATTTTTCCAATATTCATCCACGCCTCCTAAGCCCAGTTTTTGAAAATTTGAAAAACCAAAAACGCAATTTTCTTAGTTCCATATAGGGCTATCAAAAGAACCTATTTAGAAATTTACGGTACACATTTTTTTTTTCGCTGGACATTTGGTGTGGAATGCCTCTTATGTGAAAATCCGGACACTTTTTTTTAAATTTTTTTTAAAGTTTAGATGTTTGTCCATCCAAACAAAAAAATTCAGAAACACGTTTTTCTTTTTTTTTATCGAGAAAATCGCATTTGAATTTTAAATTTCGTAACAATTTTGTAATTTGCTTGTTTTAACGTTGCGAATGAGTAATATTAATTGCATAAATATTACTCATTTGCAACGTTAAAAAAAACAAATACAAGCAAATTACAAAATTGTTATGAAATTTTAAATTCAAATGCGATTTTCTCGAAAAAAAAAGAATAACGTGTTTCTGATTTTTTTTGTGTGGATGGACAAACATCTAAACTTAAAAAAAATTGGCCGGATTTTTGATAAATTGACTAATTTAAAAAATGGAAAATTTCAGAACGGGTTCTGAAAATTTTCCAAAAAAAAAAAAAATTAATTAATAGCTAATACAAAACTACATAAGAATGTAAATTTTTGAGATTGTGGTGCGTTCCGTTTTAATGTGATAAATATTTAATCAAGGCAACTCGCCACAAATTTGGCCATTTTTCCAATATTTGACCACGCCTCCTAAGCCCAGTTTTTGAAATATTTAAAAACCAAAAACGCAATTTTCTAAGTTCCATATTGGGCTATCCATACAACCTATTCAGAAGTTTGAGGTACACATGTTTTTTTTTTCGCTGGACATTCGGTGTGGAACGCCTCACATATTGTTTGCTTCATTAAAAAGTTTGATGTCTGCTGCTTGCTGCTGTATTGTGAAGAAACACTTATTGAAGCAACAAGTAACAGAAAGAAAAATATGTACAACAAACTATGTAGAAGTGACACTAATTAAAAAATTTTTTAAAAAAAATAAAAAAGAACCAATTTTACTTTTTGGATATGTTATAGGTGAAGGAAATACCTTTCTAAAAAAGTAATACACTGTAAAAAATCCTTGATCTTTTTTGGTTTTTCGTTACCTAATTTTTTTTTTGTTATAAAATATAAGGGCAATTACTACACCATTTCTAATTGTAATTGAGAAAATACAAATTACATTGAGAAAATACAAATTGATATTGAGAAATTAAAATTAATATTGAGAATATGAAAATTGATATTGAGAAATTCAAATTGATATTGAGAAAATACAATATGATATTGAGAAATCCAAATTGATATTGAGAAATGAAATTTGATATTGAGAAATCCAAATTGATATTGAGAAAACACAAATTGATATTGTGAAATTCAAATTGATATTGAGAAAACACAAATTGATATTAAGAATTTCAAAATTAAATTGGGAAAATACAATTTGATATTGAGAAATTTAAATTGATATTGAGAAATCAAATTTGATATTGAGAAATCCAAATTGATATTGAGAAAACACAAATAGATATTGAGAATTTCAAATTGATATTGAGAAAATAAAATTTCACATTGAGAAATTAAAATTTATATTGGGAAAATACGAATTGATATTGAGAATTTAAAAATTGTAATTGGGAAATACAAAATTGAAAATGAGATTTGGAAAATTGAAATTGAGAAAGTGAAAATTGTAATTGAGATTAAAATTGAAATAAAAAGAGAATTGTAATTGAGAAATAAAAAACTACAACAAAAATAAAAACTGAGATAAATAATAAATTCGTGAACGAAAATTTGGTACTGGTCCATAATGCACGAAATAAATCTCATACATTTTACAACTTTAAATTACAAAATTTAAATTATTGAATTATTTATGACCAATCAGCACTTAAATTTTTTATTTAGGAGCATATATGGTCAAAGATAAAGATTTATGGGAAAACCCACCTAAACAATCCAATCGTGGATTTCAATTGCAATTTTCGTTCCCAACAACACCACTCGAATTGAAAAAATCAGATTCAATTGATACTTGCTTAATAGCCTTCGTGGCGTATCGGTCTAGAGTGATTGTACGTTACAAGCAGTTAATAGCAAAGTATTACAGATGATGATGAGTTCAATCCTCGGCGGCTGCGATCTGTAAATAATTTTCACATATAGAGTTCTATTGACTATTAACTAAATAAATTTGACATTAAAAGTTTTTCTGAAGATTATTATAACTGGATAATATGAAACTAGTAAGAAACAAACCAGGATGTCTTAAATTTTTAGAAAAATTAAATTTTTCTTTCACACTTTTCTCAATTCAAAAACCATATATAACAAATCGAAAAATTATAATACATAATTATAATTAGAGCCTGAGCTCGACTGTCTTTACAGAAACAATAATTTAAAAATTTTAATTTTCCAATTTAAATTTTCTAATTTTCTATTTCTCATATTATTACTTTATTTCTCAAATTCAATTTTTGATTTCTCAATTTCAATTTTTGTTTTCCCATTATAAATTTTTAATCTCTCAATATCAATTTGTATGTTCTCATTATCAATTTTTAATTCTCAATATCAATTTTGTTTTTCCCAATATAAATTTAAATTTCTCAATATCAATTTTTATTTTCTCAATATCAATTTGAACTTCTTAATATAAATTTGTATTTTCTCAATGTAAATTTGAATTTCTCAATATCAAATTTTATTTCTCAATATCAATTTGGATTTCTCAATATTAAATTGTATTTTCTCAATATAAATTTAAATTTCTCAATATCATATTTTATTTTCTCAATATCAATTTGAATTTCTCAATATCAATTTGTGATTTCTCAATATAAATTTGAATTTCTCAATATCAAATTTTATTTCTTAATATCAATTTGAATTTCTCAATTTCAAATTGTTTTTTCCCAATATTAAATTGAATTTCTCAATATCAAAATGTATTTTCTCAATATCAATTTGTATTTTCTCAATTACAATTAGAAATGGTGTAGAAGTGACACTACTTAAAAAATTATATAAAAAAAAACTAAAAAAGAACCCATTTTTATTTTTTGATATGGTATAGACGAAGGATAAACCTTTCTAAAAAATTAATACACTGTAAAAAAACCCTTGATCTTTTTGGTTTTTTCGTCAGTTAAAATTTTTTTTGTTATAAATTTTTTTACAATGTATTTTTTTTTTTTTTAAGTGTCATAAAGCCTGTTAAAATATCTTTTTAATGATACCAAGATCATGGAAATCGGTTTAGCCGAATCTGCGTTATTGTAGTTTAAATGGAGCTCTTTTCGACCATTTTCGCGTTTTTTCGAAAACGTTCCCACTGTGTCACGCCCAAAAAATCCCAAAAGAGTCATTTCTAAAAATGAGATTTTGTTTGTATTGATCAAATTTAGCTATGAACAAAATTTCATCGATATCTGAGGGGGTCGGGTTCAATGCATCTCGATTTTTACATGAAATTCATCATATAGGCTGACCATTCGTACTGATTTCATCATGTACTGATTTTTAGTCATGTGTACTGATCAAAATACCTTGTACTGATATAAGGGTTCAAGTTGAAAAAATGCAGAAGAAAAATTGAATTTCTAAAAATTATAGACATTTCTGGTATTTCCTATACCGGTTTCAAACACCCCAGTTAGTGTCATCTTCAGTAGGATTTTAAATGTCGGTTTGTCTTGTTAATGAAAACTGTTTTTTATATATGTGAATATTTATAGTTTCTACAGAATAAATTTTGACAGTTCCCAACACTACAATTCTATTTCTAGCAATCTCAACCTCACTTAATACTTTCTTTCAACTTTTTTGTCTCTTACATTATTTTGCAAGGGTTACCAACATGATCTGGAATTGCAGACACAAATGAAGGAATTTGCTTTTTCTGTTTCGGAGACGTGCCTAATGGCGACATATTTTGTCAGTAATTTTATTTGATTTTTTCTGTAAGTACAGATCGAGCACGGGCTCTAATTATATTTGTTATAAGGGTTCAAGTTGAAAAAATGCAGAAGAAAAATTGAATTTCTAAAAATTGTACTGATTTGTACTGATTTTTAAAAATATGTACTGATTGTACTGATTTTTGGACATTTCCACATAAAAATATGTTTTATTCAAAAATTTTCTACCAAAACTACCCAGGAAAATTTTTCAGAACCGATTCCGATAACACTTGTTCTAGAACAGGTTCTTCGGTAATCAAAAACTATTACACTTTAATTATTCAGAACAAGTTAAGTGACTATTATTGTGAAGCTTGTTCTATGTAATCTAAATTTCATAACATTTTGGTTCTCAGGAATTAAAAAAAAATTATGTGTCAAAAAAATTAAAAAATAAATATATTTTTTTTTGTGTTCACCAAGAAAAAACACGAAATTCTATGAAAATGTCAGGATATAATCGTGAAAATTGTTGATACGAAGGTAAGTAAATTAAATTTTGATTGTCTGGGTCGAGACAAATACTAATAAAATAATGTTTTTCATTTTTGCTTGCAGAAAATCCATGTTCTGGTGTATCTTTATTGCAAGGCCCAAAATGCAATTTTGGAGGCAAAAAAGGATGTATGTGTGTTAAAAAAAATTAAAATACGATGTCATATAGGATTATCTTTATCTTTTTTTAATAAATTAATGAAATTCAAAATATTTCTTTAATTCTCATTTCTGTTCTTAATTTTACTTCTAGAACCGATTCCGAAGAACAAAAATGTGTTCCAATTTTGCTTACAAACACCTGTTGCTTTTGGGACAATCCCTTTGTAAAGAATCGGTGTTGCACAAGAATTAGAACAGGTTCTAGGGAAGTATAGGTTAGGTTAGGGTGGCGGTGCCAGATGGGCACTCCGCATAGACCAATTGATCCATAGCGATACCACTAAACTTTTTCCGCTTATCGATGTAAACTAAATACATTGACCTTCATTGCGAATTGTTCAAGCTCTTCAGGTCAATCCTCGTAATTTCCTCCAAAGTCTCGAACTGTGAACTTCCTATAATTGATAGTCGAGTTCGTACCAAAGCCGGACAGTGACACAGGATGTGTTCAGTGGTCTCTTCGACGTCTGGTGTCTCGCACCTTTTACAGTTTGCGTCCGTAATAAGATTCATGTTCTTGGCATGTTTTCCGACAAGACAGTGTCTCGTTGTTAAACCTGTCAACATACGACATTCTATTCTCGTAAGTGTAAGTAAGAATTTTGTTCTTCCTAAATCATAGCGTGACCATAAAATTCTGCTTATACGACTTGTCCCAAGTTCCTTCCATCTTCGATTTGCTTTGGCAACAGTAAGGGTATTTCGTTTTAGTTTGAAATGCTGGAGTGGCGGTGAAAGCATTATGGTGGTACCTATGCCATCTGCTCCAAGTTTCGCGAGTTCATCTGCTTTCTCGTTTCCTTATACATATTTCCTTCTATAGGGAAGTATAAGTTGTTCCACAATCGGTTCTTTGCAACCGAAATTTTTGCTGGGTATTATTTCTTTAAATAATTCATTAGAGAAGTTTTATTAAAGCTAAGTCTGAAATACTTTCAATTGCAAAAACTCTAAGAAGCTTAAAGCTTGTGAATCAAAAAAAAAATCTAAAAAAATCTCAGTGGGTTTTTATAAAAAAAGTTTATGATAATAGATTTTCTATATTTTTAGAAAGAAATTGTAATTGCATGGGTCCAAACAAAAATAAAATGTGTGGATGCGGTAAAGTTTTTCCTGAAAAATTGGACACAAAACTTGAGGCTTTTCCTATCGGAAAAAGTTCCAAGTACATACAAAGCTTTTTAAAAAATATTAGCTTATGATTTTCTTAAGGGAAGAGTTAGATCTCAGATTCTGAGAAAAAAAAAAATCCTTAGAATCTGGACGATTTTCAAAAAAAAAAAGTCGTTATAATTCCATTCTCAAAACCTTTGTGGTTTGTATTGAATTGTTGTTTGTTATAAGGTTCACTTTGTGCAAAATTACTAAAACTGTTCATGTCAGTTGTTTTTACTGAAATACTAGTTAACCCCTAAATAACAATAAGTGTTATTAATTCAACCAAAACTTGTTGAAACATTCGTCATATTTTTTCATTCCATATAGGTTTTATGCGATTTTTTCTATAAAAAAAATCATAAAAAGTAAGCGTACTGATTTGAGTTCAAGAGAAAATGGTCACCCTATTTATATATCCTTTTAAAAAAATGCAATTAAGTGGTAATATAGTTTAATCACTAAAATAAAATAGAAAGAGTTTTCAACGACTTTCCAAATTTTTCAAGCAAGACAAAATTAATTGGAAAACAAAATAAAAATTTTGAGCAAATCGGTCGAAGGACATTTGTACCTGTCGTATATCCTGAAATTGAAAAGTGGAGTTTTAGCCTCAAAACTTGCTATAAAATTACTAAACTTAGTTATTGTCTTACAAGGGAAGTATCTCAACCCTTATGAACCGATTTGCCTGAAACTTAAAATATATATAAATGAGACGATTTTAAGGTTGGGGTGTCTCGGCTTATCGGCCATATCAGTGTTTAAAAATTTCGTTGTCCCCTTATGAAACAATGAGGACCTTCGGGAAAATTTCGATAACTCCCGAACTAACAGGAATACCGTCTAGAGCAAAAATACGTGTCGACTTAAATTTAATAAAGATTATTTCGTATTAATATCGATATCGTAGGGCTCTGTCTTCATATAAATACCCCCCAAAATTTGCACATTTTCATAAAAAAAATATTTAACGAAGCAGAATTTTTTAGGGGTTATGCCACCGTTGGATAGGCATTAAAAAATCCTTCCTTCTCATATAGAAACATCATATAGTTTCTTTGAAAGAAATCGCTAAAAAATCCAAAACACGATTTTTTTGCCAATTTTTGACCCATTTTTTGAACCCCTAAATGCCCGATATGGCCGATAAGCCGAGACACCCCAACCTTAAAATGGTCTCATTTAAATATATTTAAAGTTTCAGACAAATCGGTTCATAAGGGTTGAGATACTTCCCTTGTTAGAAATTTAGATAACTATCGACGTACAACATTTGTATTTTAATCTGAGCAAGGACTCGCGAGACTGTCATATATTCTTCATCTTGAAATCGCTGTAAATATTTTAAAAATCTTTTAATTGCTATCAAATTTTTAATATAGATTAACTAAAATGACGTTAAAAAGTGTGCCAAATTTCGTTTAGTTGCTAGCGTAAACAAAAATGCTGTTTATTAATCCTTTTTTAAATATATGGACAAGAATATTTTTCTTTTGCACCTCTTGATACCTGAGTTTAGTTGTCAATTATTTCTTTTGTCTACACATTTACATGAATCTGTGAATATAAAAAACTAGTCCCAATTTTGTTTTTGCCCAAAAGTTATTTTCTGCAAAATTTGTAGCCATTTAAAGTCTAAAAATTGAGTAAAAACGGCTTGAAACTTACCAAAATTTTTTCATTCTTTTTTATTTTGCGTCCTTGGTTTTTTGTTTTAGATGTCAACCAACATACGATAGATTGATTATACCCTGGGTGTAAATCTGACATTAATAGAACGGCCAGAATATCATTTAATCAAAAAATATAGGGGGTCCAAAATTGAAACCAAATTTGAGCTTTTTTTATAATTTTTGTGGTTTTTTGGCCATGGAATGTGTGCGCATTAACATAATTGAATTCCGATCAAAGTAGTCGATAGCTGCTGTAATTACCTACAACTTATGGAAGAACATTTTAATGTGCCCTAGCTAGGGGCGTTGTACCGTTGCCTCAAAAATTGAGAGAATGAGCGAAATTTTTTTGAAAACAGCTGTTTTTCGCCGGGCACATTCGCAATTATATTTCAAATTGGTCAGCGATTTTTGGGGTTAAAGTTTTTCATTATTAACACGTCCGAGTCAAGTGGGAATCTTAAAATTTAGAATTGCAAAAAATTTAGGGGACATTTTAAAAATTCGCAAATTTTGTTTTGGCATTTTGCATTAGCAAACAAAGTTAAATTTAATGTTAAGTGACTTAGAAGTAATGCGGCGATGAAAATAATTGATTTCGAGCATACTATTAATATAAAAGTCGTTGTAAGCGGAAATATCTGCACTTTTATCTCCTGACATTTTGCGATGGAATATCCAAGGCGCTGCATCAAATCACTTGAAATAAAAAAAATCTAAAGCTTTTTCAATGTCTAATTGCAAAATCGGATGGGCGTTAAAAAATTTTAAAGATTCTAAAAATTACAGATAAATAAAAATTTTCCTAACCTTAAAAAGCATCCTCAAAGATTTATTATTTTTTTAGTTTTCTATTATTTTTTGCTTTTGTTTTATTAAAATAGCTCTACCCTATCTAAATTTAGCCTTTAAAATCAATAATCAACTTTAAGTTTGGGAAATTTGGCGTATTTACTCTTAAAAGGAAAAAATGCGTTTTCTTTATAATTTTTACTAAAAATGTAATAATATGACATGGTAAGCCGTTGTAAATTTTGAACGGTTAAAGGAATTTGAATGATATTTTTCATAATATTGGAAATTTTTTCTTCTTCTTAGCTATATTTTAAAAAAATGAACCTAATGTGTTCTTAGCTGCACTTAATGAAGGTGAAAAGAATATTTAAAAATATATATTTTTCAGTGTATCTCGCCAAATAATAAACATAGGACATACATTTTGGACTATATTTATAGCTCTAAGTATGTTCCTTAAATATTTGCCAAATATTTTTTTTTTAAATTGTCCAACTTAAAACCGCCATAACTTTCACGCGCATTGACGAAAGTGAGTTACTATAACAGATTTCGCTTTTTTAAGTATCAGGTTATAATCGTACAAAACGATAATAATGTGCCATAAAAAAAAAAAAAAAAAAATGTCAAAGAGTAACAAAAAAATATTTTTGCCCATATACAATTGTTTTTTTTAATAGTATTCCAAATTTAACTTATGAAATATATCAAATATTATGTTTGGTTTGATTTTCGGTTGACCAACAATGTTTCTCTAAAATCTGCTGCCGATCCCTTATTGGGGGTGAAATTTATTGCTTTTTTAAAGCAATAAATTATTTATTAATCTATTATGAGAATATCATAAATAGAAATATTTTTGGGCCTCGAGCTAGAATTTATATACTTATATAAAGGCCGAATAAATAATTTTTTTTATATACCTTTTGGTACTAAAAATTAAACACATTTAATTTATTTTCATTTAAAATATTTACAGAAATAAAAGATGCATGCAGTTTGTTTGTCTTGTCAGCTTAACTGAAGGCATCGTCATCAATAGGTATGGACAAATCCGGATGCGGTACATTCCAGGACGCGCAGTCGAAGTTAATCAAACTTATTGAGCACCCCCCAACAATTGGAGGAACAACAAAATATTCGGCCATACATTTTTGCCACAGGATATACTTTTCTGGATACAAAAGATATTTTTGTCAATTACGACAATATTGTATACAAATTTTATGCCATTTTTGAGGCCCTAACATGCTGTTTTCATAATTATATTATATTTAATTTTGAATACCCAGAACAGTGAGTGGAAGTTCATCCAACGTTTCTTGTTCTGTTTGCGCCCCCTCTACGTAGAGCACTCTATGTAGAGCAGTTTAAAAAAATATCATTCGACATTTTGATATTTTCATTTAATGAAGAAAAAAATGTTTTTTAAAAATTTTTAAAAATGTTTAATAATACCAATTTATTTATATGTAAATGATTTACTAGTGATAAGTTTGTTCAAATATTTTGGTTTTCAATATATGGTGTAGTTGCAAATTCTTTGAGCGTGAGAAAACCTATAGTTAAGTAGTATTTATTACCAACTTGTAATATTCAATAAGTAATTGTTATGTATATTTTTAAAATATTTTAAAATTAATATTATATAAAAATTCTCAAGTTGGTTTATTCTCTGTTAATAAAAAAAAGTCATTAATTCGACCTTTTAATTGTGCAATAAAATACTGTTTTTTCCAGTTCGAGGCCATTTTCATGTTTCCCATTACCAATTAACACAACAAGTTTTTATGTTAACTCTATTTTCTTTATTGCGATATTCTCCCACTAAATGCCTAAAGAGTTTCTGCTTTCAAAATCTTGGTAATTTTCAGGAATGAATTGAGGATTTCCCCATCATCAAAACTCTTTAAAGAATTAGGTAATACTGTGAGTCCACAAATATTCGTATTCCTATTTATTACAACCTATTGAGAAAGAAATAAAAGAAGTTTGATTTCAAAATTTTACCAGCATCACAAACCAAACACAATTGAACGCAGGTTTGGTAATGAGAATGTTATTTATAAATTGAAAAAAAGTTAAACTAATAAATTAACAACTATTGTGTGGTTTATTTTAAAATTTTCCATGATATTGAAAATATCAAAAAATTAAAGACGTGCTACCCAGGCAGTCTTTAAATTGACAAATAATTTTGAATTTTGAGACTTTTTCTGATTGTTAAAGTGTTAAAATAAAAAAGCAATAATATCAATGCGAAAACAAAAAATAAATCATACGCACTGTTATACAAAAAATAAAAAATAGCTGCTTTGCAATTTGGTGCACCAGTACGTATGATAAATATATTGTATTAAATATTGCTTATACGTACTATGCATTTAACAGAGAATTAATTTAATAGAATTAACAAAGTTAGCATAGTTGTTCAGATTTGAACACGGGTTAATACTTTAATATGAATAGTATTTTATTAATCATTAGAAATACAGCACATTTAAAAATAATTAATGAATATTCCGTAAAATAATATGTAAATAAATGGGTTTTTTCATATCACTTTAAATTCCCATAAAATCTGTTATCGTAAAAATGTTTGTTACGGTCAACACTTGTTTATTTGTTCAGCTGTTGACAAGTGTGAACGTGTTTTTAGTTTAACTCCGTGCAATTAATTAAATTAATAATATTGTTCGTAATAGGTTTTGTGATATTTTCAAGAACACGCACATTGGGGTGAGATGCACTTTTTTTGTCAGAATTACTCTGCAGCCTTAAATTCTTAACCGATTTTAATTATTCTTTTTGCTGCTTGTAGATTATTAAATTTCTCTTCGACTTATGCAGCCCCAATTTTTAATTTAATTTTTTAATCTGCTTAAATTTGATTGCGAATGTCAAAAAAAATGTGTTTTGCAATAACACACTTCTTTTGTTGCAAAAATTGAGTTAATTTAACGCAGTTTTGATTTGTTGAATAGCTATAGCTGTATAAATTTTACTTATTGTTAGTATTAATCGTATAGTAATGATATTTATCGAAAAATAGTGCTTCGAAAATCAATTTGTGTATTTACTACGAAGGGGAAAAATTTGTGATAGAAAAATGCATTTTAACGCAGTTTTGAACTGTATTTTTCAAGTAATTTTTTTCAATGATGAAATTTAATGTAACAATTAATTTAAGCCAAAAGTCACTTATATCCGTTTACTTTTAAATATTTTACAGCCAAAAAAAAAAAACTAATTTTTTGACATTCGCAATAAAAATTGAGTGGATTAAAAAAATGAGCTTAAAAATCGGTCTTCATAAGTCGATGCGAAATTTATTTAGATACAAAGAGCAAAAAAATTTTAAATCGGTTAAGAATTGAGTGGTGTAGAGTAATTCTGACAAAAAAGTGCGTCTCGCCCTACTGTGCCACTTCAAGGAAAATGAAAATATGACCTTTTCGCAAAATCAATGTTTGTTAGATTGGCTCAGAATCGCTCACTAGCATCTAAAAATAATAAATACAAAATTTAAAGACAATCGGATAAGTGGAACACGTGCCGAGGATCGGTTGAAAATTGTAAAAAGTAATTTTAAAGGGGAAAACAAATTTATTTTTGACATACTTTTTCAAATAAGTCGAAAAAAGATTTTTTTTATTATAAAATTATGTTTCTAACGAACGAAAAAACACTTAAATCGGAGGAAAATTGGCCAAGTTAAACGTACTTCCCCAGACAATTATACCGTCATTTTTTATATGAGAAAAAATATTTTTTTTTATTTTCAATTGTTGGGCTATCTTTCTATTAGGCCTAAAACTGATGCAGAGTAAAATTAAGGTCAATTGGACAATATTATGTAAAATAATTTTTTTTTTCTCATACAAAAAAATTACGGTCTATCTGGGGAAGTCTTTATAACTTTGTCATTGTTTCATCTGATTTTAGTGTCTTTTAGCTGGGTAGAAAGATACATAATTGCAAATAAAAAACTAATTTTTATTTACTTTTTGGAAAAACTAATTTTAAAGTACATTTTTTTGTGAAAACCAAAAAAAAAATAGTTTTTCCGCATATAAAATTTCTAACCGATTTTTTCCGCAATTTTTGAATTTAAAATTTTTAGATACCAATAAACAAAACTGGGACCATCCATGTTAGAAAATACGTGTTGACAAATACTTTTGAGTTTTGACACGTCTTCTGATTGTTAAAGTGTTTAAAAAGTAAAAACAATATCAATTTAAAAACAAAAATAAATCATACGCACTATTGAACAAAAAATGAGCTGCTTTGCAATTTGGTGCACCAGTACGTATGATAAATATAATGTATTATACCTTCTATTCTTTTAACAGAGAATTAATTTAACAGAATTAATAAATTTTTCATATCACTTGAAATTCACATAAAATGTGTTATCGTAAAAATGTTTGTTACGGTCAGCACATGTTAATTCATTCATCTGTTGACAAGTGTGGTGGTGTTTTTAGTTTAACTCCGTGCTATTAATTAAATTAATAAAATTGTTAGTAATAGGTTTTGTAATATTTTATGATCACATCGAGGAATGAAAATATGGACACAAATGATACCGATTTAACTCGAGGCATTGCCTCACCGACTGGTGCTAGTCCTAGCCCTAGTCTAAAGGTTGGGACCTTGGAGTCCGACCTTGAAACTGGTAAGGGTGCTCAGCCCAATATTGGGTTCAAAAACAACAATTAAATTGAACTGTCAACGCAGGTTGGTATCGAGGTCGTGTAAAACTCGTTGATTTTGGAAACGAAAGGTCAGCAGCCATATTTAAGGATGTCATTGGCCAAGTGGGAGAATTATGGAATGGATCCTAACTGAACATGGTTGAAAAAGATGATATCCAGTAGCAATCCAGAGCTCATGCATGGATTCCGATGGCTTCAAGTGACTGAAGTCATTCTGAAGATGATCAAAGTCTGCAATCCAAACCTTCTAACTCAGAATTGGCAAATATCCAGATTCGGTGAGATGGAGGGCGCTCTTCGTCAAGCAGTGGTCTTGATTAATGAGGAATCACTTAAATTTTTTGAAAATCTTTGTTTGTTTTAGGTGTTTTTAAAATTTTTTTTTAGGTTTTTTTAGTTTTTCAAACTATTTTTAATTTTTTTTTTTATTTTTTTTCAAAATATTTATGATTTTTGTGTTTTGGTTTTAGCTTATTTCTGCTGAAAACCGTATTTTTATTCCTGTAAACAAGTGAAGATTGGCCTGTCCTTTCGTTTACTTACTTGTTGATCAGAACCAGAAGACTCAGTCGGAGGAACAAAAGAGGAAGACAATGAGAGTGCTGGTCGAGAAACGTTTAAAATTGAATCCATCGCAACATAATGCGGTTGTACCTAAGAATGAGAAGACTTATTCTCAGAAACAATTGCTTTATGCTGTTGTTTCTTAGAATGCGTTTTTTCGTTCTCGGAAACAACCGAATTCATCTAACGAGAAGACTTATTCTCAGAAACACCCGCAATATGCTGGAATCATCTTTCGTTGACTTGTTGATTAGAACCAGAAGACTCAGTCGGAGGAACAAAAGAAGAAGACGATGAGAGTGCTGGTGGAGAAACGGGTAATGTTGAATCCCTTGCAACATAATGCGCTTGTTCCTAAGAATGAGAAGACTTATTCTCACACACAAAAAAAAAGTTTCCAATCGATTTTATCTGTTGTATCAACTCAAAATTCGGTTGGTGCTACTATATTTGGCTTTGACAACCAATTTTTTTAGTTGCCCCAATTAAAAGATAGTTATGACCGCCGAAAATGAGTAGTGACTACCGATATTCAACTGTGACGACCTATATACAAAAGTTCCAACCGATTTTTGTTGCAATAACTGACTTTCAGTTGGAAATCGTTAAATTCGTTTTCTGTGTTCAGAAACAATTTCATTATGCTGTTGTTTCCTAAAATGAGTCTTCTCAATGTCCGAAACATCCGCATTATGTTGCTGAGTACATGCTTCCACATTTAATTCAGAGATTGGATTCTGTTGCAGTCGCTGTCCAAATAGTGGAAGCATGTTTTCGTTGAACTGTGTTTTGTTGGAGTCCACCTCAGACTCCGACTCCTCCGATTTCTCCTTCTTGAGACCTTGAATCATATTTTTTTAAATATCATAATATTCCAGTTTTGTTTGGTGTTCTGGATTTTATAGTTTCCTACATATATTCTGGCCCTAAATGTCAAGTTATGTATGGTAGTTTCCATCGAATGTAAAGTTGCATTTAGGTCAGCTTTTCTTAATGATTCTAAATAAAGTTTAAAGTCATAAGAGTATGGCTTCAGTTTAAAATCTTTATGTAACGTAAAATCTGACAAATTTCTCAATGGCATGGTATTTTGCAATGACATTATCCAGTTGAAACTTGTTAAGTGTTGGCTTTAATGGGTTATATTAATGCAAACTTGTTTTAAATTTGCCTCCACTTTTTTTTAGCCAAGCACTCCTTTGCGTAAGCTATAGGAGCACGTCTTTTAATTTGCTTAAGGCATGACTTGAAATCGTTTTTCGTTTGTGACGTCCTTGTACGATTTTTTTATTTTTTTTTTAAATGTTTTTTGTTTCCGAAATGGTGGTGTGTGCATCTCCACAAGCATTCTTCCTTAATGTGTTGCGGCCCCCCACCATTACATCGCCCCAAAAACCGTTTGCGCGGTGACACATTTGGGCACTCATTTTCATGGCTGGCCATATTGCCACATGTTGATGGCCAGCCGTGCCACTTACAAATTGTTAATTTTATATGGAAGGGGTGTTTCTTTCATAGGGAGGCGAGATACCTCCACCCCAACTCCAGCTCTATTTAATTTTTGAACCACTTTTGCTTGTGAGGATGGCTGAATTCCTCAGTGGTTTCTGCAGCCAGTCTGGGACAACATTGCTTTTGCGGCAGAGTTGAACCGCAATTGTCCCACTAACTCTATCGTCCCGATGCATTGATGGATTGATGAATCCAAAAAGATTCACCAATTTATCAATGCACCGGGTCGATTCAATATCAAGGTAATCCATGTGTACTGAACTTCGGATGAAATCCAGTACACATCTTCTAATCCGGGAAGGCTGAAAAAGAAGAAAACTAAATAGGGAATAATATAATTTATAAATTATTAGATAAACACCTGGAATAAAAGGATTAATTTATAAAAATAATAAGAAAATAAAAATGTTACGCTTTATACTTACCTCTGTTCTTCTTTGTGTTGTGATTTTTTTTTTTAATACTCCGTTGTATAAAAAGGTACTATTTGAAGAGTTAGTAAAACGTTCTTGTTAGTGTAGAGTAAAACGTGAAGTAAACCGTTTTATGAATGAATTCTGATTTTATGTTATGTTAGTTGATTTGAAATTTATGGTTGATGTATGAAAGGATAATGCCGTAAAAGTAGTTAAAAGAAATTGGGATTGAATTTTAACTACCATGAATGAAAAGTACTACCCGTTAAATTTTCTGAGAGCCTGGTAGGTGAAAGGTTTGAAATAGGGCAAATAACGGACGGATTCGACGGGGAAATGTCTGGGGAGACCCGCTAGTTCGAAGGAATAAGTGGAAAATGTTATACACAAGCCGGACATATTTAATGCGATCATTTGTAAGGCAATTATTAGTCAGAAAAACGCCGAACAAGTCGCACGTTGAGCGCATCAAAAGAAGAAAAATAAAAAAGGAAAAAGTCAAGTGGATAGAGATAAAAAGTCCCTTGTTAGTGATTGAAAGTTTTTTTTTTTTATTTCCAAATTGTAATCAAATTACAATTGTTAATAACCTACCAAGTCTTTGTATATACATAAGTGAGTAAGGAATAAATTGAAAAGGTAAATCATCACCGTGAAATGCAGGATAAATCTGATGTTTTATTCACCGGAATGTAAAAATATATATTTATAGGAGGTTACCGAGTGAATTTTGAGGCGCAGACAGACGGACAGAACTTCCTGCAAAATAAGGACTAGTTAAGGAGAACGTAAGTTTTTTTTTCATTAGTTCAAATATTGAAATCTGTATGTATATAGGATGTGAAAGTGATATTCATATTGTTTTGATAGTTTGAGCTGGAACTCACCTGGTTTGCAGGACCAAACTGTGGAAAATTAAATCTGTGGAGTCCAGACGATTCTGGGAAGCACCAGACAAAAAGTTCTCCCGAGTATTGATACAATATATTAAAATCCTTGAAATCATCAAAAGAACTGGTAACCTCAAAGATTAGCCTTAGTACTCCAAGACTGGAAAACTATAAGTTCAGTGGAGAAAATTTCAAAATTGCACATAAAGGAAAGGGAAAAGTGAAAACGAGTCAGAATCATCCAAGCCAAGAAGAGTTTTGTTTGAAATTTAAGTTAAGATAAAGATCTGTGTGAGGAAGTTTTTGTGTCTGTGTTTCGTAATAGTGTAGTGATATATATAAAAAAAAAAAAAAAAAAAAAAAGGAGAAAAAAAAAATTAGAGTGACCAAAAGGGCCCCCAACTGACCCAGAAAAAGATTTTTATATAATTGAATTCGCATCGGAAGTTAAAAAAGTTAAAAAGATTATTAACCAGCGAATTCATTGGTTTAAGTGAGCTCATTTAGGTCCAGCATATTATTGTTAAATACGGAACCGGTTCCCGGAAATGAAACTATAGACTGCGAATGGAATTATAAAGAGAGATTTAGGTCAGTCAGGATGGAAATTTATAGGAGTTAGTGTTGTGTATAGGCCAACTACAACAATATGGAAAGTTTTCTTTTAGTCACAGTATTTTTTTTTTATTCTTGTTAAAGAGAAAAAAAGAAAAATAGTTTAAGACTTACCAAGACCATAAAGAAATTTAAGGACCCCGGGTGAAAATGACCATGTACATTAAAGGTGTCCTAACGACTAAGGTAATTTTTCAAAATCACTTTTTAATACGTGGTAGGGTCCTAAATTGTAGTTTTGTATCTAAAAATGAGTGAGCCAAAATTTGGAGACAATCGGATAAAAATAACTCGTGCCGAAAATGGATTGAAGTTTTGGGACACTCTTACCTGATGAAAAAACACGTTTTTTCTAGTTTTTTGAAAAATATTGGTATATGCTATTTTTTGTTAATTTTTTTGTTAAGTAATATGAAAATGGTAATAAATTACCTTTCCAAAAAGCTTGAAGAAATTCAAATCGGATGAAAAATAAGCTTTTTACGCATACATGCCCCAGACCATTGCATGGTTTTTAAAGCCAAAATTTTAAAATTTTCAAAATTTTTTGGCAAAAAAATAAAAAAAATTAAATTTTACTTTATAATTATATTAAATACATGTTATAGATAAAAACTAACAGATATGGTAGTCTAACTTTTTTTTTCATTTGGCGTGGGTAGTGATATAATTTCCGCGGATTCCAAAGAAAATGAGTTTTTCTAAAATAATTTAGCAAATATGGGAAACAATTTTCTGTATTGTATTATACGAAGTGAAATACATAAATTCTGTAAATGTTTTGAGAATTCGGGCATCTTTAACCCCTTTTTGTCGAGGTGAAATGACAAATTTCAGACGTTATACATTTCTATAATACAAAATATCTGCATATATCCGATTTCTCAAAAGTTACAGAATTTACGTTTTACACTTCGATCCGCACAATAGAGCACAAATTTTCAAAAATTTGCTTAATAATTGTAGAAAAACGCATTTTATTTGGAATCCGCGGAAATTTTATCACTACCCGCGCCAAATAAAAAAAAAGCTTGACTACCATATCTGCTATTTTTAATCTTAAACATGTTTTCAATTTGATCATAAAGTAAAATTAAATTTTTACTATTTTTTTGCCTAAAAATTTTGAAAATTTTAAAATTCTGGCTCTAAAAACCATACAATGGTCTGGGGCATGTATGCGAAAAATGCTTATTTTTTATCCGATTTAAATTTTATTTGTCGTTTTAAAAAGGTAATTTAGTACCATTTTCATATTATTTCACAAAAAATTTAACAAAAAATATAAAATACCAATGTTTTTCCAAAAACTAGAAAAAACGAGTTTTTCGTTCATATAAGAATGTCCCAAAACTTCAATCCATTTTCGGCACGAGTTATTTTTAGCCGATTGTCCCCAAATTTTGGCTCACTCATTTTTAGATACTAAAGAACAATATAGGACCCTACCAGGTATAAAAAGGTGATTTTCGGTTTTAAGGACACCTCTAATGTACATATGTTCATATATGATGCATATATGGATGTCCATACAAGTGCATATCCGTAATTTGAGGGTACATGTACATTAGGGATATAACCAAAATAGGAACCTATCATAATCGTATGGGCAATTTTATACTGATAACAAAAAACATTATCCGGGGACATTTTGGTCCAAAAACCTTCGGCACCGATTGCAATTTCTAAAACACCATAAATTTAAATTTTTTTATGTTTTATGGTGGGATTCCTTCCCATCCACCGTTTTTTGGCTTTTTGTCGTTTTACAACAAAAATAAAACAACAACAAATTTATAAAATGGTTTTTGACACTAGAAATACGGGTTTTCCGAATAATAAAAAAAAATATTAGCGAAAACTTCATCGCGATCGGTGCCGAAACTTTTTTAACATTCGCGAAAAAAATAACACACATCTCTTCTTGATTTTCCATGTACTTTCTAAATATGATAGGTCTTTTTTGCTATTTGCAAAAAAACGCAAATGGTTATATCCCTAATGTACATTTATGATCATACATTGTCATTCATGAATTTGTATGTTGTTTTTTTTTTTTGTATTTTTTTTCCATAAAACGTCTATTAATTGAAATTTTTTCAAATATAAATAACACAGCTCAACATGAAAATGCGTATTGGATTCTGGTAAGTGATTTAGGTAGTATTTGTTGCGCTGATTCCAAATCTGCGACCCAAATATGTCTATCACGTCAGGATTTTGAGTTATTCGCGGTTAAAGTGCCGAAAAAGGCCATTTTGGACCCTTTTTGAAAGCTTATAACACTGTGCAACAAATTTTGGGTCATCGCATTGACCCTCAAGGCCTTCAACGCCATATAAAAGTAGACCATCAAGTGGACAAAATCACCAAAGGGTTTTGCAAAGTCAGTTCGGATTTCTTTTTTATAGCCCACTGAAGTTTTATTTTTTTATCAAAGGAGTTTGGAAAACGTCAAAAATAATATAATAAGAACACATCTGAGCTTTAAAATATGATTTGATGTCTTCAGTGAAATTTTATGGCGGTTCTTTTTTTAGAATATTTTAACCCTCTAACTGCCATTTTAAGGGGTCATTTTAGTCCTTTTTTTTAAACTAAACACAGAACTCTAATAAAACGTCCAGTTAGAGGGTTAAAATGTTCTATAAATATTTTCCTCATAAAATTTCACTAGGGGTTGTCAAATGGTAAAAGTTTGTACGACATGCGCAAAGTGCTTAAAAAGGGTCAAGTATAAATAATCAATATTTGTTATTTTTTTATACCAAAGCAGTGTTAAAAAATATCGACAAAAAACAGTGCAAATATACTTTTGAGCTAAAAATTATGTTCTGATGTGTTTTATAAAATTTTATGATGATTCTTTTCTTTGCCCAAATTAACCCTCTAGCTCTCATTTTAAAGGGTCATTTTTGTCCCTTTTTAAAAGAAATACAAAAAAGTCTATAAAAAAAGGCAGTTAGAGGGTTAACATATTTTACAAATATTTTCTGCATCAAATTTTACTAGGGCACGTCTAAGACAGAAAAATCGTCCAGCATATAGAAAATGCTTAAAAATTTTAAAGTATTCAAATTTTTTTTTTTTTTGGGCCGAGATAAAAAAAAACAAATAAAAAAGTTAAATTCGACTTTGTCGAATGTATTGCTACCCTCTACAATGTAAAAAAGTTTACTTGCTAAAAAACAAAACAAACATTAAAAAAAAAAATCGACAAAAAAAATTTTATGGTAAAAAAAATCCGACGAAAATAAAAAATTCGGTGATCAATTCTGTTCACATGTGTCAACCAGCAGCCGAATGAAAGCATTTTGTGTTTTTAGGTTATGTTGAATGTACCACAATTTTCGAGGTGTTCTTACATTTTTGTTCATAACTTTTAAACCGCTGAATCGATTTCTCTCAAATGTAATACCAAACTGCTTAGTTTGTTTTGGTATTGGTATACTTTGCCCGTGATCACCATATCAGATATTTTGGGAAAAAGTCGCGTGATGTCGTTCCAGCGGAAATTTGTTGGTGGAGCAAAAATATTTATGAGGCGAAGAAGAATTAGGTGGGGAAAACACCTATGCTTTCTTTTGAGTCAAAAACAGGGCCCGATTTGACAATAAAGTCAAACAAGTTGTTGATTAAAAAAAAAAAAAATATTTATTTTTATTTTTTTATAATTTTGTTCGCAAGATTGAAGAAATAGCTATCTGTTTGGGACATATTTTGCTAAAAACAATTGGTAAGAAGTTATATGGATGATAATAAACACCTCTTTGGCCAAAATGTCAAATTTCGACCCCCTCTAACTCAGAGAGTCCTTGACAAACCTCTGCACTGCTATCCAATAGGATAGTAGATCGGGATCAAAAGTTGTGTCAGTTGACACGAAAACCCCCATATATATTATTGATCAGCGATCGATTTTAAGAAATTCTAGCGATGCCTGTCCGTTTGTGGAAATGGTGATCACGGCCAAAGTATTAAACAGATATAACTAAGACTTAGCATATTTACTTGTTCTTGCCCTAGATAGTTTGGTATTGCATTTGAGCGAAATCGGTTCAGCGGTTCCAAAGTTATGAACGAATATATAAAAATACCTCGAAAATTGTTGTACATTCAACATAACCTAAAAACACAAAATGCTTTAATTCGGCTGCTGGTTGACACATGTGAACAGAATTGATCACCGAATGGTATTTAAACAAGTACAAACATATCGCTCATTTTGTATAGTGTCATAACTCAAAAAATGCGATTTTTGAGTTAATAATGCAGCATTTTTCGTTATATCATGCTTTATATTGTGTCAAAAATTCGTATTTATATCTTTAAAACTCATCATTTGAGAAGAAAATACGTAATTATTACATTTGCTATGTACCGGCCATTTTCAATGAACAACCAGTTTCAATTGTAAACTTTAAACACGTTTTCTGCAAAATGAAACTTTTTTAGATATGACACTATACAAGTAAATGAGCGATATTAAAAAAAAAAAACATTTTCGTCGATTTTTTTTTTTATCAAAAATTTTTTTTTCGCGGAATTTTTTTTTTAATTTTTTTTTTGTTTTTTTTTGCAAATAAACTTTTTACATCGTGGAGGGTATTAATACATTCGACAAAGTCGAATTTGACTTTTTTATTTGTTTTTTTTTTTTTTTTTATTTCGGCCCAAAAAAACTAAAAAAAAAATTGAATACTTTAAAATTTTTAAGCATTTTGTATATGCTGGAAGAACTTTCTGTCTTAGACGTGCCCTAGTAAAATTTGATGCAGAAAATATTTGTAAAACTTTTTAACCCTCTAACTGTTTTTTTTTATAGACTTTTTTTATATTTCTTTTAAAAAAGGACAAAAATTACCCTTTAAAACGGGAGCTAGAGGGTTAATTTGGGCAAAGAAAAAAATCATCATAAAATTTTATAAAACACATCAGAACATAATTTTTAGCTCAAAAGTATATTTGCACTGTTTTTTGTCGATATTTTTTAACACTGCTTTGGTAAAAAAAAAAATAACAAACATTGATTATTTATACTTGACCCTTTTTAAGCACTTTGCGCATGTCGCACAAACTTTTACTATTTGACAACCCCTAGTGAAATTTTATGAGGAAAATATTTGTAGAACATTTTAACCCTCTAAATGGACGTTTTATTAGAGTTCTGTGTTTAGTTTTTGAAAAAGGACTAAAATGACCCCTTAAAATGGCCGTTAGAGGGTTAAAATGTTCTAAGAAAAGAACAGCCATAAAATTTCACTGAAGACATCAAATCATATCTTGAAGCTCAGATGTGTTCTTATTATAGTATTTTTGACGACAAGATAAAATGTTCTTGGAATTTAATTTTTTAAAATGGTAAAAAAATCATTAACAAAAAACCTTCCATTTTTTAAATATTTAGTTTATTTACACAGTGTTTTTTTTTTAAATTTCCATACAAATACATACGCAAATATTAGATTTAAGACACTTGTGGCTAATGATTTTTTCACCATTAAAAAAAATTAAATTCCAAGAAAATTTGAGTTTGTCTTAAAGAGAAAATTACGCACTTTCGAATGAGCTTAATATCATGTCATTCGCATGTCAGAATTTTATCTTATAGGCGCTCAAAATTGGCCAAAATGGGCCTTTTTTGACACTTTAACCGCGATTTTCTCAAAATTGTGACGTGATAGAAAAATTTGAGTGACGGTTTTGGACTCGGAGACCAAAACCTATAAACTTTTTTTGGGTTCATTCAAAACGCAGCGACAAACCTCAGATTTGTAGAGCTGTGTAATTAGTGCTAAATTGTAAAAAAAAATCTTTTACTTCAAATAATTATAAAAAAAAGTTCCATTAGCAATTTTTACCAGTTATTTCCTACTATTTTTCAAAATAGTCTCACTTTTAACTATTAATTTGTTGCCAGTAACTGCCTGTTCAGTTGAATTTAAAATTCGATAGAAAGTTAGTTATAAATAACTGAATCAAAACAACTGGGGCTCAGTTTGGTGTATTTTAACTGGGACTTAGTTGAAAAATTAGTAGCCAGTAACTGGGAAATTTTTTGGGTGTAGTTTAATATTCCCTAAAATCGAAGAAAAAGCTAATTTAAATTAATTAAAGAAATTTTGCTTCATTTTTTAGCTTTTTTCAAATTTTTTAGCTTTTTTTAGCGGGTTTTTTTAAAAAAATCTAGCTTTTTTTGTTTTCAAATTCTGGCAACGCTGCTTATGGCTGTTGTTTATTATGGATGTACATTAGAGTAACCAGAAAAAAAAAATGTTTTTTCTTTTTTTAGGTCTTACCCTCTAACTTTGTTTCTTTTAATGAAAATAATTAGGTTTTTTTCCATTTTTTAAATAAAATCTTAAGGTTGCTCTTGTAGAGGCGCTTGCTTCAGCAATTTAAAATTATTTTATTTAATATACACTTATTATACTTTGAAATTTTCTATCTTTTACATATTTTACATTTGGGTTTACAATGCCATCTGTTGCATTTAGTTTGAAAAATAATATTACCACACAACACAGCTATCACCCACTTGACGTTTATGCGCATATTTATTTATGCGTAATTTTTGTTAGTAGTGGTAAAATAGCGTTAACTATTCAATTTTGCAATCTCATGCACTTCAACCGAATTTTCTTTTGAGATTAAAACATAAATCTCCGCCATTAAATCTCCTAGCTGCCATCGAGTAAAGTCCTCTCTTTATTTAAAAAGTGTTTAAGTTTTCTTTAAAGTGTCCAAGTTTTTTTTTAAGTTTTCAAACCGATTGTAAATCATTTACTTTCGGGAAAAAGGATAATACATTATCCTTAAAATAATTTGGAAATCTTTTACTTCATAAATTGTGAGTATTTTTTTTTACAAAGAAAAATTTTTTTTTTCTTTTATTTCCATCTCGGAATTAATTTAATATTTTTTTTTTAGCATTGGGGTTTTTCTTCTGAATTATTTTCTAGTCCTCGCAAAAAAATAAAGAGATTTTTAACACATATTTTTGTACGAAGAGTGGCTTAAAAAAATTTTTTTGGGGAAAAATATTCCTTTGATAAGGCAGAAATTGGCGAAAGTCATCAATTATTAAATTTCGGCTAATACCAAAATTAATAGGTAAGATTTACTGGCTAAAATAAGATTTTGGTGAAGTTTCCTAATAAAATGCAAAAACCATAATTTTTAGATCAAACCCATCAAAATCTGGTAATTTGCAAAGGTTGGAGTGTATATGGTGTTGCTGCTTCTTTCTTTTTTTTTGTGCCAGTTTTAAATGGTAAATAATAATTAAATCCAACTCTCTTGTATCACTTGAAATTTATTTAAATTTCTTCTTTAATACAGATTGGCACCCAATTATAAATCTAACAAAAACAAAATCCCTGCTTAATTCTCTGATTTTGTCAGTTATTTAACTTCTGAGGAAGAGCTTTTGTCCATCTCGCTCATCTGTCAAAGTGATCGCCTGAGTCAGTCAAGTGCGGTCAGTAAGCTGAACTGTGGTATTAATATTGTCGTCGCGGAAATTAACAAAGTACCATAAAAAACTCCAAAAGGGGAGAACGCGGTGTGAAGTGAAAAATATTTAACCATAGTAAAATTGCAAAGGGAAAGTCAATATTTTTGAAATGATTTTAAAGTTAATTTTGCTTTAGTTTGCCTTAGTTTTTGTCCAGACAAAATTTTTTTTTTTACTAAAAGAAACAAACATTTAAAAAAAAAAAGAACAAGAAAAAAAAAACTTAACCAAGATTAATAACACTATGCAACAAAATCTAGTGCTCGTTATGCAAAAACCATCAGCAGAATATTTAAGTGAATCAACGTGAAGACTTAAATCGTTTTTGATTTCAAGTGTTTTTTTGTTTAATTGAAAAAAAATAATTTTAAATAAGTTCAGACAAATCGTGAAGTGAAGTTCAGATCGGTTCATTAAATTCAAAAAAAAATTTGCTTATAAAAATCTAATCTAATTGCTTAACAGAATTTTCTTTTTGATAATTTAATTTTATTTTTTTTTTTTGATTCCTGTTTTTTTTAATTAATTCCATTTTTTTTATTTTTTTTTCTTGTGTTGAATAGTGTACAAGAATTCTGAGTTAAATTTTACAAAATACCTCCAGTGTTTTTTTTTTATGGGATTTAAATCATTTGCATTCTAATTGCAGAGCCTCATATAGATTTACACATACCTAAATAACAATAGAAAACATACATACTAATAGCTAAAAGCTCTTTATTGTTATTTAGTTTGATTTGGCAATACCTTCTGCGTTTAGTGAAATTTAAGAGATAAATTACTTGTTACTCTAGAATTGCAAATGATTTGAAAACTACATAAAAAAGTAGACAATTAGTTTAAAAATAAAATTTTGAAAGTTTTAACAATTAGGTTGTGTTTATTTTAAGAGTGTTTCATGGTTAAATTAAAACAATATAAGGAAAAAATTCTCTTAATCCACTTAACTCTTTAAAAGGAGTACCGTAAATAATCTCTCTCTTAAAATAGCCTCTCTTAAGTGTTTTGTGTAAAGAGATCAACAGAATAAGAGCGAATGAAGGAGTTATTATTTAAACGACATCCACAACAAGCTGCACTCATCGAAAGATCTTTCGGCGTGGGAGCAACAAACATCATAATGTATGTAAGTTTGTAAAATTTTGTTTTTTTATATACTCTCTTTTTTTCTTCTTTATTTTAAACTCCAAATTTAAATTTACAAAAAAATAACATTGAGGTGACCGCATAAAATGTTAATTATTTTAAATTAATTTTACGTTTATTTAATTAAATAATACCGATTTGTAAATTATTTTTGATCGTTTAAATGCGGATTTTAATTATCCATCGGGGGACATAAATTTTATCGCGAGAATTTAATTTTTGTTATCAAATTTTATTGAGTTTTGTTTCCGGAGAATTTTTAGTGGGGTCAATGACCGATCATATGTTTTTCTTATATATTTATTCTTTGATTATACCATGAAGCACCGTAACTTTTATTTTGTCCTTTAAATTTTTTTAATTGTTGGAATGAATTTATAATCAAATTTAATAATTTCTGGCCATTTTGTCATTTAAAAATATTTATTTATTTTTATTATTTTATATTATTTTATTTTTATATTATTATTTTTTTTTATTCTAATTTTTCTTGATTTGTTTAAATTTGAAAGTGAAATTTTAATGCATAAATGAAGTTAAAAATATTAAAATTGCAGTTAGTTTTTAATTTAGTTTCCGGTTATAAATGAATTTTGTTTCTATAAATAAATCTAAAATGATTTGTGCTTAATTTAAAAGTTAGCTGTTTGATTTAAAACTTTTGTAGGGAATCTGCTGTAATCGGATATGGGATCACAGTATTTGTTTGTTTTTGGTGTATTAAGTCGCTGTGATCATGGTTGGGTGGGCGAAAGTCTGTAGAAAAACCATCTTATCTACAGACCCATTTTCTTTTGCAGATACTAATTTCTTTGTTAGGTTCCTCTCTCTTTAATTTTCCTTTCCTTTTATGATTTCCCTATATGAAGTCATATAATTAGCACGCATTAAATAAAATTTAATGGTAGCAAATTTGGCAGGGCCAACGCCGAGCAAAAACCCACCCCTCCGACGAGTAACAGGCTGGACAATATGCGTGCGCTCGCTCAGTCATGCCCCCATGAAAATATCCGCCAAGCCCCAGTGAATTTACTTCCTTGTATGCTACAATAAATTTTTGGCTCCCAACGTGGGGCCTGAACAGTGATAAAAATTATGTTTAATTTCCATCTTTGATTTTTATAAAATCATTTAGTTACTGTTTGGCTCCATTCTTCTTCTAATCTTTTCATTTTCTAGTTTTTCAATATTTTTTCTTTTAATTTTCTATTTTTTTTGTTTCTCTTTAATTTTTTTAATTTATTAAATTCAATTTTTCTTATTTTTCATATAGAGTAACTGAAAATTTAGCGGATTTTATTTTCGAGTAAATGTCGTTTGGCTATCGATTATTACCTTAAATTAAAAGTAACTTTCCTTTACCAATACTAATTGTAAACTTGTGAAATCGGTTATTTGCTTTCTGGAGTGTAGGTTCTGGATTTTTAAGCTAGACCTAACCGTTCGTCATAAGCCGAATAATAAGCTTACCCTACATTACTGTGGGAGGAATAGTAGACCTAGGGATAAATAGAATTCTAACCCTCACAGTAAACTCTTTTCTATATTTTTTTTCTTTTTAAGTTTTAATTTTTCTTTTTGTGACCTAATATAATTTAGTATTCTGTATAGAAGATTTTCCGTACAGCAGGTTTACACATCAGTAAAAAAATCAAACAGCGCCTTAGTGAAAAAGTCGTTCCTTTTTAAATATTTCAATTTCGTTGCTTTTATTAGAAAGTTTTTTTTTTAAATTTCTTTCGATAAATTTCTTTTTATATATTTGCTAGATTTTTTATTTTGTTTTCCAAATATTTTTTTTTTACTTAATATAAATTTTTTTTTTCAGCAATTTTCGTTTATATTTTTTTTTTATTATTGTTGGTAACCTCGATAAAACATTGTTTTTATTGTTGTTCATTTTGTTTTAAATCTGAATTTTTCTTTTGGGTTTTTGGTTTTTTGAATTGATTTTTTTTTTTTTATTTGATTTATTTTAAATCACATTTTTTTTATATAATTATTTTTTTTTGGTTTTTATATTTCTTTTAATTAGTTTTTTTTTAACCTGATTATTTGAATTCCATAATATTTTCAGGAGTTTTTAATTTTTGTAATTTTTCTTTTCGAAGATATAAAAACAACTTATTAAATTTTGAGTTTAATTTTCTTTTTGATTATTATAATCAGAAATAAAAATTTTAATCTTTTTATTGGTGCATTATTTTTGGTCACCCTAATTAAAATAATTTTTTTATTGAAAGTTTTCAACCTTTGGGGTTTAATTGAACTCTGGAAAAAATAATCATATTTTTTTTTTAGTTAATTTATTTTGATTTTTTTTCTATATAATTTTTCTTTAAATTAATTTAATAAATTAATTAGAATAACTATTTTTTTTGCTTTATTTTCTTTAAATATACTTTTTTTTTTAAATGATTTGTATTTAGATACATTTCATAGATAGAATTTCAAAACAAACCGAAAGTATCTAATTTTTTTATTTATTTTAGTTTTTGTATTCGAACCTTTCGTTTGTTATTGAGACTATTGGAGGCAATTACAATACAAACTATTTTACTTGTTTTTTTTAAGAAGAAAAAAAAAAAACAACAAAAAGCCTATTGATATTCATTTATTTATGATTCAATGAGTGTCTAATTCATTGAGCAAATAATCACTCGTTCATTCTACTCGTTTTTTTTATTACTTTGTATCAGCTTGTGTCACAAACTTTAACAGAGATTTTGGGTGAGAATTACAAATCGAAAATTTGTTTCTGCCTTTTCTGCCCTGTAAAGAATTTGCACTCACTGTACAAAACGAACTCAATTGTTCGTAACTCATACGCATAGTCAACACAACTAGCAGTGTGTTTATGCAAAAGCATACTGAACGTTTTTTTTGTTTAACATACTAGAGGGCTGATATTAGAACTCTTCTTATGTTGTGACTTCATTTTTTTTTAAAGTTGAAAGGCAAAACTATTTGTTTTGTTGTTGAGAATTTTTGTTCATGCAGTATTGCTATGTTTTTTTTATTACGCATACTTAAGGAACTGAGTATTTCTGTTTCCGTGTTAAAAAGAGCTTTTCAATTTCCTTTATCCGGGTGGTATAAGAACCAACTTTAATTTCAGGAAATTTTTATCAAAAATTCATGCGATTTTTATCAAAAATTCATGAGGTTTTTGTTATTTTAATTTACCTAGTATACATATTTTATAAATTTTGATTAAAATTTATTTTTTTTCCTTGCCAATCAATGGGTTGTTTCTTTTTGCATTCGGATTAGAAAAATTTCGTCGTTACAAAAGAAAATTTAATAATTTTTTTTGATTTGTTTTTTTTTAAACTTTTGTGGTAATCATCCGTGGTTAATCTTATAAAAGTTTCAGCAATTAAATTTGATTTTTTTTTTTGTTTAACATTTTTTTTTGTTTAACATATTTTTATATTTTTTTTCAATATGTCTGATTCTGAGAATCAGATACCAGCTGCTTCTGGCAGTAAATACCCAAATTGTAGCGCATGCTCAAGTGAAATTTCTTCCAAAACCTTTTTGGTCAAAACTTGTTGTGGACATCTTTTTCACAAATCTTGTTTGACCAAATGTTTGAAACTAAGACCATTCTGTCCTGTTTGTAATTGTCGGATCGTGAATGATACGGGACCTGACGGTTCCACTACCATTCCGACTCGTTCGCAAGCAGCTGCCCAGAGTACTTCGTTACCAGCACTCCAGCTTAACGCGTCTTTTAGAGCACCTACTTCACAACAAACCAGAGAAGATTCTGGTCGAAATGAATCTGTTAATAATAATTCAATTTTAAATACATCTGCTTCAAACGTACCTCTACCGAGTGGCGGTTATGTTGCTAATGCCACCGTGGAAAATCAAAACGAAGCGTTAAGGGCTATGATTGCATCCATTGTCTCAGCTCAGCAAACACAATTATTATCTGCTTTAAGCACACAAATTGCTACTTTGGTTGAAACCAATATTCAAGCCAGTCTGTCCAGACTGAACCTGAATACCCCTAATGTGCCACAACCAGACATGACAGTACCACCTCCCAGTATTCGTTCAACACCACCAGCACATACATTACAGTCTACCGAACCGCAGACATTTAGGGAATTTTTGGGGCTTCATCCGGTTTCGGATTCCACGAATTCTGCTTATCAGCAATCTGTAGAGGCAGGTGCCTCAGGGTTACAGTTAAATGTCGGTGATTCTCATGGGTCATCATCATCTAATTTTGAAATGAGCCCTGAAAAGGTACTGCAGACCCTGGCCAATTGGAAAATAAAATTTTCCGGGGATCCAAAGGGAATATCTGTTGAGCATTTTATTTACTGTGTTAAAACTCTGACAAAACAAACACTAAAGGGTAATTTTAGATTGTTGTGCAGCAATATTAATGTTTTATTTGATGGCAAAGCATGCGAATGGTTTTGGCGTCACCACCGATCTGTAGGATCCATTACTTGGCCGGAGTTGTGTGAAGCTCTTAGGGAAGAATATGTGGACTGGCGGTCTGACGATGATATAATGGACATGATAAGGCAACGCAAGCAGAAACCAAATGAATCATTTGATGATTTTTATGAGGCTATTATTCGCCTGACTGATCGTTTAAAAGAACCCATAAGACAGAGGAAACTGGTAGATAATTTACGACGCAATTTACTACCTGACATTCAACGTGAGATTTTGAATATGGACATAATTACAGTGAAGCATCTTCGAAAAATTTGTCGGCGTTATGAAGCTTTTATGGCTAGTGTTTTTAAAAAACCAGTGTCCGCATTTCCAAAATCTTTTCCAGCTTATAAGCGTGTTTCAGAAATTGATTCTGACTTTAACGAAGAGAGTGATGACAATTTAGGACATAAAGAAGAGGAAATTTCAGAAATTAATATAGTTTGCTATAACTGTTTAAAGGTGGGACATAGGGCTAAAAATTGTAGGAATCCTAAAGCTCCTAGACCTAAAAACAAACAAGTGACCTGTTATGGTTGTGGTAAGGTAGATACTTATTTGCCTGATTGCGAAACGTGCAATCCAAAAAACCAGAAGAGCGGTGCACAGAAATGTGCACAGAAACAAAACAAGGATCAGCAGACGGAAACGGATGCATAATTTCTATTCTCAAACGAGAAAATAAAACCGGATATGACAAAAACTTACCCGGAAATGACAACAATAATACAAATAAAATTTTTCATTTAACAGATTCAGGTTCAAACATAACCAAGTGTGAAAACAATGAAACAGATTTTTCTAATACACCTCAAATTTTTAAGCCATTTCACATTAGATTGAAAGAATACTATGAGATTAGGGACCGAATTTTTAATGATACCCATAAACCTTCCCGTTCAGCACTGCGTATGCGAAATTTTTGGCAAAGGACTAAGCAATTTAAGAAAAAGTTTATATGCTCTGTGCTTGATAAACCGTGTGATATTAGACCTTATGCTGAGGTAACTCTCTTTGACACAAATATTCTAGGGTTGTTGGATACTGGAGCTTCTATCAGCTGTATTGGAGCATCAGCAGCTAAGAATTTTCTGTCCCAAGGTATGCCATACCGAAAAATTAAATCGTCTGTTAAAACTGCCGATGGCAAGGGCCAAGAAGTTGTAGGTTTTGTAGATACGGTGATAAAGTTTAAGGGGGTTGAAAAACCAATAACAATTTTTATTGTTCCCAGTTTAGAACGTAATTTATTTTTAGGGATAGATTTCTGGGAATTATATGATCTATTGCCCGAGGGTCTTTCTCGGTTTGATGATTCATCCGATGTTGATGTTAATGAAGTAGCTTCTCAGATTCCACTTTCAGCTATTCAGAAGCAACGTCTTCAACAGGTAATAAATTTATTTCCATCTTTTGCTAAGGAAGGATTAGGTAAGACAGGTGTTTTATGCCATGTAATAGATACAGGGGATGCAAAGCCTATTAAACAGAGGCATTTTTCTGTTTCCCCGGCAGTAGAAAAATTAATATATGATGAATTAGATAGGATGATATCATTGGGGGTTATTGAGGAATCCAACAGCGCTTGGTCCTCACCTGTTGTTCTTCACCGAAAGCCAGGGAAAAATAGGCTTTGCCTGGACAGTCGAAAGCTTAATTCGGTTACCATAGGCGATGCGTATCCTCTACCGCAGATAGATGGGATTCTTAGTAGGCTCCCCAAGGCTGAATTTATCTCGAGCTTGGATCTTAAGGATGCTTTTTGGCAAATTCCACTGGATCCGGGGTCAAAAGATAAGACAGCATTTACCGTTCCTGGGAGACCGCTTTATCATTTTAACGTTATGCCATTCGGGCTTTGCAATGCCCCACAGACAATGTCTAGGCTAATGGATAAAGTGATACCGCCGGCTCTCAGGGCGGAAGTGTTTGTCTATTTGGATGACCTTCTGATTATTTCGGAATCTTTCGAAAGGCATCTAGAGGTCTTAAGAGAAGTTGCTCGGAAGATAAAGGACTCAGGGTTGACAATAAACGTAGAAAAAAGTCATTTCTGTGTTCCGGAGGTTAAATACTTAGGACACCTGGTAGGTAACGGGGTAATTCAAACTGATCCGGAGAAGGTGTCAGCCATTACCGACTTCCCAGTCCCGCGATCAGTAAAACAAGTTAGAAGATTTCTGGGAATGACGGGTTGGTACCGGAAGTTTATCAGAAACTATGCTGCTATTACCACGCCTATAACGGATTTGCTAAAGGGTAAGAAAAAATTTGTATGGACCGATGAGGCACAAGCGGCCTTTGAGGTTTTAAAGACTCACTTAAGCACCGCGCCGGTTTTACATAGTCCTGATTTTTCGCAACCGTTTTTCATACATTGCGATGCTAGTAAAACTGGAATAGGAAGTGTCTTGGTGCAAAAGAATGCGGAGGGCGAAGAGATTCCTATAGCATTTATGTCTAAGAAGCTCAATCAAGCCCAACGCAACTATACAGTCACCGAACAAGAGTGCTTAGCAGCTTTGTTAAGCATAAAAAAATTTAGAGCATATGTCGAAGGGCATGAGTTCACTGTCATCACTGACCACGCGTCATTGAAGTGGCTCATGTCCCAGACAGATCTCAGCACGCGGCTTGCTAGGTGGTCTTTAAAATTGCAGGGATACAAATTTAGCATCCAGCATAGACGTGGTAGTCAGAACATAGTTCCAGATACACTTTCAAGGGCCAATACCGAGGACTTGTCTGAGTTAGGTGTTAATAGTCTGTCTGATATTGATAAGGACAGCGGGGTTTTCGTAGATCTAAAATCTACACACTTTCAATCGGATGAATACGTACAGCTACTCGACAAAATAAGTAAAAACAATGAGCAAATGCCGGACTTAAAAATAGTTGACGGATACTTATATCGACGGACGGAACACGCCAAGGGTGAGCAGGTCCATGACGATTTAATATGGAAACTATGGATCCCAAAGGATATGGTACCGGAAATTCTTTTTAAGGCTCATGATAGTACTTTATCGGCTCATGGGGGAATAAACAAAACCCTTGAAAAAATCCGGAGATTTTATTTCTGGCCCAATTTAGTTTCAGATGTAAAAAATTATATAAACAACTGTGAGGTATGCAAATCGTCAAAGCATCCGAACCAAGTTCTTCGACCTCCAATGGGATAAATTTCAGAAAGCCAGCGGTTTTTCCAAAAACTGTATATAGACTTTTTAGGGCCCTATCCCAGATCACGTTCGGGTAATATAGCGATTTTTATTGTATTAGATCACTATTCTAAATTTCCATTTTTAAAAGCGGTTAAAAAGCTAACTTCAGATATGGTTATAAAATATTTGGAACAGGAGTTATTCCACACATTTGGTGTACCGGAAACCATTGTCTCTGACAATGGTTCCCAATTTAAAGCACATAATTTTAACGACTTTTTAAAAAAATACGGTGTAAATCATGTCTACACAGCCGTACACGCACCACAAGCAAATGCTTCAGAGCGCGTGAATCGCTCGGTACTTTCGGCAATTAAATCCTACGTTGAGCCGGACCAGAAAAATTGGGACGAGCTTCTCAGTAATATTAGCTGTGCCCTAAGATCTGCTGTTCACTCTACAATAGGTACATCTCCGTACTACCTAACATTTGGCCAACATATGGTAACAAATGGTGCCACCTATTCTTTATTACGCCAGCTTGAAATGTTAGAAGATCGTACAGTGCGATTTGACCGTAATGATTCACTTCAAATCATGGGTAAGCGTGCTGCTGATTTATTTCAAAAACAGTTTGAACGAAATGAAAGATCCTACAACCTTAGGTCAAGAGAAATTTCCTATGATGTAGGACAAGAGGTCTTTAGGCGAAACTTCAAGCAGAGTAGTTTTGAGCAAGGGTATAATGCTAAGCTTGGTCCAACATTTGTTAAAGCGCGCATACGTAGGAAACTTGGAAATTGTTATTATGAATTGGAGGATTTGCGGGGTAATCTATTGGGAAAATATCATGCCAAGGATATTCGGCAATAATCATTGCTTTTATTTTTTTTTCTTAAGTTTTTTATCTTCATTTCTGCTTCGCAAGCGGGATCAGCTTTTGGATTTTGAATTCTCAAAACCCCAAAGTCTGATTTTGGCGGGGGGGAAATGTAGAGGCGCTTGCTTCAGCAATTTAAAATTATTTTATTTAATATACACTTATTATACTTTGAAATTTTCTATCTTTTACATATTTTACATTTGGGTTTACAATGCCATCTGTTGCATTTAGTTTGAAAAATAATATTACCACACAACACAGCTATCACCCACTTGACGTTTATGCGCATATTTATTTATGCGTAATTTTTGTTAGTAGTGGTAAAATAGCGTTAACTATTCAATTTTGCAATCTCATGCACTTCAACCGAATTTTCTTTTGAGATTAAAACATAAATCTCCGCCATTAAATCTCCTAGCTGCCATCGAGTAAAGTCCTCTCTTTATTTAAAAAGTGTTTAAGTTTTTTTTAAAGTGTCCAAGTTTTTTTTTAAGTTTTCAAACCGATTGTAAATCATTTACTTTCGGGAAAAAGGATAATACATTATCCTTAAAATAATTTGGAAATCTTTTACTTCATAAATTGTGAGTATTTTTTTTTACAAAGAAAAATTTTTTTTTTCTTTTATTTCCATCTCGGAATTAATTTAATATTTTTTTTTTAGCATTGGGGTTTTTCTTCTGAATTATTTTCTAGTCCTCGCAAAAAAATAAAGAGATTTTTAACACATATTTTTGTACGAAGAGTGGCTTAAAAAAATTTTTTTGGGGAAAAATATTCCTTTGATAAGGCAGAAATTGGCGAAAGTCATCAATTATTAAATTTCGGCTAATACCAAAATTAATAGGTAAGATTTACTGGCTAAAATAAGATTTTGGTGAAGTTTCCTAATAAAATGCAAAAACCATAATTTTTAGATCAAACCCATCAAAATCTGGTAATTTGCAAAGGTTGGAGTGTATATGGTGTTGCTGCTTCTTTCTTTTTTTTTGTGCCAGTTTTAAATGGTAAATAATAATTAAATCCAACTCTCTTGTATCACTTGAAATTTATTTAAATTTCTTCTTTAATACAGATTGGCACCCAATTATAAATCTAACAAAAACAAAATCCCTGCTTAATTCTCTGATTTTGTCAGTTATTTAACTTCTGAGGAAGAGCTTTTGTCCATCTCGCTCATCTGTCAAAGTGATCGCCTGAGTCAGTCAAGTGCGGTCAGTAAGCTGAACTGTGGTATTAATATTGTCGTCGCGGAAATTAACAAAGTACCATAAAAAACTCCAAAAGGGGAGAACGCGGTGTGAAGTGAAAAATATTTAACCATAGTAAAATTGCAAAGGGAAAGTCAATATTTTTGAAATGATTTTAAAGTTAATTTTGCTTTAGTTTGCCTTAGTTTTTGTCCAGACAAAATTTTTTTTTTTACTAAAAGAAACAAACATTTAAAAAAAAAAAGAACAAGAAAAAAAAAACTTAACCAAGATTAATAACACTATGCAACAAAATCTAGTGCTCGTTATGCAAAAACCATCAGCAGAATATTTAAGTGAATCAACGTGAAGACTTAAATCGTTTTTGATTTCAAGTGTTTTTTTGTTTAATTGAAAAAAAATAATTTTAAATAAGTTCAGACAAATCGTGAAGTGAAGTTCAGATCGGTTCATTAAATTCAAAAAAAAATTTGCTTATAAAAATCTAATCTAATTGCTTAACAGAATTTTCTTTTTGATAATTTAATTTTATTTTTTTTTTTTGATTCCTGTTTTTTTTAATTAATTCCATTTTTTTTATTTTTTTTTCTTGTGTTGAATAGTGTACAAGAATTCTGAGTTAAATTTTACAAAATACCTCCAGTGTTTTTTTTTTATGGGATTTAAATCATTTGCATTCTAATTGCAGAGCCTCATATAGATTTACACATACCTAAATAACAATAGAAAACATACATACTAATAGCTAAAAGCTCTTTATTGTTATTTAGTTTGATTTGGCAATACCTTCTGCGTTTAGTGAAATTTAAGAGATAAATTACTTGTTACTCTAGAATTGCAAATGATTTGAAAACTACATAAAAAAGTAGACAATTAGTTTAAAAATAAAATTTTGAAAGTTTTAACAATTAGGTTGTGTTTATTTTAAGAGTGTTTCATGGTTAAATTAAAACAATATAAGGAAAAAATTCTCTTAATCCACTTAACTCTTTAAAAGGAGTACCGTAAATAATCTCTCTCTTAAAATAGCCTCTCTTAAGTGTTTTGTGTAAAGAGATCAACAGAATAAGAGCGAATGAAGGAGTTATTATTTAAACGACATCCACAACAAGCTGCACTCATCGAAAGATCTTTCGGCGTGGGAGCAACAAACATCATAATGTATGTAAGTTTGTAAAATTTTGTTTTTTTATATACTCTCTTTTTTTCTTCTTTATTTTAAACTCCAAATTTAAATTTACAAAAAAATAACATTGAGGTGACCGCATAAAATGTTAATTATTTTAAATTAATTTTACGTTTATTTAATTAAATAATACCGATTTGTAAATTATTTTTGATCGTTTAAATGCGGATTTTAATTATCCATCGGGGGACATAAATTTTATCGCGAGAATTTAATTTTTGTTATCAAATTTTATTGAGTTTTGTTTCCGGAGAATTTTTAGTGGGGTCAATGACCGATCATATGTTTTTCTTATATATTTATTCTTTGATTATACCATGAAGCACCGTAACTTTTATTTTGTCCTTTAAATTTTTTTAATTGTTGGAATGAATTTATAATCAAATTTAATAATTTCTGGCCATTTTGTCATTTAAAAATATTTATTTATTTTTATTATTTTATATTATTTTATTTTTATATTATTATTTTTTTTTATTCTAATTTTTCTTGATTTGTTTAAATTTGAAAGTGAAATTTTAATGCATAAATGAAGTTAAAAATATTAAAATTGCAGTTAGTTTTTAATTTAGTTTCCGGTTATAAATGAATTTTGTTTCTATAAATAAATCTAAAATGATTTGTGCTTAATTTAAAAGTTAGCTGTTTGATTTAAAACTTTTGTAGGGAATCTGCTGTAATCGGATATGGGATCACAGTATTTGTTTGTTTTTGGTGTATTAAGTCGCTGTGATCATGGTTGGGTGGGCGAAAGTCTGTAGAAAAACCATCTTATCTACAGACCCATTTTCTTTTGCAGATACTAATTTCTTTGTTAGGTTCCTCTCTCTTTAATTTTCCTTTCCTTTTATGATTTCCCTATATGAAGTCATATAATTAGCACGCATTAAATAAAATTTAATGGTAGCAAATTTGGCAGGGCCAACGCCGAGCAAAAACCCACCCCTCCGACGAGTAACAGGCTGGACAATATGCGTGCGCTCGCTCAGTCATGCCCCCATGAAAATATCCGCCAAGCCCCAGTGAATTTACTTCCTTGTATGCTACACTCTCGCGGCATTTTTACGAAAATCTATGAATTTACGATTTTTAAATTATTTAAATTGTTTGAATGCTTTTAATTGGTGAAGTAAAAAAAATCATCAAAAAGGAGACTTACGCTAAAACTACATATGAGCAATTGTCATTAACTTTTAATATTTACAAAAAAAAATGATTTTTTTTTCGTGGCACATTGAGATGTCTTTGTAGGTTAATAACATCATAATTAAGTAATTTAAATCCGTTCGCGTGCATTAATTTGAGCGATCGCACCCAAAACTATGGCGGTTTAAAGTTAACATTTTTAAACAATTTGTCAAAATTACATTTTTTATCCGAAGTTTACCAAACTTACCATTTTGTATTATGCTTACCTAGAGCTAAAATACGCAATCAAACATGCATAAAATCTTTGCTAAATATCGAGATATTTGCATTAAACCAATTTTTTTCGGCACCTTTTTCAATTTTTTGAAAATAAAAATTTTCCCAGCGGTTTAATTTTTTTTAGAAAAATATTACCAAATGCACTAAAATAATCTCAACAAATTCTTAGTTGACACTATTATTCTAGCTCTAATAGGCAAGAAACAGCAGTGGTTTAAAGAGAACATTTTTGAAAAAAAAAAATTTAATAATTTTTAATTTTTTTTTTTTTTAATATTTAGCCCCTTATTCATATTCAAATTTGAACACTTTATAACAGGTTTATAAAACAGATTTAAATACGAAATTTGTCTTATAAACCTGTTATAAGTTTGTTAATTTTAATATGAATAAGGGCCTTAAAGTCTGATTTTACAGTGTTGTCCTTCACTGAATATTGAAACTATTCAAAGTATAATTAATGATGATAATATTAACGTTATTATGAAATATTTTATCGTTAGTACTAATTTTATTAAGGTTATAACAAATTTTAGCGATTTTTCGCGATTTTTCGCGACTGCAAAAATCAATGGACTAATTTTGAAATATTATTCGAATAAGATATGTCAAAATCTATCAAAATACATTTCTTTTCTACTTTTTTTAAGTAATGTAAGATTTTATATAAGCATTAAATTTTTATATAAGCATTAAAGTATCAAAAATTTAAAACCACCGAAAAACCGCTTAAACGTTAAATTTTTTCGGGTGCGAATTAATTGAAGATATAGCATTAAAAATACTACCAAACGCGCATCTCACCGACCAATTTCTATAAACGGCCTGGATGTGCCTTACAAAAAAGCGAAAACTGAAAAACACCGCAGAATTCGCCAATATTAACTTTTGATCAATGTTGCTTTCCATGATTTATTATATTTGCACATACCATTGTTTCTGCTTGTTCAACTTTCAGCCATGAACATTTGGCTGTCCATTAATGCAAAACTAAAATATCGAAATTTTGCAAGAAATTTAAAAAGTTCATAAAATTTTTGCAATTGAATATTTTTGGGGTGCGTTTGTAAATCAAGTGGGAAATGGTGGATTATAAAGTTCACAAAGCATTCGGAACCATTCGGAATAAAACTGGGAGTGTGCCTCACAAAAAACAGACTTTTTAAAAAATTCACGTTTTTTCTTCCCATTGCGAGCACATCACTCGAATCAAGCTCAAATTGAGCGTATTTACAAGGGCTTTAACTATATGTATTTAAATTTTGAAATTACAGTTTGCACCAAAAGCTACAATCAAAAAACCTCGAAAAATTGAAAATTGAAAAAAAATGGTATCAAAGATTTGAGTCCATGTAACTTTTTTCTTATTGATGGTACATCCACTAAACCTACACCAAATAATTGTCCAAGTCTACTGATTAAGCGATATTAATTTTGGAGTAATAGCTTTAACGCACCCAACAATATGAAACATTGGACGAAAAATTTCGTGAGTGTATCAAGCGGTTTTTTTATATTTTCTCCAACTTTAAAAATTCCTTACCATGAACTAATGAGACCTTTTGCGCTGAGCCTTTGCACAATTACTCTTTAAGGTTCCCTTAACTTATCTTCATTCACAGGTACCACCAAATTTACAAATAAAAAAGTTATTTCAAAATTAACAGAATATCATAAGTGTTAAAAGTTAATGACAATTGTCCATATGTATATCGTCCATTTCATAAGATATTGCTCATTTCATTAGATATATCCCATTCTTTTAAAAATTTCACATAATGTCATAAAATATTGCATAGAAACCTGCTTAGAAAGTGAAGATAGGTTATTGGTATGATCAGAAAAAATTATGGGGGTAAAATTTAAGGGGGTCAGTCTTACTTTTTACCCCTATTGGAGGCCACATGAGGGCGGTAGGAGCGGATTTAGTAAAAGAAAGTTATAAAACAAAATTACTGTATGGGGACCACCTTAAGGGTTAAAGTAAGAGGGTAAGTATGTTATAAAAAAAGTGTTCGGGTCGAAAAACAACTAGGGGTCGGTCATACCATAGAGTAATAAGTCTAATAGAGGGATCGACTTGCATTCGCACGATTTTCAAGTTGGTTTATCTCGATTAAGCCAATGTTGGTAACTTTAATGAAAAATCGCTAGTTTTAAGTAAACAAAATATATAAAATAGTAATTTTTTATTGCTAAATCAACAGATTTAGACGAAAAATTACTTAATTGTAAAATTTTATAATAATTGTATATATAATTATTATTAAAAATCACATTTAGATTTAATTGTTATTAGGTTTTTCTAAAAAATAAAATAAAAACGCAATATCTAGTAGAAAAACAGTTAAGTTGGCTAGCTTGTAATTTTAGATAACTTTTTAGTTTCTTTTTATCTTACATTTATTCTATAACAAAAAGCTTTTTCTTCGTTAAGTTTTTTTTTCTAACAGTAAATTGAAAATTATATTCGACAGCAAGAAGCAAACAAAAGAAATTTAAAGTTTTTTAAAATAAGTGAATAATTTAAACTTAAACAGATTAAAAATAAGTGAAAGTTAAAAAATATAAATTAAATAAACAAAGAAATTAAAAACCATTAAAGAAAAAAAGTGTGTACATTAGAGTGACTCAAAAAAAAAAATTGATGATGTACCCCCCTCAAAATTAACTTTGACATGTTTTATGAAGATTCCCAAAATATTTGGGCTCTAGCGATAATCTCCCGTGAGCTAAACCGCGTCCAAAAAGGGTCCAAAAATGGTATTTTTCATGAATAAAAAATTCAGTAAATTTTTTTTTGTCCAATGAATTACCAAATATAATAGATATTTAGGAATTCTTTGATTCTGCATTAAAACGAGATAACGAGATGTTTATGTCAGTTTTTTGATGCTTTTCAATTCGATTTTACTGAAAACTTAAATAACTTTAGTATTTTTTGTCTGATTTTCACTTCTAATGCATCGTTAGAAAGATGTTGACCACCGCTTGGGATATTAATAAGCACGTTTAGATAAACAAAAACCTTATTTATTTCATTTTTTTAAAGTATTACAACTAGCTTTCAATAATTTCCGCAAAAAATATTTTGATCATGCATGGGTTAAATTAATTGTGGCCAAATATATTAATTAAACATGTTTCCGCACAAATATATGCTTTTTGTGGTTATAAAATGGTTTTTTAATGATGTCGAAGTAAATATTATAAAAAAGTAAGACAGTGCAGTTAAGGGTTAATTTTTGAAAAAAATCCCAAGCGGTGGACAGCACCTTTCTAACGATGTATTAGAAGTGAAAATCGGACAAAAAATACTAAAGTTATTTAAGTTTTCAGTAAAATCGAATTGAAAAGCATCAAAAAACTGACATAAACATCTCGTTATCTCGAGTTGGTGGTTAGATTTTTAAAATGTTTTAATGCAGAATCAAAGAATTCCTAAATATCTATTATATTTGGTCATTCATTGAACAAAAAAAAATTTACCAAATTTTTTATTCATGAAAAATACAACTTTTGGACCCTTTTTTGACGCGGTTTAGCTCACGGGAGATTATCGCTAGAGCCCAAATATTTTGGGAATCTTCATAAAACATGTCAAAGTTAATTTTGAGGGGGGTACAACTTTAACTTTTTTTTGCCCATATAAGGTGAGTCGGTCTAGTGTACATAATGGTTTTTATAAAAAAACAGGAATTTAAAAAAAAAAATAAAAAAAAGACAAAAGTGTAATTTTTTTGTGTAAAAAAATTATTTCCAAAAAAAAAAGATGGCGGAAAAAGGTAAGGTTAAAAAAAGTGGCCTAATCCATGAATACCCTCACCAATGCCCTTTTTAAGTGAGATTGCTCCAAAATTTTTACCAGAGATAGATCTTTTGATTACAAATCGAAAATATTCGGGTGATTTTTTTGTCGGCGAGATCTGGTTCGCGAGTTATGTCGACTTGAAATTTTAATATTATAACCGGGCAAAAGGCCTGATACAAAAAAAAACTTTATTTAGTGAAGCCGCTAAATTAATTAATGGAGTTTGTTAGGCAGTTTACGGGGCACACAAAAATTAAATATGCTACCCTCTTTAGAATAAAACAAGTAAAATGTTAAATTCGGTCTTGCCGAGTGTAGTGATACCCTTCACAATTTCAAAAAGATTATTGCAAAAAACTATTTAAAAGAAAATTACTTTAAAAAAAAAAAAAACTTTTCTAACTTTGAATCGACATAACTCGTGACCCAAAAGTCGCCGAAAAAAATTCGCCTAAATATTTTCGATTTAAAAGTCCTAGCTGTGGTAAAATTTTGGAAGCGATCGAAGTCAACTTGAATCAAAACAAGTAAAAAAGTTAAATTCGGTCTTGCCGAGTGTAGTGATACCCTTCACAATTTCAAAAAGATTATTGCAAAAAACTATTTAAAAGAAAATTACTTTAAAAAAAAAAACTTTTCTAACTTTGAATCGACATAACTCGTGAACCAGAAGTAGCCGAAAAAAATTCGCATAAATATTTTCGATTTAAAAGTTCTAGCTGTGGTAAAATTTTGGAAGCGATCGGAGTAAAGTCAACTTGAATCAAAACAAGTAAAAAAGTTAAATTCGGCCTTGCCGAATATAGTGATACCCTCCACAATTTCAAAAACATTATTGCAAAAAAACTTTATTTAAAAGGAATCTTTTGGAAAAAAAAAAATTAAAAAAAAAAAATTTCCGCGAAAAAAAATTTGTTAAAAAAAAAATCCGCGATTTTTATCTTTTTTTGTCAAAAAATATGTTCGTACTTGTTTAAATACCAATATAAATAACAATATCGCTCAAATGCAATACCAAACTTCTCGGGAGAACTTCCAATAAATATGTTAATTTTCAGTCATCTCTGTGCAATATTTTTTCCGTGATCACCATTTCCACAGACAGACAGACGGACATCGCTAGAATGTCTTAATTTTTGAGTTAAAAAGGGGCTCTTGGATGAACCACTTTCACACAATAATTTGAAATTTTTGTTATACATTGGCTGTCGGACGATGTAATTAAAATTATGCTGCCATATAAAAAAAAGTTTTTCGCAATTTTCAACATGATGGTAAATGCAAGTTATAGGGGCTAATTTCGCAAAAACATAAACAAATGGAGAAATTCGCGAATTTATATCATCTTAATAAAAGTACTATCTAGGAATATAAAAGTAAGCTCGGAATTAAAAGTTATATTTTCTTTCGTGGTTTTAAAATAAAACCAACTCATCCAGATAACGTTTGTTTACTCGACAATGAAAATGTAATTAAAGTTACTGAAATTTTAAGTAGAAAGCTGTCTAAATACAAATGTGATTATATTTTTTTGAAAGTCAATTGAATGTAGCCGTTTTTAAAATTTCCTCCAACATCAAGAGAAATAGGATTCTGCAATGTTGAAAAAATTAGACAAAAATAACATTGAATCAATACCAACAAAGTAGAATCAAACTGTATTCTTACTTAATTTAATAATGACACTATTGCAATAACATAATTAAGTGTTTTAAAATGTTAAAATCTAATTAAATTATTAAAAAAAAGATTTTAAATAAATAAATCGCCTTTAGTTTGCTAAAAAAAGTACTTAATTTCTTTGGTACGGTTGGCATTTCTGGCTGGGGAATTACATATATGGGGGTTTTCGTGTCAACTGACACAACTTTTGAAACCGATATCTTCCGATCGGGATGAAATTTGCACCAAGGTTAGTCCTATTGGATAGTAGTTCAGACACAATTTTTCAACGAGATCGGTCAAGAACTCTCTGAGTTAGAGGGTGTCGAAATTTGACATTTTGGCCAAAGAGGTGTTGATTCTCATCCATGTAACTTCTTACCTATTGTTTTTAGCAAAATGTGTCCCAAAGAGTTTAGATAGCTATTTCTTCAGTCTTTCGAAAAAAAAATATAAAAAAAATAAAAAAAAAATTTTTGATTTTTTTTCTTAAAAATCCAAAACTTTTTTGACTTTTTCCTCAAATTGGGCTCTTTTTTTTTTTTTTTTTTTGATTCAAAAGAAAGCTTAGGTGATTTCCTTTAAGATCTGTGGGGTCCCTTAGTGGGATGCGAGTGGGATATCTATGCAAAAGTTTTTTTTTTAACTTTGGAACACAAAAAACGGTTCTTCAATTTGCACTATTAGGCGTGGGATAGCTAACCAGTTTTCGATTTCGATCCGCGATACCCTCTAATTTTTTTAGGTTCGAAAAAGAAAGCACGAGCCAAAAAATGGGGGTGGTGGGGAGGGGCCATATGGCCCCTCATTGGGGTCAAAGTTGGGCGTAAAGAGGTAAAAATCCTCAAAAAGCCCCAAAACTCCCCTAGAAACGCCCCTGAAGGGGTGCAATGTGAGACCGACCTCCAATAATTTTCTGCCTCCAACATTTTTCTTGAACATACCTTACCCCTATTTCCACTTCCTAAGGGGGCTCCCATACAAAATGACATTTTTATAAAATTTGCTCCTACCGCTCTAACTGTCCATAGGGTGCCCCTAGAGATGTAAAATGTATGACCGACCCCCAATATTTTTTCAACTCCAACATTTTCTTAGAATATACCTACCCTTTATTTTCAACTCTTAAGGGGGTCCCCATACATTTTTTTTTATTATTTTTCAACTCCAACATTTTCTTAGAATATACCTACCCTTTATTTTCAACTCTTAAGGGGGTCCCCATACATTTTTTTTTATTATTTTATTAGTTTTTAAAAATACATGTTTTTATAATGTATGGGAGCCCCTTAGGGAGTGGAGATAGGGTGTTATGATGTTCGGACAAAATGTTGGTAACTAAAAAATAATGGGGGTTGGTCGTAATTTTTGCCACTCTAGGAGGCACGGTAGGGGCGGTAGGAGCTGGTTTAATAGAACAAATTTATAAAAATTAAAAGAAATGTATGGGGACCACCTCAAGGGTTAAAGATACATTATAGGTATGTTTGCAAAAAATGTTGGAATTAATAAAATAATGGAGGTCGGTCATACATTTGGCCCCACTAGGGGCACTTTAGGGTAAGTTAGAATGGTAGGATCAAATTTTTTAAAAATGTTTTGTATGGGAGCCCCCTTAGGAAATGGAAATAGGGGTAAGATATGTTCAAGAAAAATGTTGGTGGCAGAAAATTATTGGAGGTCGGTCTCACATTGCACCCCTCCAGGGGCGTTTCTAGGGGAGTTTTAAGGCTTTTTGAGGATTTTTACCTCTTTACGCCCAACTTTGACCCCAATGAGGGGCCATATGGCCCCTCCCCACCACCCCCATTTTTTGGCTCGTGCTTTCTTTTTCGAACCTAAAAAAATTAGAGGGTATCGCGGATCGAAATCGAAAACTGGTTAGCTATCCCACGCCTAATAGTGCAAATTGAAGAACCGGTTTTTGTGTTCAAAGTTAAAAAAAAAAAAATTTCATAGATATCCCACTCGCATCCCACTAACACTACATTGCCAGGGCTGGCAACAAGACTCTGAATACCTCTATTGAATTTGATGACAAACCTGAAAGGTTTGCTAAAAGACGTAACATGTCTTGACGTAATGTTAATGTCTAAGGGGCAAGAGATAAAAGCACATCGAATCGTAATGTGTTTATGCAGCCCACTAATACGTAGTCTGCTTAAGGATATGCCACTCAACCAAAAGTGCTATCTATTAATACCAGACGTCAAATTTGTTAACCTTAAAGAAATCATTTCTTTTATATACACTGGAGAGTAGACTGCCCAGAAAAAAACAAAGTTGTTATTTTCTTGGGGGATACCTGCAAATTTTGTTCCTTTTTGTGCAAAAAAATTTCGGTTTTTTTTTGGGATTTTTAAAATAATATCTAGAGGTCGCGATCTCGCGTTTTATAACGATTTATTTTTTTTGAGTTTTTTATTATTTTAAATTGTTAAATATTATTAATATGATAAAATATTAATAATTTCAGACAAAAAAAAAATTAAATTAAAAATTAAATATCGCTCATTCCATGAGATGTCTCCCAGCATCTAATAAAATGTTCTTTAATTTATTTGAAATTTCGCACACAGGTACACTATGGAGCAATTAAAATAAATTCGTTTTTAGTTTCGCGAAAATCCACGAATTCGCGAACGCGAATATATTCGCGAATTCACGGATTTTCTCGGAACTAACAACTGATTTATTTTAATAGCTTCATAGTGTTCATGTGTGCAAAATTTTAAATAAATTAAAGAACATTTGATTAGATGCTGGGAGACATCTCATGGAATGAGCGATATTTAATTTTTAATTTAATTTTTTTTTTGTCTGAAATTATTAATATTTTATCATATTAATCTTATTTAACAATTTAAAATAATAAAAAACTCAAAAAAAATAAATCGTTATAAAACGCGAGATCGCGACCTCTAGATATTATTTTAAAAATCCCAAAAAAAAACCGAAATTTTTTTGCACAAAAAGGAACAAAATTTGCAGGTATCCCCCAAGAAAATAAAAACTTCGCTTTTTTTCTGGGCAGTCTACTGGAGAGTGCACTACTTCAAACCTAACCGAGCTCGTAGAAGGTTTAAAAATTCTTGGAATTGATGTGGACTTCAATTGCACATCAAAAAAACCGGTTGACCCAAAATCTAATGAAACTTTAGAAATGGTTGTGGATGATTGCAAGAGTCCAAAAAAATATCCAAAAAATCGGTTCAAGTAAAAAAAAAAGGTTGTTGAAGTACGTTCAGAAGAGGTTGTTGACAAATACAAAATTGATGAAGTTGTTGATGAAGTTGTTGATGAAGTTGTTGATGAAATAAACCTAGATGAAGTCAGCGAAGATGAACTCAACCAAGATTATGTCAACCACTTCAACCAAGATGAAGACACACACAGAAAACAGATTCAGTTGTTGCAACTGAATTGTTTGCCAACTGAATTTTTGCGGTTGCAACAATTATCTCAATATTCAGTTGCCACTACTGCCAATTCAGTTGTCTCTACTGGTAAATATCTGTTATAAGAACCGAATATTTTTATGTTAAAAAGCGTTATATAGTTGTACCAATCAATATTTTTTTAAACTGTTTCTTTTGAAATAAAGTTTTTTATATTTTTTTCAAGCAATTTTACTAATTTACTAGTCGAATAGCCTGTCCCTGCCAGGCGGAACACCAAATCACTTTTCTTAAGAATTCTAATTTTTTACTAAACTTTATAAAAAATTATGTTTTGTGCTTCAAAAATTTAATATTGCTACATTGAGTTACATCAATATATTTCCTAAACTGGAAAAAAAATTTAATGAGTATAAAAGGTTTAATTGATAAAATTTTAGAACTAAATTTAGCACGCCCATTTCGTCTCTCCGTCCTTAAACCGGATATCAAAAATCCATCGTATGGATATGTCCCATCGTCACTCCTATATACATGGAAATTTGTATATTTCTCAGTCATGAAGGGTTTTAAAATTAGCTAAAATGTTAAAAAACACAATTTTTTCACATACATTTTTCCTTATAATTCTCCGTACACGGTTTAAATATTAAATCTGACATCATAAGGATATGATCCATTGTCAATACATTATGATTTACAATTTTCAGCATCCTTAGTCATTAGGGGTTTCAGAAATAGTTTGAGGCTGTTATTCATAACACTTATAGTAGACTTATTGTAGGTTTATTTGACAAATATGCCTGCAATATCTGTCAAATAAACCTACTTTAGTTATATTTTAGTTTTTATGAATAACCACCAAAATGTTTAAAAACTAAATTTCGCCGTCTTCCGCCACTCCCCCTGTCTTAGAGGCCGAAAATTCGGCTACGTTACAGATTATATATGGGGCATTCCAAGCCAAATCACTCACTTTTAGACCCGACCCCTTACGATTTATTTTATTTTTGGATATGTTTTAGTACTTATTAAATGCAACTTGGACACCAATTTTCAGCCTTTTATTTCAAGATGGTGTTGAGTAATCAATTTTTCAAAATGGCGATTTTCTCAAAAAAATTAAAAAATTTAAATTTTTAATTAATTTTGACCATTGAAAAATATAGATATTTTAAAAAAAGTTGGACAACGTTTTGTTGGTATTTAAATGTAGTTTTAGAAAAAAAATATGAAAAAACAATTCGAAGTAATTATCACTTATTTTTTGACGTTTAAAAATTAAAATCGACTTTTTGAAAAAGTCCGAAACCTTCGATTTTTTTGTAAAAAAATGTAAAAATTGTACTCTAAATTACGCAACTTTTAAGCCATAATTCGAGATGTGATCACAATTCTTTCTATTTTTTTTTTTAATTTTTAAAATTGCACCTTTTATTTTTTGGCTCTGATTTATTTTATATAGTGCTCCAAAAAAAATTAATTGGTAGATATTGACCCTAACTTATCCTAGATATATTCATTTCGAGGTAAAAATACGTCTCACAAAAATTTAGAACGATCGGAAATGGGTAAGGCGTATAGCATGGTCCTTAAAGTTTAAAAAACGGATTACAAGGAAAAATATGATTTTTTTTCTGTTTTCGCAATATTTTTGGTATTTTAAGTTAAGTTTTATTTCAAGCAATTACGGAATTGTGATGTAGAGTAAAATACCTTTTTAATAAGGTACTAAAAACTTAAATCGGTTGAAAATCAGCCAAGTTATTACAACTTCCCCAGGCATCTAGCGTGTGTCATACCGCTTGATTAAAGAATACGAGTCCCTTTTTTTAAATTTATTGAAATTTTCTACTGTAATAACATTTTTTCATTATTAATGTTTCAGTGTAATATTTTTTTGGTTTTTCCAAATTTTAAAACAAAAAAAAAAATTTTTTTTTTAAATAGAAATTTCAAAAGGGTGTTGAAAATGCAGGCATTTTTAGCATTAATTTAAAACATGTTAGCAAAACACAATATGAAAAATACTTGTTATCTTATTTTATTTGAACTTGAAGAATAAAAAAATGTTATTACAGTAGAAAATTTCAATGAATTTCAAAAATCGGATTGTATTGCTAAATCAAGTTGTCTGCCACACGTTAGATGCCTGGGGAAGTTGTAATAACTTGGCTGATTTTCAACCGATTTTAGTTTTTAGTATCTTATTAGAAAGGCATTTTACTCTACATCATAATTCTGTAATTGCTTGAATTTAAACTTAACTTAAAATACCAAAAATATTGAGAAAACAGAAAAAAATTCATATTTTTCCTTGTAATCCGTTTTCTAAACTTCAAGGACCATGAGGAACGCCTTACTCATTTCCGATCGCTCTAAATTTTTCTGAGACGTATTTCTACCTCGAAATGAATATATCTAGGGTAAGTTAGGGTCAATATCTACCAATTTTTTTTTTTTGGAGCACCATATAAAATAAATCAGAGCCAAAAAATAAAAGGTGCAATATTTAAAATTTAAAAAAAAATAGAAAGAATTGTGATCACATCTCGAATTATGGCTTAAAAGTTGCGTAATTTAGAGTAGAATTTTTATAGTTTTTTACAAAAAAATCGAAGGTTTCGGACTTTTTCAAAAAGTTGATTTTAATTTTTAAACGTCAAAAAATAAGTGATAATTACTTCGAATAATTTTTTCATATTTTTTTTCTAAAACTACATTTAAATACTAACAAAACGTTGTCCAACTTTTTTTAAAATATCTATATTTTTTAATAGTCAAAATTAATTGAAAATTTCAATTTCTTAATTTTTTTGAGAAAATCGCCATTTTGAAAAATTGATTACTCAACACCATCTTGAAATAAAAGGCTGAAAATTGGTGTCCAAGTTGCATTTAGTAAGTACTAAAACATATCCAAAAATAAATAAATCGAAAGGGGTCGGGTCTAAAAGTGAGTGATTTGGCTTGGAATGCCCCATATATAAACTGAACAAAATTCACAACGGATTTTTTTTGTATCTCCGCCCTTTCACTGGATATCCAGGTCAGTGTTGATCTTTGCCATAGTCTGTACCATATGCATCCTAATTTTCATCTTTCAAGGTCATAAGGTGTCTTCAAAATTAGGTAAGATGTGAAAACATAATTTTTCCATGCCCATTTCTTCTCTTAATTCTCCGTCCATATTTCAAAATTTTTAAATCTGACTACTTTAGGATAAGCTCCATCTTTAGTACTATACTCGTATCCACGCCCGTTTCCCTCTTAATTCTCCGTCCACAGTCCAAAAATTTTAAGTCTGACTACTTTAGGATATGGTCCAGTGTCAGGACACTATGCTGGCCAATTTTCGGCTGCGTAGGTCATTAGGGCTTTAAAGTTAGTTAAAATAAAAATAATAAAACACAACATTGCCTTGCCCCTTTTTCCCTTCAACTCTCCGTCTACATTCCAAAAATGTTAAATCGGACTACTTTAGAATATGCTTCATAGTTAGGACTACATGTTAGGGACTTCAGCTTCCTAATTCATAGGGGCGGAGCTTAAAAATACTCTAAAATGTTACAAAAAAAAATATTTTGCCAAGTCCCCATTTTCTCGTAATTCGCCGCCCATAGGCAAAAAATCCGGCTTGGTAAGAATCTGTCCCTGGTGTTTTACTACACTCAAAATAATAACTCTGTTAAATTACAGAAAAACTCTGCTAATTTAACAGAGTACACCATACTTTTCCAGCTAACAACATTTCTTGGTAATTTTACTAAAAAACTCTGCAAAATGATTTTGACAAAAAAAAAAAACTGTTAATTTACAGAGTTTGTAGTATATAATAATAATAATAATAATTTGATCCAATGATCAGTTTTTATTTATTTTTCCAATTTTTATTTACAACTCATTTTAAATAATTTTAACCTAACCGAGAACTGGTAACAATGACCGTCGTCTCGTTGTAGCGAAATCAACCAAGGGTTTTGGTGGGAATCGAACCCACGACCCCCTGTTTCATAGGCTAGCACGCTACCAACTAGCCTACAGGGGCCCCCTTAGAGTTTGTAGTAAAATATTAGTTAAATATGAAAGCTTTTTTACAGAGAAAACTCTGTAATTTTACTATTAAACTCTATAAAATGCTTTGGACAAAATAAAACTGTTAATTTACAGAGTTTCTAGTAAAATATTGGTTAAATAAACCACCATTTAGCAAAGAAAACTATGTAAATTTACATATATTTGTAAAATACATTTGATGCAAAAAAAAAAAAATTACAGAAAAAACTCTGTAAATTTACAGAGTTTAGTTAAATGCATGTTATTTTGTAAAATTTTTATAAAATTTCTGAAAAATTTTTTTTGATAACTTTTTTTTTTGCTACTATTTAAACTTTTTCTCAAAAAATAAAAATATACAGATAAAATTTTGATGTTTGGTAACAAAAACTACTCAAAACAGAAATTTTTTTTGGTTATAAAAAAATACGAAGTATTTTGCTTAGGTCTGTATTTTAGCAGAAAACTCTGTTAATTATCTTTAAAATTAAGATTACGAAGTAAAAAGTAATATAACAGATGACTCTTTGTTTTTTTGTCACAACAAAATACAAAGTATTTTCTTTAAATCTGTATTTTGACAGAAAACTCTGTCAAATATCTGTTGAATTGAGATTACAGTCATTTTACAGAGTATTTTACAGAGTTATTATTTTGAGTGTATATACATGCCAATAAATGAAATTCAAAAAGCGCTGGATACACAAAAAATAAGAAAAACACAAAAAAAAAATTATATGTACAGAAAATAGATGGTAATAAATTTACCACACCCCTTTGCCTTTCTTATTCTCTACCCATACACTGGATATCAAAAATCCAGGTTCGTGTTGATCTTCCCCATGAAACCTACTATATACATGCCAATTTTCATCTTCTTAAGTCATTCGGGGTCTTTAAATTAGTTAAAATATTAAAAAACCCAATTTTTTCCCGCTCTTTTATCTTTTAATTCTCCGTCCACAGTCGAGAAATTTAAAATCCGATTACTTCAGGATAAACAGCATCGTTAGCACTATACGCTATCCATTTTCCGCTTCCTTTGTGGGCTTCAAAATAAGTTAAAATGTTAATAATCCCAATTTTGCCCATTCGACATTTTCCTTTCAATTCTCCGCCCACAGTTCAAAAATTTAAAATTCGACTATTTCAGGATATGCTTTATCGATAGGACTATATTCGTGGAAATTTTCAGGTTCCTAAGTCATTAGAGGACTTTACAGTAAGCTAAAATGTAAATTTTCATCTTCATAGGTCATTGGGGTCTTCAAATTAATTAAAATATAAAAAAACACAATTTTGCCACGCCCCATTCTTCTCTTAATTCTCCTTCCACAGTCTAACAAATGTAAGTCCGATTACTTCAAGATATGCTTCATTGTTAGAACTAAATGCTATGCAATTTTCCGCTTCCTAAGTCATTTGCAGGGCTTCAAAAGGAGTAAAAATGTTAAAAAATCACAATTTTGCCACGCCACTTTTCCCCCTAATTCTCCGCCCACATTGCAAAAATTTTATATCCGATTGCTTGGGGATATGCGCCGTCGTTAGGACTATATTCTAGGAAATTTTCAGCTTCCTAAGTCATTAGGGGGCTTTAAATTAAGCAAAAATGTAAAAAAATTGAATTTTGCCACGCCTACTTTTTCGCTTATTTCTCCGCCCACAGGCAAAAAATCGAAAATCCGGCTACGTTAGGATCTGCCCCAGGTGTTTTACTATATGCATGCCAATTTTCAGCTTTGTAGCTCATCAGTGGGCTTCAAAAAGCTCTGGATAGACAAAAAAAGAGGAACACACAAATAGGGAAATTATATATATAGATTTGATAGTAAAATTTTTAAAATTATAAAAGTAAAATAAATACATACAATAGAAAAAATAAATTACAGTTGATAATTCTGATAGAAAAAATTTAAAATCTAAGAATTTTTCTAAAAAAAATTGTCTTAGAATCTGTGAGACTTTCTAGAGCAAAAATAACTCGAAGTCAAAATATATCTCTTAAGAAAAGATGTCAATGAAAAAATCTAAAAAAATATCTCAGACCTCCAGATTTTGTTTTGTAGAAATATATCTCAGAATTAGTTTTGGGTGAACCTTTGTTAACTTCAATATTCTGGCATTTATAAACCTTAAATTTGTTACCAGTCCCAGGACATTTTGGACTCTATGGATTTCTTGGAATCTGTTCTTAGTTTTTATAGTTGGTTCAAAATTAAATTTGTGTGTGCAAATATCTAAAATAAGATTTATTGATTTAAATTGTTTGTATTTCGGCAGTAGTATGAACTTACAGTCAAAATTTTTAACTTTTTTCACGGAATTTTATATGAGTTTTATTTAAAAATTTAAAACATGTCTGAACACAATAACATTTTTCTTTTAACTAATAACTATTTTAATTTTTTTGACGTTTTAGTTTTGTAATCGAAATGAAATCCTAAAGACCAATTATTTGTTAAGAATACCAATACAAATTTATAATTTAGTAAAATTTTTCAAAAATGAAAAATTGTTGAAAATTTGGTTAAGTTAACCAACATTTTCAGTTGTGGATACTATTACCTAATGTTTTTGGAATTTATTATTTCAAACAAATGATTATTGGTCGAGAGGGAAAATAAAGACTAAAAGAAACGGTGTACTCACTAAATATTTTTCAAAAATTTTATTAGTTTTTAGTTTGGGTATATTTACCAAATTATTAGTTGTTGATACATCCATTCGGTCACGATTGGTTACTAATTATTACTACTGTTATTTATTTGGTATGGTGATAAAAAATTTACAATAACAACTAAAAATTTATAAGATTTATCAAAATTCCGTTTTCATAATGGAATTCCAACTAAACATTTCTCTGTGTGCACTATTGAACCACAATTGGAAAAGTTTTTATCGATGGCTTGCGATGATGGTAATGCATTTATTCTTAACTATACACAGTAAAAAGTTCTGGGTTAAATTTAAAACCTATCGGAACACATTTTTAACCACCTTGGAATTAAATTGATAGTTAAATCCAAAACTTTTTACTGTGTACTTAACTTCTATTCTTAACATTTTCTTAACTGATATATTCTTTGGTTAAATGCAACAAAAATATTAACCAATTTTAACATATTTCTTTTTTTTTTTATTTATAACTAGATAACAGTCCCAAATGGGATTTACAGCAGGATGACTCAATATTAAAAGAGTTATTGCCTACAAAAACTGCACCAAACAGCATACGCAATAGAATTGATGAATCCGTTATAAAACAAGCCTTTGAACTACATAAGACGGGTGTATCAATTCGAAAACTTGCAAAAAGTTTTAATATCAGTCATATGACACTGACAAAACGTTTTAAAATATTTAAAATTGATGGTCCTGTTAATAAGAGGATAAAGATTGACACTGACGACCTAAATTTAGAAGAAACAGTAAAAGCACAAAATAAAAATGTAATTTTAAAAACTAAAAAAAAAACGATGTCGAAAAGCCAATAACGTAAGCTATGGCAGCTGTTATTAATGAAGGGTTGTCTTTGGCAGAAGCCGCAAAAAAATTTGATGTTTCAAAAACAGGGTTATGGCGAAGCCTGAATAGTAATCCATCGTATAAGGAAAAAAATGACAAGCTCAAAGCTTTAAATATTTTGTATCCGAAAATTGGCACATCATCACATCAACAAGCATCGTCGTCTAATCAACATGCATCGCCGTCAAATGGTAATTGAAGTTCTTGAAGCTGAAGCAATTGGAATTTCAACAGATTCTATAGACAACAATATCGATAACGTTGAAATTGAATCTAACTTAACGACATCTGTATGTGGCTGCAGATATTTTTGTTGGTACTTTTGTCGATACTGATCTTAAAAGTGAAACTTTTATCGATTTTAAAAATTACACTGAAAGACTAATATTAACTAATCCAAGTGACAGATTTTTCGTTTCAGCATTCGATGGTGTTTCAGCATTCGATGGAAATAGATACACACAGGGAAAAAGTTATTTGGAACTCAGTCGAAGCTCCTCAAATTTGGTTTAGGATTATAAGTCTTAGTTACAACTACTTAAATTCAATTATCATGATTTAAAAAATAAATTTTAAACCAAATATCTAAACAATTTACCAATAAACAATCACATTTTGAAAAAATATTGGTTGCATTTATCAATTTGAAAATAATATTTGTTCGAAAACTTTCATAATAGTCCGAACCATTCATTTATATTTTGTTTTTTTTTTTGCAATACATTTTTGATAACAAGCACAGGATATTAGTTCAGTTATATTAAAAATCAGTTACAGCAACTGATACTTGGCGTAAATTGTTGTTAATTTTGAAAAATTCCAAATACATTTGAAATTAAAAATTTTAGTGTAACACAATCATATTTTAATTTTGTAAAAACGTTACTGCAACTAATTGTATGTTGCTTATACAAAAACTTAGTTAAATTACTAAAACGTCATCAAAAAACAAAATAATTTTCCAGCTAATATTTTTTAAAAAAGAAATCAATTAAATATGCTGTTAACAAAAAGGATAATAAACCACAAAACGTAAGTATGTTTAAAACTGTGCAAAAAACATGTGTACTATTTTAATAAAGATTGGTTTCATTTGCAGAAAACAAATTACCACTAAAAGATCAAACAAGAAATTTGGATCCATATTTCGTGCGGATTTACCAATTCAGTATCTAAACATACGATGAATAGCAACACTCGAACTTTAAAGGAAAACATAAGTTTACGATATATAAGAGGTATCACATAAAAAATATCACTGAATATCAGATTTTTTTCTATTGCAAAATGTTTGAGAGTCTGGGGCTGTTTCTATAGGATAAATTCGCAGATTCTGAGATATTTTTCCTTTAGAAAAATTCCATAATTTTGAGACTTTTCCTATAGATAAAATTTCTCAGAACTTCAGACTTTCTATAGGAAAAATGCATCAGAATCAGAGAATTTTTCTATAGGAAAAATGTCTCAGAATCTGAGAATTTTTCTATAGGAAAAATGTCTTAAAATCCGTGAATTTTCTATAGGAAAAATGTCTCAGAACCTGACACATTTTCTTTTGGAAAAATGTCTCGGAATCTGGGACTTTTATCATTGGAAAAATTTCTCAGAATCAGAGACTTTTTCTTTAGGAAAAATATCTTAGAATCAGAGACATTTTTTTTAGGAAAAATATCTCAGAATCTGAGACTTTTTCTATAGAAAATATCCCAGAATCAGAGACTTTTTCTTTAGGAAAAATATCACAAAATCTGATACTTTTTCTAAAGGAAAAATGTCTCAGAATCTGAGACTTTTTCTATAGCAAAAATGTCTAAGAAAAAATGTCTAAGAATCTGAGACTTTTTCTATAGGAAAAATGTCTCAGAATCTGAGACTTTTTCTATAGGAAAAATGTCTCAGAATCTGAGACTTTTTCTATAGGAAAAATGTCTCAGAATCTGAGACTTTTTCTATAGGAAAAATGTATCAGAATCTGACACTTTTCCTATAAAAAAAATATTTCAGAATCTGAAACTTTTTCTATAGAAAACATTTTCAGAATCTGAGATTTTTTCTATAGAAAAAATATTTCAGAATCTGAGACTTTTTTTATAGAAAAAATGTCTCAGAATCTGAGACTTTTTATATAGAAAAAATGATTTAGAATCTGAGGCATTTTCTTTAGAAAAAATGTTTCAGAATCTGAGACTTTTTCTATAGAAAAAATTTCTCAGAATCTGAAATTTTTTCTATAGAAAAAATGTCTTAGAATCTGAGACTTTTTCTATAGAAAAAGTGTTTCAGGATCTTAGACTTTTTCTATAGAAAAAATGTCTCAGAATTTGAGACTTTTTCTATAGAAAAAATATCGCTGAACCTGAGACTTTTTCTATAGAAAAAATGTATTAGAATCTAAGACTTTTTCTATAAAAAAAATGTATCAGAATCTGAGACTTTTTCTATAAAAAAAATTTCTCAGAATCTGAGACTTTTTCTATAGAAAAAATGTCTCAGAATCTGAGACTTTTTCTGTAGAAAAAATGTCTCAAAGTCTAAGACTTTTTCTATACAAAAAATGTTTTAGAATCTGAGACTTTTTCTATACAAAAAATGTTTTAGAATCTGAGACTTTTTCTATAGAAAAAATGTCTCAGAATCTGAGACTTTTTCGATAGAAAAAATGTCTCAGAATCTGAGACTTTTTCTATAGAAAAAATACCTCAGAATCTGAGACTTTTTCTATAGAAAAAATGTCTCATAATCTGAGACTTTTTCTATAGAAAAAATGTCCCAGAATCTGAGACTTTTTCTATAGCAAAAATGCCTCAGAATCTGAGACTTTTTCTATAAAAAAAATGTCTCAGAATCTGAGACTTTTTCTATAGAAAAAATGCCTCAGAATCTGAGACTTTTTCTATAGAAAAAATGTCTCAGAATCTGAGACTTTTTCTATAGAAAACATGTCTCAGAATCTGAGACTTTTTCTATAGAAAAATGTCTTAGAATCTGAGACTTTTTCTATAGAAAACATGTATCAGAATCTGAGACTTTTTCTATAAAAAAAATGTCTCAGAATTCTATAGAAAAAATGTCTCAGAATCTGAGATTTTTCTATAGAAAAATTGTATCATAATATGAGATATTTTCTATAAAAAAATGTCTCAGAATCTGAGACTTTTTGTATAGAAAAAAAGTAACAAAATCTGAGACTTAGAATATCTTAGAATCAGAGACATTTTTTTTAGGAAAAATATCTCAGAATCTGAGACTTTTTCTATAGAAAATATCCCAGAATCAGAGACTTTTTCTTTAGGAAAAATATCACAAAATCTGAGACTTTTGCTAAAGGAAAAATGTCTCAGAATCTGAGACTTTTTCTATAGAAAAAATGTCGCAGAATCTGAGACTTTTTCTATAGAAAAAATGTCTCAGAATCTGAGACTTTTTCTATAGAAAAAATGTCTCAGAATCTGAGACTTTTTCTATAGAAAAAATGTCTCAGAATCTGAGACTTTTTCTATAGAAAAAATGTCTCAGAATCTGAGACTTTTTCTATAGAAAAAATGTCTCAGAATCTGAGACTTTTTCTATAGAAAAAATGTATCAGAATCTGAGACTTTTTCTATAGAAAAAATGTCTCAGAATCTGAGTCTTTTTCTATAGAAAAAATTTCTCAGAATCTGAGTCTTTTTCTATAGAAAAAATTTCTCAGAATCTGAAATTTTTTCTATAGAAAAAATGTTTTAGAATCTGAGACTTTTTCTACAGAAAAAATGTTTCGGAATCTGAGACTTTTTCTATAGAAAAAATGTCTCAGAATTTGAGACTTTTTCTGTAGAAAAAATATCGCTGAACCTGAGACTTTTTCTTTAGAAAAAATGTATCAGAATCTAAGACTTTTTCTATAAAAAAAATGTCTCAGAATCTGAGACTTTTTCTATAAAAAAAAATTTCTCAGAATCTGAGACTTTTTCTATAGAAAAAATGTCTCAGAATCTGAGACTTTTTCTGTAGAAAAAATGTCTCAAAATCTAAGACTTTTTCTATACAAAAAATGTTTTAGAATCTGAGGCTTTTTCTATAGAAAAATTGTCTCAGAATCTGAGTCTTTTTCTATAGAAAAAATGTTTCAGAATCTGAGTCTTTTTCTATAGAAAAAATGTCTCAGAATTTAAGACTTTTTCAATAGAAAAAATGTCTCGGAATCTGACAATGAGACTTTTTCAATAGAAAAAATTTCTCAAAATCTGAAACTATCGTATAAAAAAAATTGCTTAAATTCTAAGAATTTTTTTAACAGAAAACGTCTCAGATTTTTTGACATTTTTTCAATAGAATAAGCCTTAGATTCTGAGACATTATTTTTATAGAAAAAGTCTCAGATTCCTAGACATTGAGATTCTGAATCATTTTTTCTCCAAAAAAAATCTCTGATTCTGAGACGTTTTTTCTATAGAAAAGTCTCAAATTCTGAAACCTTTTTTTATATAGAAATAGTCCCAGATTCTGAGACGTATTTTCTATTGGAAAAGTCTCAGATTCTGGGACATATTTCTATAGAAAATGTCACAAATTCTGAGACTGTGACATTTTTTTCAGATTCTGAAAATTTTTCGTAAAAAAAACTATTTTTAAAAATTGTATTAAATATCAACTTAACTTATTAATTAAATATCATGAAATCCAGCAAAGATTTTATAAAATCTGACCGAGGGTCTTCAAATTTATCTAATTTTTTGTACACATGTGCTCTATAGAGCCAATTAAACATATCCATTTTCAGTTTTTTATATTTAAAAAAAATCGCGATTTTTTCGCGAATTTAATTTTCTTCAAAAATTGAAAAAATCAAAAAAGTATGCTACTTTGAATAGCCATATCTTCGGAAGTATCTACCGAATTTCTTCAATTCAAAAAGCATTCAATTCAGACGATAGTCTTACTTTATATTAATGTAATAAAAAAAAAATATTTTTTAAAAAAAAGTGCATTTTTGATGCAAATGCATTTTTTGGATGCATTTTTTAAAACTTTCTCCCCCTTCAATTTTTTTTAAACCTACATAAATCGAAAATATAGCATTTTTTACACAAAATTGCGTACAGCTTTTTTTGTGACGGAGTTTCGTAAAAATTTTGTAATTTTTTTAAAAATACCTTATTGGTTTTTCCATACAATTTTTTCATAAAATTCATAAAATAACAAAAAAAAATTTAGTCTAAGGAAAAACTATGTAAGCATTTTTTTAAAAAAATCACGAAAATTTTGTGAAACGACGTCACAAAAAAAAAATGTACCTAGTTTTATGTAAAAAATGCTATATTTTCGATTTATGCAGGTTTCAAACAAATTGAAGGGGGAGAAAGTTTTAAAAAATGCATCCAAATATTGCATTTGCATCAAAAATGCATATTTTTAAAAAAATATTTTTTGTTAGTGCATTGGTATAAAAACGGATAATCAGTTGAATCGAATGCTTTTTGAATCGTAGAAATCCGATAGATACTTTCGAAGAAATGGCTTTTTAAAGTTACATACTTTTTTGATAAAAAAGCAAAATAAACATTAAATTGATTTTTTGTATGGAAAAAATCAAATAAGTAGTTTTAAAAAATTCACGAAAATTTTTTGAAACGCCGTCACAAAAAAAACGGTACTCAATTTTGTGTAAAAAATGCCATATTTTCGAATTATGCAGGTTTCAAAAAAATTGAAAGGGGAGAAAGTTTTGAAAAATGCATCAAAAAATTGCATTTGCATCAAAAATGCACTTTTTTTGAAAAAACTTTTTTTTTATTGCATTGGTAATGTCAGAAAATAGCATTTTTTATGTGTTTTCTGGTGGATTTTGTGATATATTTAAAAAAAAAAAATTATTTTTGTCTTTTTATTTAACGGTTGAATGGCCCCATTAATAAAATACTTTAGTTGTGGTGGTATTATATCGGTCACAACAACCATTTTGTTCCTATAATTTTTCGTTGTTTCAACAGATATATTCAGTTGCTCTTACTGAAATTCGATATAAATACCAATTGACTAAATCAAAGTTATTAGTAATCACAACTGATAAAAGTGATAGTTGGCTGGACTACAAAAATTTGGTTGGTTCTAAATTTGGTTGGCACAACGAATCCGTTTTCTGTGTGCACACAGAAAACAGATTCGTTGTGCCAACCAAATTTAGAACCAACCAAATTATTGTAGTCCAGCCAACTATCACTTTTATCAGTTGTAATTACTAATAATTTCGATTTAGTCAATTGGTATTTATATCGAATTTCAGTAAGAGCAACTGAATATATCTGTTGAAACAACGAAAAATTATAGGAACAAAATGGTTGTTGTGACCGATATAATACCACAACAACTAAAGTATTTTATTAATGGGGCCCCTCAACCGTTAAATAAAAAGACAAAAATAATGTTTTTTTTGAAATACATTTATTAAATAAGTTAAGTGGATATTTAGTACAATTTTTAAAAATAGTTTTTTTACGAAAAATTCTCAGATTCTGAGACATTTTTTCTACAGAAAAAGTCTCAGATTCTGAGACATTTATTCTGTATAAAAAGTCTCAGATTCTGAGACATTTTTTTCTATAGAAAAAGTCTCAGATTCTGAGACATTTTTTCTAAAGAATTCTGAGACAATTTATTTTTATAGAAAAAGTCTCAGATTCTGAGACATTTTTCCCATAGATTTCATAGAAAAAGTCTCAGTTTCTGAGACATTTTTTCAATACAAAAATTCTCAGATTCTGAGACTTTTTTTCTATAGTAAAAGTCTCAGTTTTTGTGACATTTTTTCTGTACAAAAAGTCTCAGATTCTGAGACATTTTTTTTTAGAAAAAGTCTGAGATTTTGAGACAATTTTTCTATAGAAAAAGACTCAGATTCTGAAACATTTTTTCTATAGAATTTCGAGACATTTTTTTTTATAGAAAAAGACATATTTTCTATAGAAAAAGTCTCAGAATTTTTTTCTATAGAAAATGTCTCAGATTCTGAGACATTTTTTCTGTAGAAATAGTCTCAGATTCTGAGACATTTTTTCTATAGAAAAAGTCTCATATTCTGAGAAATTTTTTTAATCGAAAAGTCTCAGATTCTCAGACATTTTTTTATCGCAAAAGTCTCAGATTTTTTGACATTTTCTCTATAGTGAAAGTATCAGATTCTGAGACTTTTCTCTATAGAAAAAGCCTTAGATTCGGAAACATTTTTCCTATAGAAAAAGTCTTATATTCTGGGACATTTTTCCTATAAAAAAAGCCTCAGATTCTGAGACGTTTTTTCTCAGATTCTGAGACATTTTTCTTATTGAAAAAGTCTCAGATTCTGAGACATTTTTCTACAGAAAAGTCTGAAGTTCTGAGAGATTTTTCCAATAGAAAACGTCTTGATTCTGAGGCAATTTTCCTTTAGAAAAAGTCTCAGATTCTGAGACATATTGCATGCAGAAATAGTCTCAGATTCTGAGACATTTTTCATATAGAAAAAGTCTCATATTCTGAGAAATTTATCCTATAGAAAATTCTCAGATTCTGAGACATTTTTTCTCTAGAAAAATTGTAAGAATCTGCTTTATTTTTTCTATAGAATAACTCCCAGATTCTAAAACATTTTTATATAGAAAAAGTGTTAGATCCTGAAACATTTTTTTTTATAGAAAAGTCTCAGATTTTGAAACATTTTTCGTGTAGAAAAAGTCTCAGCTTCTGAGACATTTTTTCTAAAGTGTTTTTTCTAAGACTTTTTGTATTGGAAAAATCTCTCAGAATTTGAGACTTTTTCTGTAGGAAAAGTCTCAGATTCTGAGACATTTTTCCTATACAAAAAGTCTCTGATTCTGACACATTTTTAGTAGAGAAAAAGTGTCTGATTCTGAGACATTTTTACTATAGAAAAAGTCTCAGATTCTGAGACATTTTTCCTACAGAAAAAGTCTAAAATCTGAGAGATCTTTCCTATAGAAAAAGTCTTAGTTTCTGATGCATTTTCCTATAGAAAAAGTCTCAGATTTAGAGACATTTTTCATGTAAAAAAAGTCTCAGATTCTTAGACAGTTTTCCTATAGAAAAAGAGTCAGATTCTGAGACCTTTTTCCATAAGAAAAAGTCTCAGACTCTGAGACATTTTTCTATAGAAAAACTCCCAGATTCTAAAACATTTTTCTATAGAAAAAGTGTCAGATTCTGAAACATTTTTTTTATAGAAAAGTCTCAAATTCTGAAACATTTTTCCTATAGAAAAAGTTTTTTTCTATAGGATTTTTTCTAAGACTTTTTGTATTGGAAAAATCTCTTAGAATTTGAGACATTTTTCCTATAGAAAAAGTCTCAGATTCTGAGACATTTTGCCTATAGAAAAAGTCTCAAATTCTGAGACAGTTTTCCTATAGAAAAAGTCACTGATTCTGAGACATTTTTGCTATAGAAAAAACCTCAGAGATCATTCTAAAGAAAAAGTATCAGATTCTATGACATTTTTTCTAAAAAAAAGTCTCAGAATTTGAAAACTCTAAGAATCCTAGAATTTTTCCTTAGAAAAAGTCCCCGATTTACTATAGAACAATTCTGATGTTCAGTGCTATTTTTTCTGTAGAAAATTAGAATACGTCAGAAAAATTGTTTTTGCAAACCTCTACCCTCTCATATTTCGTTCGTCCCAATATAGCTTTTTATGGAGATTTATCTTTTCCAGCTAATTTTATATGTTGATAATCATCTGATATTTAGATCCATAGGTTAATCAGCAGGAAGCTTACATCCAAATTTCTTTTTTAAATGGCGATTTTTTTCTGCAAATAAATACAATATTTTTAGAAATAAAGTTCACAAGTACTTTGCGCGGATTAAAATTCATGTACATACCTTTTGGGTTTTTTATTTAATTTTTTAACTGCATATTTAATTGATTTTTTTTGTTAATCCTTATAAATTTGTTTTTTAAATATTTGCTCTAAAAATATTTAATGACGTTTTCATAATTTAAATGAGTTTTTGTATAAGCACAATACAATTAGTTGCAGTAACTTTTATACAAATTTAAAAAATGATTGTATGTACCAAAACTTAATAGTTATTAGATAGTATTGCACTTAATTTTTAAATTCAAATATAGTTTGAATTTTTTAAAATTTGAAAAAAAAATTTACCAAGTATCAGTTGCTATAGCTGATTTTTAATATAACTGAACTAATACTCTGTACTAGTTTTTAAAAATTTATTGCATTACAAAAAACATTTTAAATGAATGGTTCGGACTTTTATGAACGTTTTTGAACTTACATTTTTTTTAAATTGATAAATACAACCAATATTTTTTGAAAATGTGATTGTTTATTGGTAATTTGCTTAGATATTTGGTTTACAATTTATTTTTTGAATCATAATAATTGAATTTAAGTAGTTTTAACTAAAACTTATATTCTAAAACCAAATTTGTGGAGTTTCTACTGAGTTCCAAATAATTTTTTCCCTGTGTGTGATTCTATAGTAGTGGTGTTTTTGTCGTCCCAAATATAAAATTTTCATACAAATTTTTGTCTATATACGCTTAGCTAAGACATCAAATTTAAAAGTGCTTAAAAATTAAGCACTTATAAAAATGTTACCAAGTTTTGAAAATATTTATCTATTGACTTTATCTACGTATGTTTGAATTGTCAAATGTATTTATAAAAATTATCAAAAAAATTATTTTAAAATAAAAAAACAATAAAAAAAATTTAAAAAATAATCAACAATCCAATGGCTTCCATTAAATGGAATGGTGTCCAGCAACTGTTGCCCGTACTAATTATCTTTTTCTACATTCGAATTATCTAAGGAGATGGCTTTTCTGTTTTTTTTTCATAGAAAGTACTGAAGGCTGCAAAAGAGAAAGTCCACAACAAATTACTGCAGCATGTTACAAAACAATAACCTTTTTAGTTTGGTTATTAAACATATTCACCTAATCCCTTGGATTTTAATAAAATGAAACATCTTAAATATGTTAAGAAATCTGCGTTTTTTATTTTTAAATAATTTTTTGCTGAAGACCACATGATTCTGAGATACATATAAATTTTAAAGGACAATATTGGAATCTGTTTATTGGATTTAAATGCAATTGAAGGAAATACCTTCATGTACTCGTGTTATATGTGTTTTATTGGACCAGACTATAGTGACTGGGGAATACTTTTGGTGGTTGTAGGTAAACCTTAAAAAGTCTAAAGAGACAACTTTGGTTGGTATCTCTAAGGCAAAGAATTCTTTGTGCTAACACTGCCATTCATACACTTCTATTTAAGTCTGTTTGCGTACTTTCCCAGTAAAAATTATCAAGCAACAAAATTTTAGAGAGTAAAAAAGAAATCGCTCTCTAAAAGGAAAAATTGTAAAAAATTACGCGAACAGAAATCCGTAAAAATTTGCAAGTTAGTTAAACAGCTGATTTAAATCAGCTTAAAAAAATGTTTGTCTTCATTTGTAAATTTTTAGTATGATGGTATTTATTTTTTAAACTTGTTAATAAAAGAAATTTTATTTTAGAATGTATTTTTGTTAATCATTCGTTGATATTTAATCATATTTTATACACAAAAACCTAACTGCAAAATATTTTGTATTTTGTTTACAAAAATATAGTCATACGTTTTTAAAACATATGTTTTTTTGTGCTTGATAATTCTTGCTGACAAAAATTTATCCAGTAAAAACTTGCAAGTTTCTAAAATAGAACTGTCACTTTTTTCTCTCATTTTCTCTCTCGTTACTGGGTTTTTAAAGTACGCGAACGACTTTTAGACAAAATTCGTAATAATTTGTACAAATTCGTACAAATTATTGAGTTCGCGAACACAGCTTTTGTTATGGAGGTTTTTGTTGGATAATTTTCAATAATTTATAATGTACATATTTTTTTTTTTCAAATGTCAATTTATTTAAAAGTGGTGTCTAATATTTTAAAAATTAAAAGTGATGCCAAATCAAATGAGTTAAGCGGTTATGTTGTTTTATTTGAAGCGGATTATCTAAGCGTTCATAGGTATCGACAAAAACACCACTAGTGTTGTCCTTTACTGAATATTAAAACTATTCAAAGGATGATTAATAATGCTAATATTAAGGTTATTACGAAATATTTTAACGTTATTACTAATTTTATCAAGGTTATAAAAAATTTTAGAGATTTTTCGCGATTTTCGCGACTGCAAAAATCAATGGACTAATTTTGAAATATTATTTGAATAAGACATGTCAAAATCTTTCAAAATACATTTCTTTTCTACTTTATTTAAGTAATGTAAGATTTTATATAACCATTAAATTTAAAGGTATCAAAAATTTAAAACCACCGAAAAACCGCTTATACGTTAAATTTTTTCGGGTGCGAATTAATTGAAGATAGAGAATTAAAAAGACTACCAAACGCGCCTTTAACCGACTAATTTCTATAAGCGGCCTGGATGTGCCTTACAAAAAAGTGAAAACTGAAAAACACCGCGGAATTCGCCAATATTAACTTTTGATCAATGTTGCTTTCCATGATTTATTATATTTGCACATACCTTTGTTTCTACATGTTCAACTTTCAGCCATGCACATTTGGCTGTCAAATAATGCAAAACTAAAATATCGAAATTTTGCAAAAAATTTAAAAAGTTCATAAAATTTTTGCAATTGAATATTTTTTGGGTGCGTTTGTAAATCAAGTGGAAATGGTAAATTATAAAGTTCACAAAGCATTCGGAACCATTCGGAATAAAACTGGGAGTGTGCCTCGCAAAAAACAGACTTTTTAAAAAATTCACGTTTTTTCTTCCCATCTTTGGAGAGCTGCAGCTTCGTAACCATTGCGAGCGCATCACTCGAATAAGTCTCAGATTGTGCATATTTACAAGGGCTTTTACCATGTGTATTTAAATTTTAAAATTACAGTTTGCACCAAAAGCTACAATCAAAAAACCTCGAAAAATTGAAAATTGAAAAAAATTGGTATCAAAGATTTAGGTCCATGTAACTTTTTTTTTATTGATGGCACATCCACTGAACCTACACCAAATAATTGCCCAAGTCTACTGATTAAACGGTATTAAATTTGGAGCAATAGCTTTAACGCACCCAACAATATGGAACTTTGAACGAAAAATTTCATGAGAGTATCAAGCGATTTTTTTACATTTTTCAACTTTACACGTTCTGTGCGCTGTGCCTTTGCAGAATTACTCATTATGGTTCCTTTAACATATCTACATTCACAGGTACCACCTAGTTTACAAATAAAAATGTTATTGCGAAATTAGTAAAATATCACAAGCGTTAAAAGTTAATGACAAAAGTCCTTATATATTTTTTTTGAAAAACATACTTTGATGTGTTAATTTATAACTTTTCAAAAAAAAAATCAAAATTGTGCCAACCAATGGTTTTGAAACCAATTATAATTGGTGGTTTTGAACAATTGGTGCATTTCATTACCATTGGTATTTATTTTTTTAAAAAAAATTTTAATTACCATTAAATGGTAATGAAATCTTTGTCATTACCATTGATATTATTTGCATTTTTTTTTGACATCTGTAAACATATATTAGCACTAATAATTTTTAATCTTGTGATAAGTTACCAGCCCTAAAATGTTTCCTTTATAAATTTTCCTTGCAGTAACCAACACTTCTGTAAGAATTCCATCAATATCTCCTTGTGCTGGTATTGCATCAGAAAACACAACAATAATAACAACAACTTCTGCAGGAGACACAACTGCAAAAATAACAGCTTTAGGAGGCACAACTACATCAACATTAGGGGTGGGATAGTGCACGAGTTTTAGATTTCGACACGCTAGAACCGCTTATTTTGTGAGGTTCGTAAAAAAACTGAATGGGACAAAAAATGGGGCAGATCGGATAGGATCTAGGGGTCGCTCATCGGGGTCAAAGTTGGGCGTAGAGGGGAAAAAATCCACAAAAAGCCACAAAACTCCCCTGGTTTTGCTCCTAGAGGGGTCAAATGTGAGACCGGCCCACATTATTTTTTCCCCCTGAACACTTTTGCCGAACATACCTAAGAACTATCTCCAATCCCTAAGGGGGGTCCCATACAAAGGTTCAATTTTTTAAAAATCTTGCTCCTACCGCTCTAGCTGTCCTAGAAGTCACCCTAGAGGAATCAAATGTATGACCGACCCCCAATATTTTTTCAACCCCAACATTTTCTTAGAATATACCTACCCCCTATCTTCAATCCTTAGGGTGTTCCCCATACATTTTTTTTTATTTTTTCTTAAATTGTCATATTAAATCAGCTCCTACCGGTACAAGACCAACCCCCATTAATTTTTAGCCCCCAACACTTCTTTTGAACATACCAATTCCATATCTCCAATTCCTAAGGGGTCTCTCACACAAAATGACATTTTTGTAAAACTTGCTCTCACCGCTCTAACTATCGCAGGGGTGACCCTAGAGAAGTTAAATGTGTGACCGACCCCCAATATTCCCCATTTTCCCCAAACAAACCTACCCTCTATTTTAAAGCCTTAAGGGTGTCCCCACACATTTTTTTTATTTTTTTATTTTTTTTTTTATAAAATTTGCGCCTACCGCTCCCATTCTGCCTTTTAGGAACGGTAAATGCAGACTGACCCCCATTAATTTTTGCCCCCTACATTTTTTCTGAACATACCTACGCCGTATTTCTACTTTGTGGGGTTGCTCCCCTGGGGAAAACTTAATTAGTAATGTATGTAAAGAAGTCAAATGTGTGACCTGCCCATATATTTTTTTAGACAAAACATTTTCTTCAAACATACCTACCCTTTATCTTCAAGGTGTTACCCCACAAATTAAATTTAAATCAGTTTTCATGAGTTTTTGATTCACTTGTTTCGATGCCATGTTAATTCTTTTCACACCTTCGAATCCAACAACATGTACTGGAGGATTACAATCCTTGTTGCCACCGTCGCCGCTATCCTCTGAGGCATCTTTTTCCCCGATATCATCGTCTTCTTCTTCCTCGCTGTCTTCGTTAGACGATTCGTCCATCTCATCGTCAGATAACTCTTCCTCCAATTCCTCTTTCTCTTCTTCAAATATATGAATTGCATTCGACATTTTTCGTTTTATTTGACAAGAGATATTCGGATCAAATAGTGTGAGAGCAACAGCTTCGCCACTGAGATACCAGAGATGTCCACAGAATCTCTTGACCAATCGTTGCGACAGAATCTTATCAATTGAAGCATAATTGGCAATCGCTTTCAAAAAATTCAAATCATTATTTGGAGCTTCTATTGCTTTGGTAGCGCTAAACCAAGCTTTTACGTAAATTGTTATGATGAAAACGGTCACATCAAGAATTCTTTTTTGGCCAAACCGATATATTTTCGGAACAAAAACATTTTTAGGCAATATATGCCTTTTACCATCCATCGAGCATGACTGATGGGTCCTGGTGGGCTAAAATGCTTATTAGGAATATTTTCGCCAAGGTATAATAAAACAATTTCAAGAAACTCCCTGTAATCGTCTCTGGGTTGCTTCTTTTATTTGAGCCCAACAAAACAACTTGATGTCAGTTTGGACTTGAGCTGGCATGTTGCCTGCCACATCCTCATCTTCTATGCCAAGACTGTACGGTTTGTCTTTTATATTTTCCCACTGCTCTTTAAAACGCGCAAACATTAGCACTCCTGGTCCAGACGTTTTACCGAATTTGGTTTCAAACACTTAGTTTTCCCCAGGGGAGCACCCCTACAAAGTGGAAATACGGCGTAGGTATGTTCAGAAAAAATGTAGGGGGCAAAAATTAATGGGGGTCAGTCTGCATTTACCGTTCCTAAAAGGCAGAATGGGAGTGGTAGGCGCAGATTTAATAAAAAAAATTAAAAAATAAAAAAAAAATGTGTGGGAACACCCTTAAGGCTTTAAAATAGAGGGTAGGTTTGTTTGGGAAAAATGTTGGTATGTTCAGAAAAAGTATTGTGGGCTAAAAATTAATGGGGGTTGGTCTTGATAATGACCCCTCTAGGAGGCACCATTGGACCGGTAGGAGCTGATTTAATATGACAATTTAAGAAAAAATAAAAAAAATGTATGGGGACCACCCTAAGTATTGAAGATAGGGAGTAGGTATATTCTAAGAAAATGTTGGGGTTGAAAAAATATTGGGGGTCGGTCATACATTTGATTCCTCAAGGGTGACTTCTAGGACAGCTAGAGCGGTAGAAGAAATTTTTTTTTAAAAATTGAACCTTTGTATGGGACCCCCCTTAGGGTTTGTAAATAGTTCTTAGGTATGTTTGGCAAAAGTGTTCAGGGCAAAAAAATAATTGGGGCCGGTCTCACATTTGACCCCTCTAGGAGCAAAACCAGGGGAGTTTTGGGGCTTTATGTGGATTTTTTCCACTCTACGCCCAAATTTGTCCCCGATGAGCCACCCCTAGATCCTATCCGACCTCCCCCATTTTTTGGCTCATACACTTTTTTTACCAACCTCACAAAATGAGCAGTCCTAGCGCTTCCAAATATTGCTGCTTAAAATCTCACACAACACCCTTAGTGCAGATGTGTGCATATGTGTATTCATACATCAGCATATATGAAAAAAAATCAAGAAATATTGCTTCATATATGTATACATATGGAGCATATGTGTTCACATATTTTTCATGTGTGATCACATATGAAACATGTATGTGCATATATGAACATTTTTCAGCGGGAAAGTACAATTTTTTACCCCTTTTTACCCTTAGGAATCCGAATTTCTAGAAAGTACTTTTTTTTGGGAATGTTTTTCCGTTAGAGGATCCTACATTCCAATTTTCGAATTAATAGGATTTTTTTCAGAAAAAATAAAAAGTACCAAAGTACTCGTTTTTTACCCCCCTTAGAATCGGAATTTCGAAAAAGTACGTTTTCAGAATTTTTTCCGTTGTTGGAACCACCATTGCAAATTTTAATATAATTTCAAAAAATATAAAAAGTACCAAAGTACCATTTTTTAACCTTAGGAATCCGAATTTCCAGAAAGTTTTTTTTTGGGAATGTTTTTCCGTTAGAGGATCCTAAATTTCAAATTTCAAATTAATTGAATTTTTTTCAGAAAAAATAAAAAGTACCAAAATACTCGTTTTTTCCCCTTTTTCAACCCTTCGTTTTAACCCATTAAAATCAACATTTCCAAAAACCCGGCCTTAGCGGATATGTATTCCAGGAGGTGAAACTACAATCCAAATTTCAAGACTCTAGCTTCAGTGGCTTGGGCTGTGGGATGATGCGTGATTAGTATGTCAGTCAGTCAGTCAGTCACGCAACTACTTTATATATCGTGAACCTATATTCAAAATATGCCAACTCAAATTTGACGGAAATGAGTTTCCGATGGCAAATAGCTCCCCTATGTAATACCTATCTGCCATAAAAATTTCAGAGCAAAAAAATAATTTTTTGTCGTTTTACATCCATTTTTGTTATTCTGCTAACTCAAAGTACATATTTTTTTGGTGGAAATAAATGCCAACTCCCATTGTAAATTTCCAAAAATTTTTCAAAAAATTTAAAAAAAAAAATTAGACCACATATCTTATTGAATTTGCCATGCTAAACACGAATCTTGTAAAGATTTTGATATCTAATGACTGGATCTCGAGATATTGCCATTTTGAAAATATCGGTAAATAGTGTTTGCAAAAAAAAAAATTGCTTATATTTATGTAACTTTCAAACTATTTATCAGATTGAAACATTATGAATGGGGCAAATAAAGTCAATGATATAAGCTTTCAAAATAGCTAGTTTGGAGTGACCCTATTGCAATACAGCGTGAGTTACAGAGTGCCAAAGTTGACCACCCTGAGATTAAAAGGCTTTCGGGGCTAGTAACTTTTAAAAATATGCAAAGATTTTTAATTTTTTGTTCAGTTTTTGCAATTACCGTACTAAGGATAACAAAAACCAAAAAAAAAAAAAATTTTTAAATTTTTCCAAAAAAAATGTATTTTTATTTTCCGACAAAATATGCCAACTCTAAAAAAATATTTGTTTTTTGATATAGTAATAAATGCCATCTCAAAAAAATACGCAAACCAGTGCAAAATATGAAATTTTTTGTATCGGTATAAATTATTTAGAATATTTAAACCATTTTATGGAAGGTACATTGTTTATTTTTGCAATAATATGCGAAATAACTAGTTTTTTAGCTCTCCTGAACAGTAAGCTTTTCCAGTTGGCATTTATTGAATATAGTTCGACGATATATAGATTAGAAATACAGCACATTTAAAAATTATTAAGGAATATTCCGAAAAATTATATGTAAATAAATGGGGTTTTTCATATCACTTGAAATTCCCATAAAATCTGTTATCGTAAAAATGTTTGTTACGGTCAACACTTGTTTATTTGTTCAGCTGTTGACAAGTGCGGACGTGTTTTTAGTTTAACTCCGTGTTATTAATTAAATAATTAAAATTGTTCGTAATAGGTTTTGTGATATTTTCATGACCACGTCAAGGAAAATGAAAATATGGTCCTGTTTTTAAAATCAATGTTTGTTGGATTGGCTCAGATTCGCTCACTAGCATCTAAAAATAATAAATAACAAGTAGAAAAGTTAAATTCGACTTGGCCGAATCTATGAATACCCTCCACAATATTAACCGAGGTTGAGATTAAACTTAAGGTATGTATTTGCATATTTGTATTTCGAACAGATAATAATGCTTAATTTTAAGTCTCTATGTCAATGGTGCCCAAACACCTGTTAAAGATCAACGAAGACACACACACACAATATGAACGACAACGAAACTAACAACAGAGAGCGTAAAAAACAAAAAAATGTCTCTTTTTGGGCACCGCTGCTCTATGTACATATTTTTTACTCCCAATAATATAAACAACAAAAACAAACAAAAAATGGCAATGCCTTTTTTGTTACTAGTTAAATAACACCAACTACAGAATAAAAGAATTGTTACAAGAAAACAACAACTATAAAATGCACGCAAAATGGCGTTGTTTATACTTTAACTCACCTCAATATATTGACAAACAAGACAAAAAACTAACGGCTTTTTTTTCTACACTACAATAACAACGATAATATAAATGCAATTACCTAAGAAACAAGTAGAAAAGTTAAATTCGACTTGACCGAATTTATGTAGGCATACAATGTCCGTTTAGTAATAATAAGTGAAAAAAATATCACTTTTAATTAGAGATATTTTATTTTGAATAAAAACCTTTTTTGAGTCATTTTTGAAAAAAAAAAAATTTATCAAATTTTTTTTTGAGTGTAAAATTTTTTCGAGTGTATTTTTTTTTTTTTTTTTGTGTAAAAATGTTTTTGAGTGACAAAAATACTTTTGAAAATATTTTTCTGACTTACCAATGTTTTTTAGCTTGTTTACCGTTTTTTTCACCACGTGGTTTAGGGTGGATCCAATCTGAAATTCACGGTTTTCTTAATAACTTTTGAACCACTGAACCGATTTTGCTGAAATTCAAAACTAAATAGACCTGGGGAACGGCAAATATATATGCTAAGTTTCAGCACCCTCAGAATTGTCTTTCGAAAGTGAGAGTGGTTTTAATCTCGTAAATTCGCAAAATACCCTTGCCGAAATTTACTCTTTTGCTCATAACTTTTGAACCACTGGACCGATTTTGCTGGATTGCAATACCAACCTGACCCGGTAAATGGTCAACATATATGTCAAACTTCAGGAGCCTCCGTAAAGTCTTTCAAAAGTTAGCGTGTTTTCAACGGACAGACAGACAGACAGACAGACAGACAGACAGACAGACGGACGGACGGACGGACATCGCTAGATCGACTTAAAATCGATCAAGGATCATGAATATATATACTTTATGGGGTCCTAGACCAATATTTCGATGTGTTACAAACGGAATGACAAACTTATATATACCCTCTATCACTAGAGTGGAGGGTATAAAAAATTTAAAGGCAATCGAATAAGGGGAACACGTGCCGAGAATCGTTTGAAAATTGTAAAAAATGATTTTAAAGTGAAAAAAAAAAAATTTACAAAAAAGTATTTTTGACATACTTTTTTTCAAATAAGTCGAAAAAAAAAAAATTTTATTACAAAATATCTTTCAAAAGAACGAAAAAACACTCAAATCGAAGGAAAATTGGCCAAATTAAACGTACTTCCCCAAACCATTATACCGTAATTTTTTATATGAGAAAAAATATTTTTTTTTTATTTTCAATTGTTGGGCAAATTGTTATTCCATTAGGTCTAAAACTGATGAAGAGTAAAATTAAGGGCAATTGGACAATATAATGTAAAATATTTTTTTTTCTCATCCAAAAAAATTACGGTCTAATGATCTGGGGAAGTCTTTATAACTTTGTCATTGTTTCATCTGATTTTAGTGTCTTTTAGCTGGGTAGAAAGATAATTGCAAAAAAAAACTCTTTTTTTTTGAGTTTTTGGAAAAACTAATTTTAAAGTAAAATTTTAAATTTTCCGCCTATAAAATTTCTAACCGATTTTTTCCTCAATTTTTGAATTTGAAATTTTTAGATACCAATAAACAAAACTGTTAGCAAATACGTGTTGACAAATACTTTTGAGTTTTGACTTTGTTTTGATTTTGTTAAAGTAAAAAGTTAAAACAATATCAATTTAAAAACAAAAATAATAGCCCAGGAAAATAAGGAGATAAAAAGGGCAATCTGCGGAAAATCGGATAGGTTCTCTGAAAACTTGCACAGACCTTTGTTTTGACAATCTAAATAAGAAAAAAAAGTCCCCAGAAATCACCCGTGTCCTTGCTGAGTTATTGAGGTCAAAGGTTACAAAAACCGGGTTTTTTACAGCTTTTTGCTAATATCTCGCTTGATATGCGTCATACGCTTTAAAAGTCTTTTACAAAACTTGTAGAACATAAAATAATCTACAATAAATTTTTTAATACTTTTTTCGTATCTCTCACCGTTTCTGAGATATTAAGGCCAAAATTCACAAAAACCAGATTTTTTACAGTTTTTTGCTAATAGCTCGCTTGATATGAGTGATACGCTTTAAAAGTCTATTAAGGAACTTATAGAATATAAAATTATGTACAAATTAATCTTTAAATTTTTTTTCGTACCCCTTACCGTTTTTGAGATATGGGCGAATTTATCTTTCATTTATGAATATAATAGGGGGACACAAAATAATGACACCAAACATGAAAACTGAAAAGGGCATATCTTTAAAACGAAATCGTGTATTACTAAAAAATAAAAAGTGCTACGTAGATAATTAATCTTGCTTTTATTTGAGTCTGTTCTAGAGCAGATTGTGTAATTAATGAAAATGCTGCGAAGGTCGAATTGTAAAATTAAGTCATGTTAAAATATTTTTTAGATACAGGTAACTAAGTGTAAAGTAATTAAAAAAAGCAACAAAAATATTTCTTGTGTTATAAAAAAAAGTTGGAGGTCATTAATTAAAAGTTTCAGACAATCCTGGTCTGAAATTTTTGTTAATCGGTAAGTTATATGATACCTGAAGATAAACAAAAAGATTATTACTAAAAATACAAAATTTTGAACTTAGAGCTTTTTTGGGAGCTTTTTTGGGAAACATATTGTGTCAAAAAATATTTTAATATAATTTTATTTTCTAGCTCGACTCTTGTAGCATACACTTAAAATAAAACCTATGTCAAAGCTGCAGAAAAATCTGCCCATTTTGAGCTAAATGGGAAAATCTATCAAGACAGCAGACAAATCTGCTGATTTCAGCTGAAAATTTCCTGATTTTAGCAGAAAAATCAGCTCATTTTAACAGAAAAAATCTGTTGATTTCAGCTAAACAATCTAATGATGGGTTGAAAAAAAAAACTTTTTTTAAAAATAGTTGCTAAGTAAATATTTCTGTAAAATTAGAAAAATAATCTGCTGATTTCTATTATTTTCTTTACTAAGTAAATGACTAAAAACTTAGTAAAAAGATCCATTTCAGCAGAAAAATCTGCTTATAGTTTGGAGCTGAAAGTTGTTTACAGATTTTTTGACAAGATTTTTTTCCTGAGTGTATTCATTAATTACACAATCTGCTCTAGATCAGACTCAAATAAAAGTTAGATTAATTATCTACGTAGCACTTTTTATTTTTTAGTAATACACGATTTCGTTTTAAAGATATGCCCTTTTCAGTTTTCATGTTTGGTGTCATTATTTCGTGTCCCTATTATATTCATAAATTTAAGATAAATTCGCCCATATCTCAAAAACGGTGAGGGATACGAAAAAAATTATAAAGAGAAATTTGTACATAATTTTATATTCGATAAGTTCTTTAATAAACTTTTAAAGCGTAAGACTCATATCAAGCGAGATATTAGCAAAAAGCTGTAAAAAATCTGGTTATTGTGAGTTTTGGCCTTAATATCTCAAAAACGGTGAGAGATACGAAAAAAGTATTAAGAAACATATTGTAGACAATTTTATATTCTACAAATTTTATAATAGACTCCTAAAGCGTTAGACGCATATCAAGCGATATATTAGCAAAAAACTGTAAAAAAACCGGTTTTTGTGACCTTTGACCTCAATATCTCAGCAAGGACACGGGTGATTTCTTGGGACTTTTTTTTTTCTTATTTAGATTGTCAAAACAAAGGTCTGTGCAAGTTTTCAGAGAACCTATCCGATTTTCCGCAGATGACCTCTTATTTTCCTGGGCTATAAATCATACGCACTATTGTACAAAAAATGAGCTGCTTTGCAATTTGGTGCACCAGTACGTATGATAAATATTGCTTATACCTTCTATTCTTTTAATAGAGAATTAATTTAACAGAATTAATAAATTTTTCATATTACTTGAAATTCACATAAAATGTGTTATCGTAAAAATGTTTGTTACGATCAGACAAGGAAAAACAATAAAAATTAAAATTCGTTATTGATAAAATTTAATTTTGAATTTTTCAAAAAATTCAATTTTGAATTTTAAATAAAATTCTAAAGAATTTTATTTTAAATTCTTAAAAGAAATAAAATTCTAAAAAATTTTATTTAAAATTCTTAAAAGAATTTTATTAATAAAAAAAAGAATTTTATTTTCATACAAATAAATATATTTCAAACAAGTAAATATTTTAATAATGTTCGAGTATTTCTATATATCAAGGTAACTTAATTAGCTAAATACATCCTCATATGACAGTAAATTGCCACTATCTTCTAATTTAATGTAATTTAATAATTAACTTATTGTTAGTTCAAACTTATAATGCAATAGTATTTTTTTAGTAATTTCCAAATTCTGATCCACTTATTTATAGAAAACCTCCTAAAAAATTCTCATATTTGAATGTAACTCTCTGATTCTGAAAGCTTTTTCGAACAGAAACTTTATAAAGAAATTTTCTAAAAATAGAATCTTTAATTTTATAGCAATGTTCTATAAAAAAAGTGTTTTCATTTTTCATATAGAAAATTATTAGGGTCTTAGACATTTTTCTAAAGAAACGTTTTAAGACACTATTTCAACAGAAAATTTGAAGATTTAGAGATAAATTTTCTATAGAAAATTCTTACAAAATTCTTACAAACAGAAAAATGTTTAGATTCAGAGTAATTTTTTTCGTTCCAAAAAATCTCACATCTAATATAGTTTTCTATAGAAAAGTTCATTGATCAATGATTTTTATAAAATTTTCCTATATAAAAATTCTCAGATTCTAAAAGATTAAAAAAAAAATCATATTCTTAAAAATATTTCCATAACAAAAATTCTTAGATTTGAAAATATATTTCTCATAGAAAAGGTCAGATTCTTAAACGTTTTTCCTATTGAAAAGTTATCCTATCCTGAGAAATCTTTTTTGCATAAAGATTCTTGGGATTCTGAAACAGTATTTTTTAGGAAAAATTTCCCAGTTTCTGAGGGATTATTTTTTATAGATTTTTTTCTATAGAAGTTATAACCTTTAATATATTTTTCCTACAGAAAAATTTTTAAAATTGTGGAAAATGTTTCAATAAAAAACTCTTTTATTCAGAGTTAAATAAGCATTTAAATATTTTGTAAAGATAATGTCTGGAATTCTGAGACATTTTTCTATAAAATATATTTAAGATATTTGTTTTCCCTTAGAAAATTATGAAAATAGATGTTAGATTTAGTTAGACAATGTCCACGACTATAATGCCATTTAAGTTTTTTATATGCAATTTTTTTAATTCTGAAATATTTTATCTTAAGGATGTAAAAATTAATTATGTAGAGACTAACTTTTGCATTCTATCTATGTTAACATTCATTGTAATATGGATTTATTAACTTCGTTTTAATCAAAATTTACCATTAATTAACATACATAGTATTTGAAAATTCTAGTTTACCACATTAGTATAAACTAACAGTTATTACTTTGTTTTATTATTTGTTTTACAAAATGAAATTCAAACCAAAAATAAAAATCTTTAATTTTTTAGAATTTTATTTATAGGAAAATAAAATTCTATTTTTTTTGAGAATTTTATTTTTGGAAATAATAAAATTTAAATGTTTTTGAGAAATTTATTTAAACAAAAATTTTATTTCAAATACCTTATGAATTTTAAATAAAATTCGAATTTTTCCCTTGTCTGGTTACGATCAACACATGTTTATTCATTATACTGCTGACAAGTGTGGACGTGTTTTTAGTTTAACTCCGTGCTATTAATTAAATTAATAAAATTGTTCGTAATAGGTTTTGTAATATTTTCATGATCACATCGAGGAAAATGAAAATATGGACACAAATGATACCGATTTAATTTGAGGCTCTGCCTCACCGACTGGTGCTTGTCATAGCACTAGTCTAAAGGTTGGAACCTTGGCGTCCGACCTTGAATCTGGTAAAGGTGCTCAGCCCAATATTGGTTTCAAAAAGAACAATAAAATTGAACTGTCAATGCAGGTTTGTATCGAGGGCGTGTAAAACTCGTTGATTTTGGGAACGAAAGGTCAGCAGCCATATTTAAGGATGTCATTGGCCAAGTGGGAGAATTTGGGCCTGGGTCCTAACTGAACGTGGTTGAAAAAGATGATATCCCGTAGCAACCCAGAGCTCATGCATGGATTCCGATGGCTTCAAGTGACTGAAGTCATTCTGAAGATGATCAAAGTCTGCAATTCAAACCTTCTAACTCAGAATTGGCAAATATCCAGATTCGGTGAGATCGAGGGCGCTCTTCGTCAAGCAGTGGCCTTGATAAATGAGGAATCACTTAAATTTTTTAAATTTTTTGAAAATCTTTGTTTGTTTTATGTGGTTTGTTAATTTTTTTTTTTAGGTTTTTTTAGTTTTTCAAACTATTTTTAATTTACATATTTACAGTATTTTTTACTGTATTTTGTATTTTTTACTGTATGGGGACCACCTTAAGGGTTAAATTTAGAGGGTAAGTATGTTATAAAAAAAGTGTTCGGATTGAAAAACTACCAGGGGTCGGTCATACATTTGAGTCCTCTTTGCACTTTTGCAAAATGCACATATTTTTACCTCAATTTTTCTTCACTCAAAAAATTATGTAGGTAAATTCCAGTAAATATTCACTTAAAAGAAATGAACTTTTATTTAAAAACCATTCCAGTGTTTTTTCTTTTCAAATAAAAACACAATACAGTCAATTTTAAATGTTCATTTAATGACTAACCAAAACATTAAAAAACTAGTGAATATTCAGTTATTTTGTATTGAAAAACAGTAAAACTATAGATGAAATTTTTTACTGCCGAAATTAAATGTAACAGAAAATTCGTTTTTAATACAGTAAATTATTTTTTTTAACTACAGAAACAGTAAAAAATAAGAAGTCCATGATAAAATTAATGATTTTTCTTTTAAAATAACTTTACTGATTACTTTTTAAAATAACCTACAAACAGTTAATGACATAATTTTCTTAGTGTATTGTTAATAATAAGCCCATCGCTTGGGCAATCTTGGGCAAAATCGTGAAGGTAGCTATTGATGTCCGCTGGTTTTTTTGGACCTATATAGGAACCTATTAAAAACACTTTATCGGGTATGTTAGCTATGCGTCCCAAAATCGGCCATGAATTGGTACCGCTGCTTGTAAATAATGGCAACCCATCTATCTTTATATCTAATAAAATTTTTTCAACACAAGATCTTTTAATTATTTGTTGATTTTGTTCCAGTTGGTTTTTCAGTCCTATGTGAACATACTCTCCTAGAGAAACTGTTCTTTTGGGACGATGCAAATTTGCTCCCATCAAGCCTTTTACTGAAATAGGTACTTCAATATGTTGAGATTTTAATATTTTCAGTAAACTTTTTACGCATGCAACAGTTGGCAAAAACTCACGAAACCAAAGCTTAAGTAGGTCTACCAAACCTGGCTGACCAAATTCTGCTCCAGAAGAAATTCCCTGATTTAATGAAATAGGGGCATCCTCTTCATTAAAAATATTTTGAACATCTTCTGGCACACCCCGAATTAGTTTATTTTTGTTAACACGTAATTAACTTACCTGCGTTTGTGTTGAATTGTTAATCTTTCCTTTTCTTTTTTTAAATTTTTATAATACTGTGCTTTGCTCAAAATTTCAAATACTCTTAACTTTTTATTATTATTATTTAAATATTTAAACAGAACTTTAACTTTTCTAACTTGAACTTATAAATAGAAAAATTAAAGCAAAACTTTAACTTCAATTTTCTCTTAGTCTTTTCACTTCGCGCCTTTATGTTTAGAAAAAAACACTTGTAAAAATGAAAACTAAAGTGTAACAACATTAAAAGTTAAGAAGTTGATCAAAAGAAGGCAGTAAACAAAGTAACTTACAAAGGATTTCTTTTACTCATCACTAGAGTTGTCACTTATTTGGATTTTAATTTTGTTTGAATAAATCGAATAATTGATTTTGTTTGATCGATCAAACGGTTAAAAAAAATATATATCGATCGAATAACAAATAAAAAAAAATAATTTGTAATTTGTTAATTAAAAAATATAAACAAATGATACAGTATGTCCATAGTCAAAAAATCTTCTCTAAGTCAGAAGCTTTCTCTATAGAAATAAAGTCTTTCTATAGAAAATATGTCGCAAAATCTTCGTCTTTCTATGGAAAAAATTCCTTAGAATCTAAGATTTTTTTTTTAGAAAAAATTTGTTTTTTGATACAATTTATTACAATCTGAAAATTTTTCAAAAATATTTTTAGGGAATATTTTTGAAAAATTTTTTACAGGAAAAAATGTTTCAGAATCTTTGTCTAAGTTTTTTTTTCAAAATTTGATTTTTGATACATAATAAATCTTATTTTTGTTGTTATTTTTGATACCCTCCAGTGTATAAGTTTGTCATTCCGTTTGTAACACCTCGAGATATTGGTATAGGACCCCATAAAGAATATATTCATGATCCTCGATCGATTTTAAGTCGATCTAGCGATGTCCGGCCGTCTGTCTGTTGAAAACACGCTAACTTTTGAAAAACTTTACTACGGCTGCTGAAGTTTGGCATACTATATATATTGACTTTTAACCTGATTAGGGTGGTAGTGCATTTCAACAAAATCGCTTTGCAAGTCAGAAGGAAAAGAGTGAATTTAGGCAATTGTTTTTTGAGAATTTAATACATAAAAAAAATGCTCTTTTGAAAGACAACGCTGAGGCTGCTAAAGATTTACATATATATTTGTCGTTCTCCTGGTCTGGTTGATATTGAACTTCAGAAAAATCGGTCCAGTGCCACATTTGGCCAATCTAGGACGACAAAAATCCAATTTTATTTATATTGACTGAAAATCCGGTATACATATTCGTTTTAACTTCAAAAACAACATTATGAAAAATATGGGAGGCCAATTAACTTCCACGCCCACTTCTTAAAAAAGTTTTAATTTTGGTTGTAATTTCTTTAAACTTGGTATATATACTCTCAAGGACTGTAGAAATAATATCACAAAAAAAGGGGGCGGTCAGCCAATTGCCACGCCCACTTTTTAAAAATATGTTTAAAAAACATGTAAAAACAAGGTTTAAACTGTAGTCGGCGTCGCAGACGGTCGCAAAAGTTAGCCGCTGAAATAAGTACTATGGATATTGGTCAATATTTCTGAAAAAGTCCGACCACCAATAGGGACCAAAAACAAAAGTTCTATTCCATCAAAAAAAATAAATACATAATTTTCTTTTCAAAAATGTTTATTATGTTAAAAATTTAATAGAAAAATAGAAAAAATAGTTAAAAAAAAGTAAATATATGACTTTAAGCCTTTAAATATCCTTTAAAATTACCAAAAACGGGTGTAAAAATATCTTTTTTTGTTAAAAAGTTACAACAGTTTAAAATCGACTTAATTAATGCGAAATAATGAACACTCACAGGATTTTACAAGATGCAACTTTATGCACCCACATCTTACTAATGAACAGAATTATCGTTCTTATATAGTATGAGTATTTCCATGCTATTAGGAATGTTTTATAATACATACAAAGAAATCATAAAAATCGGGGAACTTTTTTTTTGTCGTGCTAGATTGGCCAAATGTGGCACTGTGCAGTGGTTCAAAAGTTAGATGCAAAATCGCTGAAATGGTTTCAGCTTAAATTCACGTGTTGAAAAACCCATTTAACAAGTTAAACATAAGTCAGAAAAGTATTTTACAACATACTTTTGTCACTCAAAACTATTTTTACACTAACAGAAAAAAATATTACACTCGAAAAAAATTTTACACTCAAAAAAAAATGACACACTAAAAAAAATTAAGTAAATTTTTTGTTTTCACAAAAATGACTAAAAAGGTGTTTAACTCAAATTTCTTATCAAAATGATAATTTTTTTAATTAAGAAAATTTTTCTATCACTTTAAAACGGCATTATGGAGGTAATTTATTAGGACGGTTCTTAAAATCAAAAAAAAATATTTCTGCGCGGAATGCCCCTCAGTTTATTTAGATTCATTAAAAAGTTATAACAAAATTTTTTTTCAAAATTTTCGAAAAGGTTCTTAAGGGCTCTTGAAAATAATAATTGAAAATAAAATAATTGAAAATAAAAAAATCAGTCCATGGAGTCTTTTAAAATTGACTTTTATTTACATTGAAGAAATTTTGGCCCTACTAGCTTAACAAAAAACTTAAATTAAATTCTTAATATTCATAGGAATATCAAATTTTTAAACATTTGGTGAATGGTGAAAGAGTACTCCCGAATCGATCACAATATATCGCACCGAATTTAAAAATATTTTGCAAATATCACAAATTTTTAATATTTTTCTTAATTGTATTACAAATTTTTATATCACATTGTTTTTCGACACAAGCTTTTATCACTTATTGCCACACATATTTATGGTTATATAAAACATTTTTACACCGGCTTAAAATTAAAAAAACCCAATTAAATTTGTATTTTAAATATACCTAGGTCAAGAACAGGCATTGCCCAGACCTTCAATCGAGCTCCACCCATGTCCTCCGGAATGAAGTGTCGGCTGCGTATTTTTGAATAACGTGTCACATCCTCGGTTAACGATATTTTTAGGTTGTGACACCAATATTCAGCCACTTTATCCGGCAAACTACACAGAGAAAAATAAATTTCCAACTGAATTTTTCAGTTTTATCAACTCAAAATTCGGTTGCTGCTACTAAATTTCGCTGTGGCATACGAATTTTTAAGTTGTTTCGATTAAAATACAGTTGTATTAACAAAATTTAGTTGTAAATACCAATATTTAGTTGTTTTAACCTTAATACAAATGCATCATCCGAATTTTTGTTGCGATAAATGAATTTCAGTTGGAAATTGGCAAGTTTGTTTTCTGTGTGTAGATAAAATAATGTTTGGGGCGTCGAAGCCAGCGCAATGTTTTAGAATGCACGACATTAAAAAAAAAAATAATTTCAAAGAAAAAATAAAAATATTTAATAAAATTTGAACTTTTTTTTTAATAAAATTTGTTTTAAATATTTTTTTTTGTTAATAATTTTATAACAATTATTATCAAAAAATCACTAATTTAAAATTCACAAATAAAAAAAATACTTTTTAGCAATTTTTTTTTTATATATTTTAAAATCACTTTTTTTATATGGGGGTTTTCGTGTCAACTGACACAACTTTTGAAACCGATGTCTTCCGATCGGGATGAAATTTGCACCAAGGTTAGTCCTATTGGATAGTAGTTCAGACACAATTTTTCAACGAGATCGGTCAAGAACTCTCTGAGTTAGAGGGGGTCGAAATTTGACATTTTGGCCAAAGAGGTGTTGATCCTCATCCATGTAACTTCTTACCTATTGCTTTTAGAAAAATGTGTCCCAAAGAGTTTAGATAGCTATTTCTTCAGTCTTTCAAAAAAAAATATAAAAAAAATAAAAAAAAATTTTTTTGATTTTTTTTCTTAAAAATCCAAAACTTTTTTGACTTTTTCCTCAAATTGGGCCCATTTTTTTTTTTTTTTTTTTGATTCAAAAGAAAGCTTAGGTGATTTCCTTTAAGAGCTGTGGAGTCGCTTAGTGGGATGCGAGTGGGATATCTATGAAAAAATTTTTTTTTAACTTTGGAACACAAAAAACGGTTCTTCAATTTGCACTATTAGGCGTGGGATAGCTAACCAGTTTCCGATTTCGATCCGCGATATCCTCTAATTTTTTTAGGTTCGAAAAAGAAAGCACGAGCCAAAAAATGGGGGCGGTGGGGAGGGGCCATATGGCCCCTCTTTGGGGTCAAATTTGGGCGTTAAGAGGTAGAAATCCTCAAAAAGCCCCAAAACTCCCCTAGAAACGCCATTGGAGGGGTGCAATGTAAGACCGACCTCCAATAATTTTCTGCCCCCAACATTTTTCTTGAACATACCTTACCCCTATTTCCATTTCCTAAGGGGGCTCCCATACAAAACATTTTTAAAAAATTTGATCCTACCATTCTAACTTACCCTAAAGTGCCCCTAGTGGGGCCAAATGTATGACCGACCTCCATTATTTTATTAATTCCAACATTTTTTGCAAACATACCTACAATGTATCTTTAACCCTTAAGGTGTTTAATGTTTAAAAAACTACCGTTATTCTATTAAAGTATAGTGTACAATAGACCACCCAAATTTGCAAAAGTATATTTTTGTTCGCTCCACCGGCAGTTTCTGATAGATTGGCCATAAAAAATAATATCTGTGTAAGAACTGGATCTCTCGGTTGCATACAGGCCAGTCGATTTGAACTTTTGACCCAAAAAGTGACCTAAAAGCACTACAAAGCTTTTAAGAGCCATAACTCTTAAAATATGCGTTTTTCCAAAAAATACTATATAAGTTTTATTTTGCAGAATAAAAAAGCAAACATTTCCTTCATACAAATTTTTAGCCTAAGTCTAAGACATCGTGGTGTTTTTGGCGGTTAAAATTAAAATTTATGTGAAGACTTCATTTAAAACGACCCTCGTTAAAATTTGGACGGAGACTCAAATAGTCGGTATCCATTATTTTGTAGAGTAAGATATGTAGTTTTCATAAACCAATTACATTTGGAATTTATATGGGTAATTTCATTACAGAAGAGCCCAAAGCTGACTTTGAAGTTTCGATTATCCAAATGCTGTATAAAAATTTGTAAAATTACCTTATTTTAAACGACCCTCGTTAAAATTTTAATGGATTACAATCAGTTTCCATGATTTTGAAGAGTTAAAAATGCAGATTTCAAACAAGTGTTGAAAAGTACAGGCATTTTTAGCATTAATTGAAAACATGTTAGCAAAATTCTATATGAAAAATACTTGGCATCTTATTACATTTGAACTTGAAGAATAAAAAAATGTTATTAGAGTAGAAAATTTCAATGAATTTCATGATTCGGATTGTATTCAAGTGGTCTGCCACACGTTAGATGCCTGGGGAAGTTTTAATAACTTGGCTGATTTTCAACCGATTTTAGTTTTTAGTACCTTATTAGAGAGGCATTTTACTCCAAATCAAAATTCTTTAACCACTTGAATTCATATTTAACTTAAAAAAAAAATTAGAAAACAGAAACAATCATATTTTTCCTTGTAATCCGTTTTTTAAAATTCAAGGCCGATGCGGGACGCCTTACCCATGTCCGATAAACCTAAATTTTTATGAGACATATTTTTACCAACAAATGAATGTATCTAGGGTAAGTTATGGTTAATGTCTTCCAATTTAATTATTTTGGAGCACCATGTAATATATACCAGAGTCTAAAAAAAAAACTGCAATTTTTAAAATTTGAAAAAAATAAAACTAATTGTGCTCACATCTCGAATTATGGATTAAAAATTGTGTAATTTAGAGTATAACTTTTTTGACTTTTTAAAAAAAATCGAAGGTTTCGGACTTTTTCAAAAATTCGATTTTAATTTTATATGTACGTTAAAAAATAAGTGATAATTAATTCGAATAATTTTTAAATATTTTTTTTTCTAAAACTACATTTAAATACCAACAAAACGTCGTCCAACTTATTGTAAGATATCTATATTTTTTACTGGTCAAAATTAATGGAAAATTTCAATTTTTTATTTTTTTTTTTTAAAAAAACGCCATTTTAAAAAATTGATTACTCAACACCAACTTGGTATAAAAGTCTGAAAATTTGAGTGAAAGTTGCATTTAATACGTACTAAAATATATCAAAAAAAATTAATCGAAGGAGGTCGGGTCTAAAAGCGAGTGATTTGGCCTGGAATTCCCCAAATATTTTCCTAAAAGTACACATCTAACTCTTCACGGTGAGCCACAGCGATGTTCAGGTTGAACTTTAGTGTCGACGAAAAGTGTAAGGGCAGTTCGATTTCTACATGAATAAATGTCACAAAACTGTTAACAGCGAAATCGTAGCTGATCGCATTCGCGAGATATCGCGAAATTAGTGTTTTTGTATTTTCTAAAATTTTGACAATGAAGTTTTTTAAATATCTTTAAAAACTGGGTATGCAGTTTTAATTGTATTTATTTACATGTCACAACACAGTTAACAGCGAAATCATATCTTCTCAATTTCGCGAGAAATCGCGAAATTACTTTTTTGCTGCTTTTATTTTTGTTTTTATCTTCATATATGATTTTTTAAAATTTCATAAAAACATGGTATGCAGTTTTACTTGTGGTTGATCAAAGGTCACACAGCTGTTGACATCAAAATTGTAGGTGCCAAATTTCGCGAGATATCGCGTAATTACACTCAAAATAATTACTCTGTTAAAAACTCTGTAAAATGACTGTAATCTTAATTCGACAGACATTTGACAAAGTTATCTGTCGAAATACAGATTTTAAGAATATACTTTGTATTTTCTTGTAACCGAAAAACAAAATTTTATCTGTAATTTTAGTTTTTACTTTGTAATCTCTATTTTATAGATAATAAACAGAGTTTTTTGGTAAAATACAGATTTTATACATTTTCTCGTAACCAAAATACTAAATTTCAACTGTAATTTAACTTAGTGCTCTGTAATACAGTTTTTAAACAAAAGCTCTTCAAAAAACTCCCAAATATTTCAACCGCTCTTTAAAAAGCGTCTTAAATTACAATAAAACCTGGCAAATTTTACGAGGATGTCGGGTAAAATTGGAGGTACTCGTAAAATACATCGTAATTTTCACAAAAATAAAAAAAGTAAATTTACAATTTGGAAGCATTAAAGCGGGCAAATTTACTCGGTGGCATTTTCCAATTGTCAACACTACTTACACATTAAGGAAAGAGAAATTGATCAGAAACAAATAGTAAATAAAATAGTAAAATTCTGGTCGCTTTTATCAATATTTTACAGATGATTCTGTAAATTTACAGTTTTTTTTTTATCGAAATCATTTTACAGAGTTTTCTTCGTAAAATAACAAAAAATCTTGCTGGTTGGAAATCTATGGTATTTTCTGCTGGCTCAGCAGAGTATCTCTGTAATTTAACAGAGTGATTATTTTGAGTGTATATATATATATATTTTTTTTTTTTATTATATTTTAAACCCGGTTCTTTAGAAATGATAAAAAAAGTGGTAAGCAGTTTGATTTGAACATGCTGGAAGAAATTAAAACTGCCCCCAAAAAAATTATAGCTGCTCACTTTCGCGAGAAATAGCGAAAAACAGCTTTTTGGGGGGATTTCTTGTTTTGATTAATAAAAGAAGTTTCTTTAACATTGTTAAAAAACACGAAATGCAGTTTGACTTGCTATTGATCAAAGGTCATAAGGCTGTTAACATTTAAATTCTAGCTGGTTAATTCTTCGAGATATCGCAAAAAAACTCGCTTATCTACTATTTATTCATTAATTTGTTTTATTTGTGGTCTGTTAAAACATATACTTCAATTAACGACAAAAATGTGGTATGCAGTTTGAATTCGAGGTTATTAGAGGTGACAAAACTGCAAGCATAAAAATTATAGACGATCAATTTCCCGAGAAATCACAAAATTACTGTACGAGCTTTTATAATAAATTACTTTTTTTTCTTTGGTATCAAAAAAAAAATAAAAATTTAAGTAACGACAAGTATATGGTATGCAGTTTAAATTTCCCGTAACTGAAGGTGGTAAAACTGCTGAAATCTATATATTGACGCTAATTTTCGCGAAAAATCGCGAAAAATTTTTCAATTTTTTTTTCATTTATTTTGTATTGTAATATTATTATGCACTCTCTTTTTCTTAAAATAATTCATAACCATTTATTAACTTTGCGATTCCTTAAAGAATTGACCACATAGGACTTTTGTATTAGCAGTTTAATGTCTTTTTATCATGTACAAATAAAAATGCATACCACGTTTTTACACCATTTCAAAAGAACATGCAAAATTGAAAAATAAAAAAAAAATAAAAAATATATAAATAATTCCGCGATATCTTGCGACAGTGTACACCTACAACTTTGATGTCAACACCCTTATGACCTTCGATCACGTACACATTAAAGTCAATATCAGCTTTCCACAACATTTGAAAAAAACCTAGAAAAAGTTGAAAAACAAAAATTGACAAAAAAGTTATTTCGCGATTTCTCGCGAACTAAAGAAGATAGGATTTCGATGTTTACTGTTTTGTGACCTTAAAATAAGTACAATAAAAACTGTATACTCAGTTTTTGAAAATATTTAAAAAACTTCAATATCAAAATTTTTTAAAATATAAAATCACTAATTTCGCGATATCTCGCGAATGCGATCAGCTACGATTTCGCTGAAAACAGTTTTGTGACAACTAATCATGTAGAAATCGAACTGCATTTACACTTTTCGTCGACACTAAAGTTCAACCTGAACATCGCTGAGGCTCACCGTGTCTTCAAAATCATGGAAACCGATTGTAATCCATTAAAATTTTAACGATGGTCGTTTAAAATAAGGTAATTTTACAAATTTGTATACAGCATTTGGATAATCGAAACTTCAAAGTCAGCTTTGGGCTCTTCTGTAATGAAATTACCCATAGAAATTCCAAATGTAATTGGTTTATGAAAACTACATATCTTACTCTACAAAATAATGGATACCGACTATTTGAGTCTCCGTCCAAATTTTAACGAGGGTCGTTTTAAATGAAGTCTTCACATAAATTTTAATTTTAACCGCCAAAAACACCACGATGTCTTAGACTTAGGCTAAAAATTTGTATGAAAGAAGTGTTTGCTTTCTTATTCTGCAAAATAAAACTTATATAGTATTTTTTGGAAAAACGCATATTTTAAAAGTTATGGCTCTTAAAAGCTTTGTAGTGCTTTTAGGTCACTTTTTGGGTCAAAAGTTCAAATCGACTGGCCTGTATGCAACCGAGAGATCCAGTTCTTGCACAGATATTATTTTTTATGGCCAATCTATCAGCAACTGCCGGTGGAGCGAACAAAAAAATACTTTTGCAAATCCCATACATTTTTTGGGTGGTCTAGTGTACAATATAATAATATACAAAAAATGTTAACAGTTATGTTCGACTAAGAATTGAACATGTTCAAAAAAGAAGTTGCAATTTGGAAAATTGCAACATTTAAGAAGTTAGTAACCTGAGGGGTAATTATGTAAGGTGATAGTCTTCTAATCGTATCATTCCCCTCAGCTCCACTTTTCATAATTATGTAAACATAAAGCAACAAACAAACACAAAACAAAAACAACACACAATATTTTGTTATTGTTTTGTGTGTGTTTGTTGCTTTATGTTTACATAATTATGGAAGGCGGAGCTGAGAGGATTCACTCAATATTCCATAACAACAAATGACAAGGAATAATGAGCTAATGAGATGATTTGACAATTGTGTGCCTGAACAGAACAAGCCCGGAACGACTTTTTCCATACGATTTGATTGATAAAACTGGTGGCCGGCGCCGCACTGTGGTCAATATTTTGAGATAGCGGCCAAAACTCCTTTTGGTTTTTGTTCTCCGATTTTAAAGTTATTAGACTCATACGAAAGTAGACAGTAGTAAACCTCGGGAGCCAAAAAATTAGAACTCTATTTCAATTATTTCACTGAGAACAGGGTGGTCCAAAATGGGATTTTTCAGAATTTAGTAAATTTATGATATTTTTAGTTAATTTTTAAAGTTTAAATGATCATAACTTTTTTGTTTTTCAAGATTTTTGAACGAAATAAATTTTGTGTTGTAACTTAACTTATTTCCTATTACTGGTAAAAAATTGAAGCTCTACTGTTTTCAAAACAATTTAAATATTTTTTTTAAAAAAGGTCAAATTTCTCGGAAATTTCCTACTTCATAGAGCACAACTCCTGTGAGTCAAGCTGAGTCAAAACACAAATTTACTATTTTGTAGTCCTAACTCTCCCCTACATTCCTATATATACATGTCCATGCATCGGGGCTGCACTTTTTGAGCTACAGCAATTTTTCTGACCCAAGGTAAGATATTCGGTACAAACGCACGTCATATTTTTTGAGAAGTTATTTTTATGTGAAAGTGGCTATTATGCATATATTTTGATGAAATTTTGTACAAGATTTCTTAATGACCCAAAAAATAATTCTGTTGAAATTAGGAGAAGTTGGCCCATATTTGGACCTAGTCCACATAGAAGGGTGTATCAAAATTTTGACAAAAATGACAATAGAACTCTCAAATTATGTGGTATCTGGCAATTCATTTGGAAAAGGTAAAAAATGATTTTATTGCCATCTAATATTACATAACTTAAATACCTGATAATTGCAAATAAATTTAAAACCAATGGAAATAACCTGTGGATCCTTGGACCTATCAAAAAGACCTATCCTTGGACCCATCAAAAGGACCTATCCTTTTACATATCAAAAGGACCTATCCTTGAACCTATCAAAAGGATCTATCCTTGGTCCTATCAAAAGGACCTATCAGAAGGACCTATCCTTGGACTTATGAAAAGGACATATCCTTGGACCAATCAAAAGGACCTATCCTTGGACCTATCAAAAGGACCTATCCTTTGATCTATCAAAAGGACCTATCCTTGGACCTATCCTAGGACCTTGATCTATTAAAAGGACCTATCCTTTTACATATCAAATGGACCTTTCCTTTCACCTATTAAAAGGACCTATCCTAGGACCTATCAAAAGGACATATCCTTGGACCTACCAAAAGGACCTATCCTTTTACATATCAAAAGGACCTATCCTTGGACCTATAAAAAGGACCTATCCTTGGACCTATCAAAAGGACCTATCCTTTGATCTATCAAAAGGATCTATCCTTTTGCATATCAAAAGGACCTATCCTTGGACCTATCAAAAGGACCTATCCTTTGATCTATCAAAAGGACCTATCCTTTGATCTATTAAAAGGACCTATCCTTGGACCTACCAAAAGGACCTATCCTTGGACCTATCAAAAGGTCCTATCCTTGAGACTATCAAATGGACCTATCCTTGGACCTATCAAAAGGACATATCCTTGGACCTATCAAAAGGACCTATCAAAAGGACCTATCCTTGGATCTATCAAAAGGACCTATGCTTGGACTTATCAAAAGGACCTATCCTATGACCTATCAAAAGGCCCTATCATTGGACCTATCAAAAGGACCTATCCTAGTACCAGTCAAAAGGACCTATCCTTGTACCTATCAAAAGGACCTATCCTTTGATCTATCAAAAGGACCTATCCTTTTACATATTAAAAGGACATATCCTTTGATCTATCAAAAGGGCCTATCCTTTTACATTTTAAAAGGACCTATCCTTGGACCTATCCTTGGACCTATCAAAAGGACCTATCCTTGGACCTATCAAAAGGACCTATACTAGGACCCATCAAAAGGACCTATCCTTGGACCTACACACAGAAAACAAATTTGCTAATTTCCAACTGAAATTCAGTTGTTGCAACAAAAATTCGGTTGATGTATTTGTATTAAGGTTAAAACAACTAAACATCGGTAGTTACAACTAAATTTTGTTAATACAACTGTCTTTTAATTACAACAACTAAAAAAATCGTCTGTCACAGCGAAATTAAATAGCAGCAACCGCATTTTGAGTTGCTACAACTGAAAAATTCAGTTGGCAAATTATTTTTCTCTGCGTATCAAAATGACCTATCCTAGGACCAGTCAAAAGGACGTATCCTTGAACCTATCAAAAGGACCTATCCTTGGACCCCTTGGACCTATTAAAAGGACCTATCCTTTTACATATCAAAAGGACTTATCCTAGGACCTATCAAAAGGACCTATCCTTTTACATATCAAAAGGACCTATCCTAGAACCCATCAAATGGACCTATCCTTGGTCCTATCAAAAGAACCTATCAGAAGGACCTATCAAAAGGACCTATCCTAGGACCTATCAAAAGGACCTATCCTTGGACTTATGAAAAGGACCCATCCTTGGACCAATCAAAAGGACCTATCCTAGGACCTATCAAAATTACCTGTCCTTGGACCTATCAAAAGGACCTATCCTAGGACCTATCAAAAGGACCTATCAAAAGGACCTATCAAAAGGACCTATCCTAGGACCTATCAAAAGGACATATCCCTGGACCTATCAAAAGCACCTATCCTAGGACCTATCAAAAGGACAAAGGACCTGTGAATATTGAGACTAAATAAATGTCAGTGGCCAAATGTTGGCATTTTCTGACCAAAATTAAGTTTAGGAATAATAAATAAGTATTGGTTGTAAAATACGATTGAAGAAAATAAGAAATTATAAACAAAATACCTATTTAAAATGTCAAAATATTCAACTTTTACATGGAAACTCAACAAAAAATTAAAATGCATTTTTAACTCCACATTACTTACGTTCCTATCAGTCGATTTTTACGTTTGAACACGCAAATTGAAGCTTAAAGTCCCTCCTATTGAACAAAACAAATTGCGTAAAAAAATACCAATCCGGTCAAAAGTTATAGAGTTTTGACCGCTATCTCGCGAAATTGACCACTGTGCGCCGGTGTGAAATAAAACTTGTTCTATTTTTTAAACTATCCCAAGATAGTGAGGGTGCTGTTATATAATTGCATGGATCTAAGAACATCACTCTTTAGATATAACTTCATATACTCCTTAAGAGATCTACAGTTAAATACTGTCCAAACCTCATGAGCAAATTGCTAATTTTCCTCAGAACACTCACTATCATCTAAATGGTTGTAAAAATGGTCAATGGATGGTAAAGTAAGCTCATTCACTTTATCAAAACTGGTAATATAGTCATAGGGGAAAACTCATTTTCTTGTCATTAATTTAAATAGTTCTATTGCTGGGAATGATTTGTTTAGTATTTTGAAATCGTCTTTATTTAAATAACTCGCTAGTTTTTCTATGCTTGAATTTAAAAATCTTTTAGAGTCTACAAATTTAATAGAAAATTTTGGTTTATTGAAATCCCCTCTAATTAATATTGTTATAGTAATATACAATTCTTTATTAAAGGGAATAACAGAGATATCGTTTCCAACTCTGTAATAAAAAGATGTATATCATACCTACATAAATTATGAAACAATACAGGAATAAAAGGAAAACTAAATATAAAATCATTCTTACAATCTGTATGAATAAAGCCCATAAATTGTCCACTAAAAAAATTATAAAATATTTCTTTCTCACCATTTAGCAACCCATTGCACGCACAGCAAATATTTTTCTGCTCCGTACTTAAAGATGTTGTATCAACAGGTAGTATTTCTGCTTTTTTCATCCAATATATTTCAAAGAGTTGATTCATTCGTTTATACAGATGATCCAAATATTCTCGAACATTTTTTTTCTAAAAATATAGAAAAGAAAATTTAGATTTAGTACATTATTTTTTTCAAATTAATAGAATTTTACCTTCAAAATAGTGGTACTCATCTTTAACGTCATTATATGTATGTTTAACATAATACGCCACTGCACATGCCTCATGTTTTTGAACTTCCTTTGTGACTTGTCCTCTTGTAATGTTTTCAACTGGTACAAGAATTGATTCCATATCCGCATAAACGACTATTGGGGGAGAAATTTGTTTTTCATATTTGGCGAATGAAATTGTAGACCCCTGTTCAGGATAAGTTGTTGTTAATCCGGAACATTCTTTTTTGTGTCTTACTGACAATGAGTTAGTAAGGTAGAAATTTTGACAAATGTCACAAAATTCTGCGGCAGTATGTGAATTGTTAAACTGTTTTTTCACCAAACGTTCTGTTTCCCTAAACTGGCACTGTACTTTCTGACACTAATGCTTGTCCTCACGGATGATGTCCCGCACGCCTGCCTGCTTAGCTCCAATTGATCCACTACGATGGCGACCGTCAGCTTTTATCCTTCCACATCCAACACTTTTGACGCTTTGTCGCTACCACATCCTCTCAAATGTTTGATGTGGTTCGATGCAACCTGTTACAATTGTTTTTAATGGGTGCCAGTTTGTTACTCTCTCCGTTGCTAGTTGTAGTTTTCTTCGTTGTAGTTCTCTTCGTTGCAGTCCTCGTCGTTGTAGTTCTCTTCTAGTTTTTGTTTCTTTCCCTCTCTTGTAACCTGTAAGAAAATGACGGATGTTATCCGTCGTATGATTTGATGGATGTAATCCATCCCCTCTACGTCCCCCCAATAAGTACACGTTGCTCTATATTTTATTATTCTTTATTGTTCTTCAGCAGTGTGGCCAAATTTTGCCTGCCAAATTCGGTTCCTTACATGTTTTTTATTAGAACATAATGATATTTGTTATTTTTTTCATATGCTAGTAAATTTACATGAAATTCTTTTATATTTTTGGTTTGTCTTGCTGATCCAACAACTTTGTACTGCTGATTTCTTTGGACCAGCTCATAAACGTTTACGCTGATCCTTGGATTTCGTTTCAAATACCCCTAGTTCTGGAAATAGAGCAGGGAAGGACATTTCCGAAAAGTCGATTTTTAAACCCGTGAATGTTATTTTATTTGATGAAATGTCATTAATATTGTAGAAATTCGTTGAGCATAATTTTCAAATTATCCATTCTTGCTGATAATGCAGCTAAAATACACCATTTAAAACAATAAACATCATTGTTCCTAATGTTTGTTTTTGCTCCTTTGCATTACCTTTGTTTGGCAATGGTATATATGAACCAACCGGAATGATTTCCATCTTGCATACAAACATCTCAACGTATTTGAACTCGTGAATTGCCCAAGCACTATCTCTCTCTTGGTATTCACTTTCTCTACTTTCCATTTCATTATAGCACCCTTCAGTGATTTTATCTATTTCGTCAATACTTCTGATGGCTTTAAAACACTTGCAAATTGCTTTAGTTCCTCAACCATCAGTCCGTCTTGTAATTGTTGAACATATTGACCATATGTTGTCATATTTACGTTGCAGTAATCGAATTCCGTAAGCCTTTCAATAAGGAGTTCTTTTATAAAACGTTCAATGCTCATTAAATAAGTTTTTAGCACGATTTAATTGCCTAACTGGCTTACGATTCTGTATTTCTTTACTTTTTTTTAATGCACAGGGCATATTTCAAAAATATTTTCCCTTAGAAGAACGACAGCATTGTTTTTGTGAACGTCCGTTCGCAAATGCATTTTATATTTGTTGCATAAAATATACAATTTATCTTTTTTTCTTAATAATGGGCTGTTGGAGATAATTTTTCGTTGTTCTTTTTAGTGATGATGATGTAGAGGCGATGGGTTCAATTACTCTGAGCATATCCCTGTTAACATTTCTGGATGTTGAGGGAACTGGGTCTAGTTTTTCAACCTCCTCCAAAAAGGAAGCGCTTAAATCTTCTTCAAATCCCATATTGTCAGTACAGTTGTGTTTTTCGATGTTCCTTACTCCGTAAATGATTTTTAAGCATCTGCATTTAAAAGTTCCACACAACGGATTTTCCTTTAAGTGCGTTAAAAAATCTTCTTTTGTCTGGAACACGATGTCACAGCTCTTGCAAAAGATGTCATTTAATTCCATGTTTTTGTTCATTTTGTTAAAATAAGTTTTTTTGTTTATTTTTTTTTTTTTTTAAATGCAATATTTTTATTTATTTTTTATTATGATATACAATCCCGGTTAGAAATCATCACGTATGTACACGTATGAACATATATGATCACCCATATATGTATGTGCATGGACGAAAATTGAGGTAATATGTAGGCATATGAGCATACATGTTCATATATGTTCGCACATATTTTCATATACATAATAATTTCATATAATTTTATATTCTTTTGCATGCGTTATAGCATAAAAAAACAATAAAATTTTTTAAAAAATAGTTTATTGTAAATAAAATTGATTTTAAAAAGTTAAACTACAAGATTACATACGCGACGTATTTTAAGTTTCATACGTATAAAAAAAAAACTTAAGTATTCAAATTTGGCGTATCTTACACATCCTGTCCATTTGAGAATTTATTTTGGTTTTAGTGGTTGAATTCATTTTTGTGCAGTTTTTGTTGGTGACGATTTTCCTCTTCAAATGTGGATTTCTTGACGTGGTTTCGGTCTCGTACCAATTGGAAATATAAATTAACAAAGCTGTAAAAAGGATAGATAATTATTAGAAGATTTATCGTAATTTTATTAACAATTTATATTACCTTTTATTTTTCGGAAATCAAACGATATTATTTTGCTTAAATAATTTATCAAATGTGTGATAATTGTTTTATATTTTTTTGGAGTTTTCAAAATTATGAAAATAAAAATCAAAGTTTTGACAACAGATACAAAAAAAAAAAACAAACAGTAGGAAACAAATTTATAAATAAAAAAAATTAATTTCTTTTATTAATGTTTGCTACCAAAAAGGAATTCTAAAAAATATTTCGAGGTTTTTAATAATAGAAATTGAAGACTTTTAGCATTAAACACACACTTCTGATATATTCTCGTGCAATTTTTTTTTTACAAAATAGACTTTGGTATTTTGCAAGAATTAAGGGGGTCTCAATTTGTTCCCTTAGCCCCGAATGATTCTCAAATATGGTTTATGTGAAATAGTTAAGGATTGAAGTGGCTTTTTTATGCTTCACGTCAGCAAATGAATGCTCTGAGGTCCGATGTGAAATGTTAATGAGATGAAATAATGGTTTTTGGTTTTCGTCCTTTAATGTTTTTATGGATAAAGTCCAAAGGTCTCTCTCTATTCCCTTTCCCTTATGTTCTCCAAAATAAAATTTAAAATAATCACTGCCATATGAATGAAATCCTTTAATATATTTGTCCCCTATTTTCTTCCAAAACCGAAATAATATCTGAAATTATCACTACGATCCTTAAAAATCTACATGTTGTATTCGACGAAAAGGGGGCGAATGCCAGTAAATTTGAAATAATTAATCATGTGTGTTATAATAAATTATATAGTACAGGTGCTGTTGTGTTTTGTCTTCAACATTACACGTTGTATTAACGTATGATTCCACATATGCTATCATATGTTCATATGTGTTTCATATGTCATCATGCATGTCCATACATCAACCCATATATGTCCATACGTTTACATACATGACGATTTTTACCTGGGATATTAAAATTTTTGTTGCAGAAACTTTTTATTTTTTGGTTTTAAATTTTTTTTTAATGTTTTTATTTATTCACTTTCAAATTTATCCTTTTTACACCTTATTACATATGTTTATTTTTGTTTCAATTAAATAATTTATTTCATTGAACATATTATGTTTTAACTTATTTTTTTCATCATATTTATTAACCTACACACAAAAAATTATTGGATAAAAAATTTCAATTAAATCTATTGATCAACAAAATTTAAAAGAGTCTATTATTGCTTTGATCAACATTTTTGTTATTTTCTTTAACTATCAAATTAAAATTTTTCAACATACCAGATTTTTTTCGCGTCAATTTATTTGAATATATTAACTCTAAAATATACTTTATACTCGGGTTTTCCTTTTTTTTTAACTGTCGGCAACATATTGGAAAGCAAGAAATATGAATTTCTTCATAATTTTGTCATAAACTTAAAATTCATTTGTTAATCAATCATTATTTTAATTGACTTTAAATAAAAAATTTATAAAATTTTTAATCAATTTATCACCTACAATTTGATGATTGATGTAACAATTTTCTTTATCGGAGGAGTTTCAATTAAAAAATTAATTGAATCCGCGTTTTTGTTGATTGAAATAAGTTTTCAATTCTTTCTGTGTATATATTTTAATTTATTATTAATTTCATTTATTTCAACTTTTTACTTATTTTATCACATTTATATATGGGCAACTCCACCAAAAGGTCTACCAAGACCAAAAAACAAAAACTTGTTTAAACCAATTTGTTTAAACATATTTTCATAAGAAAACAATCAAATTTAACTAACGTGAACAAATTTTACATTTATGCATAACCCATTTCGAGATATTCGAATATAAAGTCGAGCATACCAATTTTTTCTCATTGGGACATTTCTATTGCACCTTTTGTTTTGATAAAAGTTCTTAAAGAGAAGCATTTAATATTGACTTTTGCTTTTAAAAAATCTTTCTGAAGATACAATGAGCTAAAAAAAAAATGCATAACAAACTATGCAATTAAAAATAACGGTAAGTTTTTACTATGCTTTCATCACATATTTCGATGTCCCGTGCGACATTGAAAAACAACATTTTTAATTAGTGCGTCAAGTGTATATGACGAAAGGTCATCAAATATTAAGAACAAACACAGATTTTTATACCAATTAAAATAAAAAAAAAAACAATTTTGAAAAATAATAAAATCTGTGATCTTGGTTGTTGTATAAAGTTGGTCACGTGCGACATGGTAAGTGTGGATTTTAAAATTTTGAAATCCTATTTTTTTTTACATTAATGATTTACTTATTTAAATACATACTTTTAAATTATTTAAATATAGATGAGTATAAACAACGAAAAAAATAAGGAAAGATGCAAACGGTGGAGAGAAAAATTGAGGAAAGATGAAAAAAAATTACAAGAGAATAAATTAAAAACCCAGGAACGAATGCGGAATCTAAGACAAAAGTGGAAAGCAACGGCTGAAGGAAATAATGAAATGATCGAAGAGAAAAAACGGATTGAGCGCATACGTAAGAGACAAAGTCGAAAGAAACTCACAGAAATCCGAAACGTACCACGAACAAAAAGCGGGCCTTATAAGTGCAAGCAAACGTTGGCAAAAGCTGTAAAAAAAGTTGAGGACTCTTTGCCAAAAGACATGCAGAAAAAATTAAAGGTTCTAGAAGTTTTATTAACAAAATATAAGCAGCCTGTACAAATGAATCAAAAGAAAAACAATTCCAGCAATGCACTGCCTGAAAATGTAGTTAATTCCATAAAAAAGTTTTATTTGAACGATAACATTAGTGTGCAAGCTGCGGGAAAGAAGGATACAATTTTGTTTGAAGGAGAATTAATTGCTAAACGATTTATGATAATGACATTGGCTGAAGCATATGAGCTTTATAAAAAAGATTATCCAAACCAAGCAGTAGGTAAGTCTTCTTTTTTTAGTATGCGGCCATGCCATGTGCAATTAGTTAATAAAATGCCACATAATATGTGTGTTTGCATGTGTCACGCCAATTTCGGATTTTTGTTGGAAAGCTGCACCAAAATTATACCATCGTTTCCCAGCAATTTTGAAAGCTTTCTTAAATCTGTTTGCTGCAATATTCATAATGAAAATTGCATGACAAGCAATTGCAACAAGTGCATAACGGATTTAAAATATCAATTTATTCCTCTAGCATATTTAGAAAATATGGAAGATGAAGTAAACTGGCAGCATTGGCGAAAAATTGATAATCATGTAGCTCTTACAAATACCGTTGCAACTTTTTCTGACCTAATAACTGATATGGAAAGCAAATTATCCTCGTTTAAAACTCACTTTTTTGTGAAAAGGGCTCAGCAAAAATATTTTGAGGAAACCAAGAGCAACTTAAAGCCTACCGAACTAGCCATTCAAATAGATTTTGCCGAAAACTATAGGCTAACAAACCAAAATGAGATCCAAAGTGCTCATTTTAGCTATCGCCAAGTATCCATTTTTACTTGTGTAGCTTGGTTTGCAGGAGCTACAAAGTCATTTGCTGTCATAAGTGATAAGCTAACGCATAACAAACACGATGTTTTTATTTTTTTGATAAATGTCTTAATTGAAATTAAAAAAAATTTTAGAAGTTTTTCAAAAATATTTATTTTTTCTGATGGAAGCCGCTCTCAATTTAAAAACAAATTCATTTTATCAAGCCTTGTCGATTTTATAAACAAATTAGGATGTTCCTCAATAGAATGGAATTTTTTCGCAAGCTCACATGGAAAGGGAGCCGTCGATGGAGTCGGAGCAGTTATCAAAAGGAAAGTCTGGCAGATAACGAAATCCAAAAACATAGTTATACCAGATGCATTTTCTTTTTATCAATGTGCAGAAAATAACATAAATGGAGTTCAAATGTATTTTATGTCATCTGAACAGATTGAAGAGCATTCCTTGCTATATAATTTAGACGAAAAATGGAAACAAGTAAAAAGTATTTCAGGCATATCACAGTTGCACTTCTTTTGTTGCGATGGTCAAGAAGTAAAAGCAGCCAGGACTGCCTATTCCGAAAAAAAAAGTGTTTGATATTTCTGATTTTATTTTTGTTTATTTTAATCAATACTACACAATATTTTGTTAAATTACATATTTATTTTTTTTGTTAAGTTTGTTGTTATATGAAAATAAATACATTGAATTCTTTTCTTTATTTAAAAATATGTTTTCTAAGCTTATTTATTTATAATTTGTTTAAAAAAAAACAACTGAAACAACATAAATATGATGATGGAAAAAAAGGTCCCGTGCGACATGTCCCGTGCGACAGTGGTTAAAGTTAAATTAAAAAAAAAAGTAGAAATAATTTTGAGGTAAAATTTTACAACTTTTAAGAGACATTATTAGCCAACATTCTAAAATTAGTCGCATTGTGATATTGCGAATGGTAGTGTTTTTTGCGATTATCTCGAAAGCTTGAAACAATTTTCAAAATCAACCTGAGCAACAATTATAGAGCTAGTTAAGAGCTAAAAGTTTGCCCTTTTGTCAAGAAAAAAATTCGTTTTATTTTGACTTTTTTTTCAGCTTAAATGTGTGCAACGGTCACGTTCGACATGATGGAATTGCCCATATTCGTTTCGTACATTATTATTTGTTGTTTTAAGTGTAGCTAAATTTATCTTCGTTTTCCTTTGTTTCGTATACGTTGATCGGTATGTAATGGGGTGATGTCAGACCGGCAAATTTTGGGTTTCCCCACTTTGGGTATTTAAATAATCCCCATAATCCCCCAATGGTAATATAATTTAGTTTTTATTATTATTTTTATTATATTATATGTATTTTATTAGTTTTAATAAATTATTTTAATAAAATCCATACATTTTAATGATTTTTGTTATCTGTCTTGACTGTCTTGAAATACCGAAATTTTTAAATTAAGGGGCCTATTCATAGAAAACAAGCATGACTCAATCATAAGTCAATATTTTCCATGAGCTTGTTGTACACCCAAAAAAAACCGTTGGTATTCAATACTAAAAATTTTAATAATGAACTAATTTTTTAGTCCAAAATGATCTAGTGCAGGCGTTGGTAATCAATACTAAAATTTTTTACTAATATTATTCAAAACCAGTAAAAATTACTAATTTTAGTACTTTGAAGATACTAAAAAACTACCGTACTACTGGTAACACAGTGATACAAAATCGAACTTTCGGAATCGGAATGGGATGAAACCAAAAGCAAATGAAAGCTGACGTTTTCCATGACAAAACCCTCAAGGCCTTTTTTTTAGGTCAGAGCTAGATTTTATTTTACACGCATTTAAAGTTGGTGATTTTAAAGCATTTAAAGTTTTTGTGTACTAAACGTGTCCAACTTTAAAGACCCCTGGTGGTGCCCTTATTGGACATGTAGGGTCCAGTTTCCAAACTTAAGCTCAAAATTACTTCAGCTATGACTGGTATGAATTTTGCTGCAATCGGTCCAGTACCTATTTACTGAATAGCGAAATTATTAAAATAAACCATGTACACCGTTGCGTATGATTGTTATTTAAAGGCAATTATTAATATAAATCACTGGACACCGTTGCGTATGATTGTTATTTAAAGGCAATTACAATATTAATCATTCGCCACTAATACAGTTTTCAAGCATTTATTATTGTAATTATAATAAAAGTGCACTAACTTCAAATGCGTGTAAAACAAAATTTAGCTCTGAAGTAGAAAAAAGCCTTGAGGGGTTTGTTATGGAATATGTCAACTTTCATTTGCTTTTGGTTTCATCCCATTCCGATTTTGGGTGTTGCACTGTGTAATTAGTAAGTTATTAGTAGATTTTGGTACCAAATCACTTACTAATATTTTTACTGCAGAATTATTTTGAGTGTAGAACAATCATACAATATTAAAATTTTGTTTGAAAATATCAACAAAAATTAAAGACATGCTACCCAGGCAGTCTTTAAATTGACAAATACTTTTGAGTTTTAAGACGTTTTCTGATTGGTAAAGTAAGAAAACAATAATATCAATGCGAAAACAAAAAATAAATCATACGCACTGTTGTACAAAAAAAATTAGCTGCTTTGCAATTTGGTGCACCAGTACGTATGATAAATATATTATTATTAAATATTGCTTATACATATAGTACTGTTCTTTTAAAAGAGAATAAATTTAACAGAATTAATAAATTTAGCATAGTTGTGCAGATTTGAACACGGGTTAATTTTACAAAAGTAGATATGAATAGTATTTTAGTAATCATTAGAAATACAGCAAATTTAAAAATAATTAAGGAAATGCCATAAAAAATATGTAAATAAGCATGGGTTTTTTCATATAACTTGAAATTCCCATAAAATGTGTTATCGTAAAAATGTTTGTTACGGTCAGGTCAACACATGTTTATTCGATCAACTGTTGACAACTGTTGACAAGTTTAGCCCGGTTCAATTAATTAAATAAATAAAATTGTTCGTAATAGGTTTTGTGATATTTTCAAAAACACGCACAGTGGGGTTAGATGCACTTTTTTTTTGTCAGAATTACTCTGCAGCCTTAAATTCTTAACCGATTTTAATTATTCTTTTTGCTGCTTGTAGCTTATTAAATTTCTCATCGACTTATGCAGCCATAATTTTTAATTAAGTTTTTTAATCCGTTTAAATTTGATTGCGAATGTCAAAAAGATGTGTTTTTTTTATTTTGGCTGTAAAACGCTGAAAAGTATACGGAGTTAATTTATGGCAGTTTTGATTTTTTGAATAGCTATAGCTGTATGAATTTTCCTTATTACTAATCGTATAGTAATGAATATTTATCGACAAATTGTGCTTCCAAAATCAATTTAATACGAAGTGGAAATATTTGTGATATAAAAATGCATTTTGAACGCAGTTTTGAACTGAATTTTTCAAGTAAATTTTTTTAATGTCACTTGTATCCGTTTACTTTTGAATATTTTACAGCCAAAAAATCTATTTTTTTGACATTCGCAATAAAAATTGAGTGGATAAAAAAATGAGCTTAAAAATCGGGCTGCATAAGTCGATGCGAAATTTATTTAGCTACAAGCAGCAAAAAAATAAAATAATTAAAATCGGTTAAGAATTGAGGGCTTTAGAGTAATTCGGGAAAAAGTACATCTCGCCCCACTGTGTCACGTCAAGAAAAATGAAAATATGGACACTAGACCTGTTCTTACAATCAATGTTTGTTGGATTGGCTTATATTAGATTCGCTCACTAGCATCTAAAAATAACAAGTAGAAAAATTAAATTCGACTTGGTCGAATCTATGAATACCTTCCACAATGTTATCCGATAGTACACTCAAAATATTTTGTAGGCAAAAATAAAAGAAAAACACACTTAAAACCAGTGAATAAACAATTGAAAACCATCCCAGTAATTATTCATTTGTTTTAACAAACATCAACATTTATTTTTTACTGTTGACAAAATTTTCTAAAATAAATAACATTAAACATTAAAAAATTAGGTTTTTTTCACTCATTTTTACCAACAAATTCGAAAAAAAAATAACCAACGAAAACATTAAAAATTAATGATAGTTCTGTTATTTTTACCAACAAATTTCAAAAAAATAACCTACGAAAACAATAAAAATTAATGATTTCGTAGGTAATTTTTTACAATTTTTTATTGAAATATTTTTTTTAAAACTTTTAATAAAATTTTTGGGGAATCGATCCCGCAATCAACTACATTCTGGCCAGTCACTTGATACAAACATGTTTTTATATTTCAATAAATAATTTTTTGATTTTTTTTTTTCTACAAAAAAATAACTGACTTGTGTAGGTAAAAACTAATGATATTTCATTAAAAAATACCAACAATTTAAAAAAAAATTACTTACAATAATCATTAAAAATCAAAAGAATAATCAGTAGTTTTTACTTACAGAACAAAAATAAATGACTTTAAAAATTAAATGTTAATGAAAGTCTTTATTTTTTAGTGCGTTGTTTTTGAAACAAAGGACTGAAGTAGTCATTAATAAAAACTGAACATTAAACAAATGTTTTTTCTTTTAAAAACGACTAAACGTAAAACTTTTTAAATAAACTACAAACAGTTAATGACATAATTTTTTGAGTGTAATTTTCTAAAAAAAAATTTCAAAAAATTGCTTACAAATTTTTTATTAGAAATATGTATATTATTTTGAGTCAAACTTTCTTTAAATCAATCAAATTTTTTTGAGTGTAAAATTTTTTTGACTGTCAAAATTTTTTTTGAGTCTGACATTTTATTAAAAAAAAATTAATGTGTACATTTTTTTTGAGTGTAACATTTTTTTTTTAGCGTAAATATTTTTTTTAATTGTACAATTTCTTTGAGTAACAAAATTACTTTTTAAAATATTTTTGTTGTTTTATACCTACACTCAAAATATTTTGTAGGCAAAAACAAAAGAAAAACACACTTAAAACCAGTGAATAAACAATTGAAAACCATCCCAGTAATTATTCATTTGTTTTAAAAACATCAACATTTATTTTTTACTGTTGGCAAAATTTTCTAAAATAAATAATACTAAACATTAAAAAATTACGGTTTTTTCATTCTTTTTTACCAACAAATTCGAAAAAAATAACCTACGAAAACATTAAAAATTAATGATAGTTCTGTTATTTTTACCAACAAATTCCAAAAAAATAACCTACCAAAACATTAAAAATTAATGATTTCGTAGATAATTTTATACAATTTTCTATTGAAATATTTTTTTAAAATTTTTTAATAAAATTTTGGGGAATCGATCCCGCAATCAACTACATTCTGGCCAGACACTCTACCCATCGTGCCATAGCCACTTGATATAAATATGTTTTTATATTTCTATAAATAATTTTTTGAATTTTTTTTCTACAAACAAATAACTGACTTGTGTAGGTAAAAACTAATGATATTTCATTAAAAAATACCAACAATTTAAAAAAAAATTACTTACACAAATCATTAAAAATCAAAAGAATAATCAGTAGTTTTTACTTACAGAACAAAAATAAATGACTTTATAAATTAAATGTTAGTGAAAGTCTTTATTTTTTAGTGTGTTATTTTTGAAACAAAGGACTGATGTAGTCATTAATAAAAACTGAACATCAAACAAATGTTTTTTCTTTTAAAAACGACTAAACGGAAAACTTTTTAAATAAACTACAAACAGTTAATGACATAATTTTTTGAGTGTATGTGTAATACATAAGAGGAGTTCCGGCTAAGACTTAAATTTTGAGGTAAAAAAGATGTGATTTTTATTTTGATGGCACATCGATGAAGTTGGCATAAATATTAGAAGCTATTTAAGAATAAGAAATTCGTTCGCGTCAATCAAATCGCTCAAGGGGGTCAAAAGTTATGACGGTTTTAAGATTTAGCGGTTTTAAAAAATCTTAAAAATATTTTAAATATTTTTTTTCTACACATTTGTTGCATGCGTTATTAAAACATGCCAGGATATATCATTTCTTCTAAAATATATGATATAAATTTAACCCTTTAATGACCAAACGATTTAAAAAAAATATATCTAAGTACCTAAAATCGCGATTAATTCGCGGTAAAGGAAAAGTTTCACAATTTTTTATAACATATTTAGGCAATGCGCGTTGGTTTTACTGAAAAAAAAATCACGGAAAATGGTATCATTGTACCAGTGTTTAAAAAAATCGGTGATGCTTTTTTATAACAAGAAAATTTAATATGGTCGAAAAAATCTAAAATCATCAAAATTTTTTAACCCGCCACTGATTTTATGATGACATATCAAGTGGTCTTTCATTTAAAAAAAATTTCATCCGATTTCGTGTAAAGCCTTGGATGTGCCAGATCAAAACAGGTTTAGATAAAATCATCGCGCTTTCCACTCAGGATGGCTTAAAGTAAAAAGTCAAAAAGCAAATCAGTTCTACTCGTTAAGGCACGTCTTTTGGTGTATTAAAATGAACATGATGCATTAATTGCTACTAAAAAAAAATTGGAAACAGATTTGCAAATTTCGCTCAATTTTCAAAAATGCCATAAAATTTTTGCAATTTATTTTGTATAAACCCGCCAGTGATTTTTTTATGTAAACTCCTAAAAAACTCGGTTTACGCAAGAGTCCACCAAATTTCGAATGAAACCGCGAATGTGCCTCGCGAAAAACTGGTATTTTAAAAAAATTACGTTTTTTCTTTCGAACTTTGATCTGCTGAAACTCCTTAACTATTCGCGGCACATCAACGGGATTAATTCCAAAATGTTAAGAATTACAACAGTTACCAACTCTAGTTCAACTTTTTTCATTTTATAGGGGGGGCCGAAATCCCTGATCAAAAAACCTCGAAAATTTAAAAACTCTTAATTTTCGTTTCAAAACTTAAGCGTCTTATAACTTCTTACCAAGCGATCTATCAAGCCAACATTAAAATATTCTTTTATATGTACTGACTTTGTGTTATGTCGGAAAAGATTGAAATATAAGGAGAACTTAAAAAAAAAATGCGAAAGAAGGTAAAAACTATGGAATATTTCAAGCCAATTTTATCGATTTTTCAACTTTAACCCTCTGTAACTTTTACGGATAAAGTGAGGTAATCCTTAAACATTGCTCAGTGATGGTCTTGTTTACAAAACTGCATTTACAGTTTTTCTAAATTCCAAAAACTGCCGGTTTTTTAAACATTTATTTCAGTTTCACTGAGTTAAAATTTAAAAAAAGATTTCATGATAAATAAACTATTTCACATATTTTCCTCTTTTTTTTATATTACCATTCTCTTCTTTAAAAACCAAAACCAAATTAACATTCAATCATACACATACTTTATTTGATTTGTTCCCAAAAATGCCTACTACTATATACACCGTTACATATAGTTACACTAACAATAACAAAACAATAACAAATATTTACTTATTTGCAGAAAAACAACAACAAGTTTTAAAAAAACTGGTATTTCACCATGCCTTTAAAACTTGTTTAACAAGTTTTCAACAGTTTAAGGTGAAACCAATGCGAAATTCAGAGCCTTGCTTATAAATTTTGAACCCCTGAACCGATTTTTCTGAAATTCAAAACTAAACAGATTTGAATGACAAATACATACTTTAAGCTTCAGCCCCCTCAGAATTGTCATTCGAAAGTTAGAGGGGTTTTAATCTTGTAAATTCGCAAAATACCCTTGCCGAAATTTACTCTTTTGCTCATAACTTTTGAACCACTAAACCGATTTCGCTGGATTGCAAAACCAACCTGACCCGGTAAATGCCCAACTTATATGTCAAACTTCAGGAGCCTCCGTAAAGTCTTTCAAAAGTTAGCGTGTTTTCAACGGACAGACAGACAGACGCACGTTGGGTTGAAATGGATCAAAAGTGGCGCTTTATTCAAAACTGAAAAAAAAATTTTTTACAAAAATTATTAATTTAGGGTTAAAAATTACACTAAAAAATCTGTCACAACTATTATTCTGAGTTGTTTACTTTTCTTGCAATCCGCCGTCAAAATCAAATAATTTTTTGTGTTTTTGAATATGGTGCTAAAAATTGAAAATCAACTTATTTCTAGAAATTTTTTTTTGGTACATATTTATTCGTTCAAAGGTAATTTTTTTATTATGGAACCATCATTTTCAGGCATTTTCAAATACATTTCTGTTTTTTGTTTTTTGAAAATTGTTGTAAAAATATTTTTGAAATTTTTTTGTAAAATGTTCCAAATTTGGAGAATTTTTAATACTTGATGGAATATAAAAAAAATGTAAGAGGTTGTTATTGCTTATACATTGTGATAATAAAGCATATAGTATAAGCTTTAATTTAAAAGAAAAAAAAAACGTCTGCGTTTAATGCCGTTATTTTTTTATTTAAGTTTTTATGAAAAAAATATGGTGGCTTCAATAACACTTCATCACAAAAAAACCAAAAAGTTTCTGACCCAGAAGCTAGACCCACTTATCCTTATGTATTTTGACCTTCTGAAATCGATTCTGCCATCAGAATTGAATTCTATAGTTGGGGTTTCCTGTGATTTACAAGGAAAGTCAAAGTGAACCCACCTAATTTCCTAGTGAATTTGACAAAGTTACAAAATTTTTTAATTTTATTTCTGTATGTAAGGTTCAAGTCTGATTTATTACGTAGAAAATAAGAGTATTTTAAATAAAATCCGTAAAAAATTGCAAAAGTTACATGCATTTGAACAAAAACGCGTTATTTCAGTTTTATACAAAAACAGTTGTATTTATATTGTGAATTAATGCGTTTTCGTTCAAATGCAAGTAACCTCTGCAATTTTTGAAAAGTATACGGAGTTAATTTATGGCAGTTTTGATTTTTTGAATAGCTATAGCTGTATAAATTTTCCTTAGTATTAATCGTATAGTAAAGACATTTATCGAAAAATAGTGCTTAGAAAATCAATTTGTGTATTTAATACGAAGTGGAAAAATTTGTGATAGAAAAATGCATTTTAAACGCAGTTTTAAACTGCATTTTTCAAGTAAATTTTTTTAATAATAAAATTCAAATGTAACAATTAATTTAAGCCAAAAGTCACTTGTATCCGTTTACTTTTGAATATTTTAAAGCCAAAAAATTAAAAAATCAAATTTTTTTAACATTCGCAATAAAAATTGAGTGGATAATAAAAAATGAGCTTAAAAATCGGGCTGCATAAGTCGATGCGAAATTTATTTAGCTACAAGCAGCAAAAAAAAAATAAAATCGGTTAAGAATTGAGGGCTGTAGAAAATTCTGAAAAAAGTGCATCTCGCCCCACTGTGTCACGTCAAGAAAAATGAAAATATGGACTCTAGACCTGTTCTTAAAATCAATGTTTGTTGGATTGGCTTATATTAGATTCGCTCACTTGCATCTTAAAATAATAAATTCAAAATTTAAAGGCAATCGGATAAGGGGAACACGTGCCGAGAATCGGCTAAAAATTGTAAAAGGTGATTTTAAAGGGAAAAAACACTTCTTTTAGTTTTAAAAAAATGTATTTTTGACATACTTTTTTCAAATTAGTCAAAACAAAATTTTTTTTGTTATAAAATTATCTTCTAACTAACGAAAATCCACTTAAATCGGAGGAAAATTGGCCAAGTTTAACGTACTTCCCCAGACCAATATACCGTAATTTTTTATATGAGAAAAAAATATTTTTGTTATTTTTATTTTCAATTGTTGGCCAAATTACACCGCTCTAAAAATCTGCGCTTTGTCGCTGCGTTTTGAATGAAACCAAAAAAAGTTTGTAGGGGTTGGTTTCCCGATTCCAAAATGGTCACTCAAATTTTTCTATCACGTCACAATTTTGAGAAAATCGCGGCTAAAGTGTCAAAAAAGGCCCATTTTGGCCATTTTTGAGCGCCTATAAAATAAGATCTTGACATGCGAATGACTTGATATCAATCTCATTCGAAGTTCGTAATTTCTCTTTAAGACAAAATCAAATCTTCTTGGAATTTAATTTTTTATAATGATGAAAAAGTCATTATCCACAAATGCTTTAATTCTAATATTTTCGTGTGTATTTGTATTGAAATTTGTTAAAAACACTAAGTAAATAAACTAAATATTTAAAAAATAGAAGGTTTTTTGTTATTGATTTTTTTATCATTTTAGAAAATTAAATTCTAAGAACATTTTATCTTGTCTTATAGAGAAAAATACATACTTTTGAATGAGCTTGATACCAAGTCAATCTATTATAAGCTTTCAAAAAGGTTCAAAAATGGCCTTTTTCGGCACTTTAACTGCGAATAACTCGAAATCCTGATGTGATAGACATATTTGGGTCGCAGATTTGGAATCAGCGCAACAAACACTAGCTAAATCACTTACCAGAATCCAATACGCATTTTCATGTTGACATAATTGACAGCAAAACTCAGGTATTAAGAGGTGCAAAAGAAAAATATTCTTGCCCATATATGTTTGTGTGTGTAAGAAGATGTTACATTCTAACTAGTAATTGCATTTGCTTTCACACACAACAGTGATGCCACTGTTATGCAAGTGGGGGGTACCATACAACATATGTCGTACGTAAACAGAGACACAACTCTTGTGTGGTTTATTTTAAAATATTTTTTTTACATTTTTTTTAAATTTTTATATAGACCATAGATGGGAATTTTTCATTACCATTGAAATTTAATTACCATTGGTCGATGTCAATGGTAATGAAAAAAATTTTATTACCATTTAATGTTAATTAAATTTTTTTAATTGAAAAAATAATTACCAATTGTAATGAAATGCACCAATTGTTGAAAAACATAATTATAATTGGTTTCAAAACCATTTGTTTACACATTTTTGTCTTTTTGAAAAGTTATAAATTTAAACATCAAAGCATGTTTTTTTTTTTAAATATGAATAAAGAAAAAAATCAAAACGCAAAAAAAAAACTTCAAATATTGTGTTATACAAAAGGCAAACGTGCGTTTGGTTCATAAAATGTGAAAAATTGAAATACAAAATAACAAAAAACAACAGATATTTTCAAATATTAACGATTTTGACAATATTGTGACGACTTTTACTAATGGTTATTATTTTTTTTAATTGATGCCATACCAATGGTAATTATTTTTTTTTTAATTTTCATTAGTAATTAAATTGATTAGTAATTTAATTGGTGCAATTGATACAACCAATTGTAATGAAAAAAAATTCATTACCATTGACATCAATTTAATGGTAATTAAACAATCAATTAATTGGTGCCATTAATTTATTAGTCCCATCTATGATATAGACTTACTATATTTTTTCATTATTGCCTAGAATTTGATTTATTTATTTTTTTAATTTTGAATTTTTGAATTTGTATTACAATCTCGCAATAAAACAGTGCTACAAAAGTAAATAGAAGATATGCAGAGGTTCTCATAGAAAAATTCGGGTTCGTAGGAGTACACAATGGACGGAAATCCTCATAACTGTAATAAATTAAGGCGCCTATTTATAGAAAACAGGCATTACTCAATCAAAAGTCAAAATTTTTCATGAGCTTGTTGCAGAACAATCATAAAATATTAAAATTTTGTTTGAAAATATAAAAAAAATTAAAGACGTGCTACCCAGACAGTAAAATGACAAATAATTTTGAATTTTAAGACGTTTTCTGATTGTTAAAGTGTTAAAATAAAAAAACAATAATATCAATGCGAAAACAAAAAATTAATCATACGCACTGTTGTACAAAAAATAAAAATAAAAATAGCTGCTTTGCAATTTGGTGCACCAGTACGTATGATAAATATATTGTATTTAATATTGCTTATACTTCTCTTTTAACAGAGAATTAATTTAACTGAATTAATAAATTTAGCATAGTTGTTCAGATTTGAACACGGGTTAATACTTTAACAAAAGTAGATATGAATGGAAATACAGCACATTTAATAATAAGTAATTACAGAATATGCTGCAAAAAAATATGTAAATAAATGGGCTTTTTCATATCACTTGAAGTTCCCATAAAATGTGTTATCGTAAAAATGTTTGTTACGGTCAACACATGTTTATTCGTTCAACTGTTGACAAGTGTTGACGTGTTTTTAGTTTAAATCCGTGCTATTAATTAAATTAATAAAATTGTTCGTAATAGGTTTTGTGATATTTTCATGACTACAAAAAGGAAAATGAAAATATGGACACAAATTATACAGATTTAATTCGAGGCTCTGCTTACCGAATGGTGCTAGTTCTAGCATGAATCTGGTAAGGGTGCTCAGCCCAATATTGGTGGCAAAAAGAACAAGAAACTTGAAATTGCAATGCTAGATATTATCAAGGGCGAGTAAAACTTGTTGATTTTGGGGAACGAATGATCAGCAGCCATATTTAAGGTTGCCATTAGCCTATTGGTAGAATTATGGCCTGCATCCTAACTGGACGTTGTGGAAAAAGATGATATCCCGTAGCAACCCAGAGCTCATGCATGGATTCTGATTGCTTCAAGTGACACTGAGGTCATTCTAAAGATGCCCAAAGTCTGCAATACTGACCTTCCTACTTAGAATTGACAAACTGCCAGATTGGGAGAGATGGAGGGCGCTCGTCGTCAAGCAGTGGTCTTGGTTAATAAGGAATCACTTCAATTTTTTTAGAATATCTTTGTTTTAGGTTTTTTTAGTTTTTCAAACTATTTTTAATTATTTTTTTCAAAACATTTACATATGATTTTTTGGGTTTTTAAGGGGTTTTGTAAATTTTTTTGAAAATCTTTGTTTTTAGATTTTTTTAAAATATTTTTAATTTTGTATAGTTTTTTTCCAATGTTTGCCAACTGCACTTGTTCCTATAGAAATTTCGAATTGTATCTCAAAAATTTACAATTATATTTCAGAAATTTTCAATTATTTATCAGAAATTTTCATTTGTAAATCGCAAATTTCCAATTATATTTAAAAAATTCTAAATGTAATTTAAAAACTTCCAATTATATATCGTAAATTTCCATATATAATTCAAAAATTCAATAATTTTTCAGAAATTTCCATTTATATTTCAGAAATTTCAATTTATACTTAAAAAAATTGCAATTACATTTCAAAAATTTCCATTTATATATTTAAACAAGTAAGAGTGTTAAATTGCGTGTTAAGTGCGCCTAAAAATGGAGTCATGTGTTTTGGGGCAAGTGTTCAGGAGAGCAAAAAAACTGTTTATTTTCGTCCCTTCGCGATTTTTTTTTAAAAGTTTGTTCTATAAAAAATTCTAGTACCGATATGCTATTCACATACTACAAAAAAAGTTTGAAACATTTAAAGGTTTTCCAGTGGTGCAGAAATTTTCTAAAAACATACACATAACTCCTTTTTAAGTACTTTTTGAAACAAAATTTAAATAAAATGGAAATATTTTTTACACATAACTCCTTTTGTTTATGAAATCATTTTTATTGTTAATTTCTTTTCGAGAGGGACAAGCTCTAAATAGGGTTTGTTAGTGGTTTAAAGCGACATACGTTAGACAAGGTCTTTTAAATTTGGATATTATAAAGCTCTTCATTAACTATTCAAGAGCTTCGACATAAATTGACGTCTGTGAAAGATTCTGTACTTTAGATACTAAAATTTTCCGCCGTCAAATGATTTAATTGATTTCACAAGGCTTGATTGCCTGCCATTTAGGATTTAGATAACAGCATGAAAATGTGCAAATATTTTCCAAAAATCTTGACAAATTCATTCAAATACTTAGGTGGTATGTGTGAACCTCATATTACTAAAATAGTGGTCCATTTTGTCACGTTCTGTTACTTTTTTATCAAAAAAAGTTATGTGTAGCTTAACACATAACTGCTTTACATACCTTTTTTTAGTATGACGAACACATAGCTCCTTTTACTAACTTTTGAACCAATCAAGACATCAAAAAACGGTTTAGTGAGTAAACGTATGACCAAAATGGGATCATAAAGATGTAATAAAAAAAAATAAAAAACTACACATGACTCCATTTTTAGGCGCAGCGACGATTTGTAGAAATATAAATGCTGATTTTAAATTTCTCCTTTTTATACCCTCCACTCTAGTGATAGAGGGTATATATAAGTTTGTCATTCCGTTTGTAACACCTCGAAATATTGGTCTAGGACCCCATAAAGTATATATATTTATGATCCTCGATCGATTTTAAGTCGATCTAGCGATGTCCGTCCGTCCGTCCGTCTGTCTGTCCGTCCGTAGAAAACACGCTAACTTTTGAAAGACTTTACATAGGCTACTGAAGTTTGGCATATATGTTTGTTATTTACCTGGTCAGGTTGGTATTGCAATCCAGCCAAATCGGTCCAGTGGTTCAAAAGTTATGAGCAAAAGAGTAAATTTCGGCAAGGGTGTTTCGCGAATTTACGAGATAAAAAACACGATAACTTTCGAAAGACAATAATGAGGCTACTGAAGCATGGCATGTATCTTTGCCCGGGTCTGTTTGGTTTTAAATTTCAACTCAATCGGTCCAGTGGTTCAAAAGTTATAAGCAAAACCCTGAATTTCAGATTAGTTCCAACTAAAATGCCACGTGTTTTAACAAGTTTTAAAAGCATTGGTGGTAACTAAACAATGCTTTTCAAACTTCTTTAATTTTAAAGCAATGCTTTTTAAACTTGTTTAGTTTTAAAAGCATTGGTTACTTAAAAACCACACTCGAAAAAAATTTTACACTCAAAAAAAATTTTACACTCAAAAAAAGTTTTACGCTCAAAAAAAAATGTACACAAAAAAAATTTAGTTTTTTTTTTTAAAAAAATTACAATATTTTGTGTACATACATACGTGCATTCACTCAGAAATATTTTTACAGTAAAAAAACCATTACACTCGAAAAAAATTTTACACTCAAAAAAAAATTAGTAATTTTTTTTTTTTTTTAAATGTCAAAAAAAAGAGTTTTTTACTCAAAATAAAATGTTTCTAATCAAAATTGTTAATTTTTTTCACGTTAAAAAATGTACTACCCTTTAAAAAAATGCATTATGGAGGGTATTCATAGATTCGGCAAAGTCGAATTTAACTTTTCTACTTGTTTTATATACACTTTAGTAATTTAGTTCTACAAATACATATGCATGTATATTAGGGCGGGTCGATTTGTATGGATCGAAAAAAACTGAAAAATCGTATAGCAAAAACAAAATCTACAAGAAATTCTAAGAAACTTTTCAAAAGAAACCATTGGTCTAAAATCAAACCCTATACCGCGCCTAACGACATGAAAATCCGTCCGTCCGTCTGTTTTTCTGGCTGTGTGAAACACGCTAACTTTCAAATGTTAGCGGAAGAACAAAAAATTCATGCGGCAAGCTGCTGAAGCATGGCGTATATATTTGTTATACTTCCGTTGTTATACTGGCGTATATATTTGTTATAATACTAAATTTGATCGAAATCTGTCCAGTGGTTCATAAGTTATTGACAAAATGGGGAATTTTAGATGTGTTTTAACCCGAACTCCCGTGTTGAAAAAAAAAAACGCTAAACACGCTTTGAAAAGGAATGGTAAGCCAAAAAAAATATTTTAGAAACTATTTTTGTCACTCAAAAAAACTAAAAAAAAAAACTATTACACTCAAAAAAAAAAAAATACACTCAAAAAAATTTACACTCGAAAATTTTTTTTTTTACAGAAATTAAAAAAATAATTTTAATCAAAATAAATCAAATACTGATGTAAAAAAAATATTCAGTTATCAAAAATTTTTATCGAACACATCTTTTTATACCCTCCACTCTAGTGATAGAGGGTATATATAAGTTTGTCATTCTGTTTGTAACTCATTGAAATATCGATCTGAGACCCCATAAAGTATATATATTCATGATGCCCGATCGATTTTAAGACATTCTAGCGATGTCCGTCTGTCCGTCTGTCCGTCTGTCCATCTGTCCGTCTGTCTGTCTGTCTGTGGAAAATGCTGTCGCGGACAAAATATTGCACAGAGATGACTGAAACTTAACGTATTTATTGGAAGTTCTCCCGAGAAGTTTGGTATTGCATTTGAGCGATATCGGTTCAGCGCTTCAAAAGTTATGAACGAAAATGTAAGCACACCTCAAAAATTTCAGTACATTCAACATAACCTAAAAATACAAAATGCTTTAATTCGGCTTCTGGTTGGCATATGTGAACATAATTGAACACCAAATGGTATTTAACATGTACGAACACAAAAAAAAAAAAAAATCTCGGATTTTTTTTACCAAAATTGTTTTTCGCGAAATTTTTTTTTTTCAAAAAATTTTTTTTTTTCAAAAGTAATTTGCTTTTAAATAAAGTTTTTTGCAATAATCTTTTTGAAATTGTGGAGGGTATCACTACATTCGGCAAGGCCGAATTTAACTTTTTTACTTGTTTCCTCTCCGATATGCAACTCTCCTGTTTCATCCCACAAAAGTATCTATGTTATGTGTTTTTTTTTTTTTACGAAATATCATTATAATCCTCAATTACATACTTTTATATACAAAGAAAAATCCGCTGCACCAGCTTCCATCTGTAATTAACATACAAATGCTTTGGCGGGAATCGATCCCACAACCCCTGCACTTACTTTCAGAGTATCACGCTACATGTTAATATACTGTAGCCCAATATAAAATAAATAATGGAGTAAAATTATCATGGATTAACGATAAAAGCAGCGATTTATTGTTAAAATTTCTTATTATAATTTTTCGTCTGTGGACTTTTCATTACAAATCAATCTAATTATTTATTTCTCCATTTCAGGGATTATGTCTAATATAGTACTTGCCGGTCATAATCCCAAAAATTGTTCAAATTATACCCAGCGGCAATTAGTAATGCATTGCCGCTGGATATATTCTTGCATCATATCTTTACATCTTTACATCTGAGGTGTAGGGTATGTTCAGCAACTTTGTAAAAAATATTATGGCAAATATTTTTGTGAAACATATTAACCCTCTAACTCCCTCTCATAGCGGTATTTTTTGGCTCTATTCTAACAAATCCCAAAAAACACCCCGAAAGAGGGGGAGGGTGGGTATGAAATATTCTACAAAAATGTTGCCAATAAAATTTTACCATATACCTCAGAGCACACCAAAGCCCAAATGTTTTGCTTATGAAAAAAGGACGGACGGACAAATATTCATGTCGTTAGGCGCGGTATAGGGTTTGATTTTAGAAACATGGTTTCTTTGGGAAATGTTCTTAGAATTTCTTGTAGATTATGGTTTTGCTATACGATTTTTGACAAAAAACTCGACCCGCCCTAATGTATTTGTTTATGTAAAAAGCAAATGATTTTACATACTTTGTGTATTTGTATTTTAAGAAATTTAAATGCTGTTTTATAATTTTGAAAACGTGTTTTAAATTTTATTTATTAGGAGCACTCAAACGTAACAAGATGACGTCTGGTAAGTTTATTTAATTATAATTTTATTTTAATAATTTTTTTTCCAATTTTTATTTTAATTTTTATTTCAATTTTTATTTTAATTTTTTCAATAGGAAACAAAAAGAATAAAAAACATGCCCTGGCTCTGGAGGAGCAAGTACGGGATGCACGGGAAGCAATACAAACTGAGGTAATTATAAAAAAAATAATATTTTAATATTTTAATTAGAAAAAGTTTTATAAAAATTTTAAATTTTTAAATTATATTAAATTTATATTTGTATTTATCTTCCACAGAACGAAGTGACGCCTCTTAGGTCAACAGTAAAAAAATTAAAAAACGGCAACCAGAGCCAGCGTCAGAGCCATCACCGCCACCATCGTCAGAGCAATCACTCGAGCAATCAACATCAAGGGTTTCAGAACCAGCAATGGGCAACAACAGCAACATCAATAGGCAACAACAGCAACAACAAGGAACAGAATTGCCAGTGTGTGAAAATATACGGCAAGAGAAACCTAAAAGTTGGCGCAATTAAAATTGTCTGTTGTGAATTTGGACTATACAAAAAAAAAAAGGTGCTCAATCATAATAAAGATTAGGACATAAAATTTGGCGGTCCTACGTATATACATTCAGCATAACCTCAACATTTACAAAGTTTTCACAATAAGAAGGAAATTCGCGAATTTAAGGTCTTAGGATGAAAAAGTTGGATAGAAGAAGCAGCGAAAGTATTGGACGTGTTTTGTGAATGCTCCCGTTTGTGGTAGTGAAATTAAGGAAAATACAACGTCTTAATTACCAACCTGTTGGTGGATCACTGGTTTTGCCTGTCTATCTTGCTGTGAATTATAGATTTTTCCAAACTTGAAGCTGAGGTGAGTTTTATGCTACTAATTCAGTAAATATTTGTCCATCTTCTTTGGTGGCTGGCCCTAGCTGGATTTCGGGCACATTAGTTTTTTTCGGCAATTCGATATTACTCGGATCAGCAATTGTAAAAGTGGCATTTGCTACACCACGGGACGTTGATGGAATGTTATCCATGTCCTCCAAATAGTCCGCATCCAATTGATTAAGTTGGCAATATTATTTTTTTAACAATTCATAATTTCTATTACTTAACTATTCAATTTCATTATCGTCTCCATTTTCATTTTCTTCATTATTATTTTTAAGCGGATGTTCATCATCTTCATCGTCATCGTCATCATTTGAAATTATTTCAGTGGACTCCTCTGACTCCGTTTCACTTTCCCTTTCTTTTAAATACTTCATTTAAATCCGTTCCTGTTTATTTCAGAGAAAATAAAAATCGTAAAAATACCATAAATTTGGTTTTACTTGATTATTCAGCATTAGTTTATTTAGTTCCATTCGAAACTCTCTCGTTAAATTATACACTCTTTCCTTTTTTAGTTTAGGATCAAACTGTATCACAAATATCAAAGAAATTTAGATCAGTTACAAAAGAAAATTAAGGCTAGAATTCATCAACAAGAAAACTTAGAGAACAAGAACTATTACATAAAAGCCAACAACAGCTACGACAAATTCAAATCAACAGAGAACACCAACTACAACCTATTGATTTGGATGTGATGCCAGATGATGATGAAATTTCTTTTAACTCTAAAGTTTCAACAAATTCACCAAGCTGCAGTGATAGTGCAGAAAATGATGGCCAATTTTTAGGAAAACTTTTTGGTGGTGATAAAGTGAGTGTACTTCATAGTAAAACTAGTTTATAACATCGATAAAAATCTTAAATCAATCTTGTCTTGAGGTTTTTAAAAAAGGAACAAAAGAAAAAAAAAGTCTCCAAAGTCGTTTTTATACCCGACACTACTTTGTGATACAATGCATAATTTCACAGAAAGAATTGAAAACGAATTACAATCAACAAAAACGCGGATTCAATTAATTTTTTAATTGAAACTCATCCGATGAAGAAAATTGTTATATCAATCATCAAATGATTAATTGATTTTTTTTTTTCAATCAATCAGTTTTTCGATTTTGATCAAAAATTTTATCAATTTTTTATTTTAAGTCAATTAAAATAATGATTGATTTAACAAATGAATTTTAAGCTTATGACAAAATTATGAAGAAACTCATATGTTTTACTTTCCAATATGTTGCCGGCAGTAAAAAATTTTTTTATACCCTCCACTCTAGTGATAGAGGGTATATATAAGTTTGTCATTCCGTTTGTAACACATCGAAATATTGGTCTAGGACCCCATAAAGTATATATATTCATGATCCTTGATCGATTTTAAGTCGATCTAGCGTTGTCCGTCCGTCCGTCCGTCCGTCCGTCCGTCCGTCCGTCTGTCTGTCTGTCCGTTGAAAACACGCTAACTTTTGAAAGACTTTATGGAGGCTCCTGAAGTTTGAGATATATGTTGCCCATTTACCGGGTCAGGTTGGTATTGCAATCCAGCCAAATCGGTCCAGTGGTTAAAAAGTTATGAGCAAAAGAGTAAATTTCGGCAAGGGTATTTTGCGAATTTACGAGATAAAAAACACGATAACTTTCGAAAGACAATAATGAGACTACTGAAGCTTGTCATGTATCTTTCCCGTTTCCCGGGTCTATTTGGTATTAAATTTCAGCTCAATCGGTCCAGTGGTTCAAAAGTTATAAGCAAACCCCTGAATTTCAAATTAGTTTCATCTAAAATGCCACGTGTTTTAACAAGTTTGAAAAGCATTGGTGGTAACTAAACAATGCTTTTCAAACTTGTTTAATTTTAAAGCAATGCTTTTTAAACTTGTTTAGTTCTAAAAGCATTGGTAACTTAAAAATTACACTCGGAAAAAATTTTACACTAAAAAAAAAATTTACACTCAAAAAAAACTTTACACTCAAAAAAAAAAATTACACAAAAAAAAATTTAGTTTTTTTTTTTACAAAAATGACAATATTTTGTATACATACGTACGTGCATTCACTCAGAAATATTTTTACAGTAAAAAAACATTACACTCGAAAAAAATTTTACACTCAAAAAAAATAGTAATTTTTCTTTTTTTAAAAAAAAAGGCAAAAAAAGAGTTTTTTACTCAAAATAAAATATTTTACACTCAAAAAAAATTTTGCACTCAAAAAAAATTAGTAATTTTTTTTTTTTTTTTTTTTAAAAAGGCAAAAAAAAGAGTTTTTTCTCAAAATAAAATATTTCTAATCAAAATTGTTAATTTTTTTACGTTAAAAAATGTACTACCCTTTAAAAAAAAAATGAATTGTGGAGGGTATTTATAGATTCGGCAAAGTCGAATTTAACTTTTCTACTTGTTTTTAATTAATGTATTTAAATAAATCGAAGCGAAAAAAATTTTGGTATGTTGAAAATTTGTAATTTGATGGTTAAAAAAAAATATCAAAAATGTTGATCATAATAATAACTGACTCTTTTAAATTTAATGATCAAAAGATTTAATTGAAATTTGTTAGCCAATAATTTTTTGTGTGTTGTTTCTGCTGATGTTTTGTAACACCAGCATTTTTTGACCACTGCCCATTTTTAAGAAAAAATCTCCGTCCATTCCTGCTGACGTTTTTCGTTTTTTTTTTTCACCTAGATTAATGTTGGTATATTTATTATTTCCGAAGCAATTTAGATGCTTTCGCGGCAGGAATTGCCCGATGCGAATGCGTGTTTAGAAGGAGATCCAGCGACTATCCAATGGAGGCAGACCACACCTCAGGATCCTTCAGGTATCGCAGGATGCAAGGAAAAGAAGTCTTAACTTTGCGCAGCCAGGATGCCTCAGAAACGTGTCATACACTCAAAAAATGATGTCATTAACTGTTTGTAGTTTATTTAAAACGTATTACGTTTTGTCGTTTTTAAAAGAAAAAGCATTTGTTCAATGTCCATTTTTTTTAAACGACTATTTCTGTTCTTTGTTTCAAAAATAACAACATAAAAAATAAAGACTTTCATTAGCATTCATTTTTTAAAGTCATTTATTTTTGTTCTGTAAGTAAAAATAAGTGATTCTTCTTTAATTTTTAATGATTTGTGTACTTTATTTTTTTTTTAAATTGTTGACATTTTTAAAGAGAAGTCATTAGTTTTTACCTACTTCTGTTGGTTATTTTTTTGTAGACAAAAAATTCAAAAAAATATTTATAGAAATATAAAAACATATTTGTATCAAGTTACTTTGGCACGATGCACTATGCTTCGACCCATGGACAAAAGTAAAAAAAAAAAATTTTGTCTCAAATTGTGTTTAAATACAGATTTTTTGAAAGATAATAAGGTATCTCAAATAAATATTAACAGAAATATATTTTCTGATTACTTTTGTCACCACGAGAGGGCGCTAAACTCAGAGAATTTTATGCAAAAACTACTTAACAGGAAAATGTTTTTTAGCTGTTTCACAAAAATAATTCTCAAAAATTCATTTTTTAATAAAATGGTTCGAAATTTTGTTTTAAAGTACTTTGATATATTTGTAGTGAAGTTAAAATATAGAATTTTGTATATATTTCCAAAAAAAAATTTTTTTATTGCGCAGAAAAACAAGTTTTTTTTGTTGAAAATCCAAAAATAGCTAAAGTTTGATGGAGTGTAAAAAAAAAAATATAAAAAAATAGATATTTTTTTTTTTCTTTTTTTTGTAGGTTTAAACTCTTATCTAACAGCGTATTCAAAAATTAGCGCCTATTTTTTACCACAAATTAGAAAAAAATGCGTTTTTTTAAATGCCTAAATTCATGATTTTTACTCAAATATCATGCATTTAGGAGTGTTAAATATCATTGTGCAACACGATTTTATGTTTTGAAAGGGTAAAAAAGTAAAATAAATGTATATTAATAGTAGATCGAAATCCCCGCAGAATTTTGAAAATTTAGCTTGAGTTTTTTTTTTATGGCCCACTGAAGTTTTTAATTATTTTTCAAAGGAGTTCAGAATAAGTAAAAAAAAATATTAAATTTAATTTTGAGCTAAATGAGGTTAATAGATGTACAACGAAATTTGATGACGGTTCTTTTCTTAGAACATATTAACCCTCTATCTCCTATTTTTAGGGGTCACTTTAGTCCCTTTTCCAAATATCGTCGTAGAGCACCACTTACACTTGCTTTTAAAGGGTTAACATGTTCTAAAAAATTTTTCTGCATAGAATTTCATTGTTAGTTGTAAAAGACCAAAAATTCGTAAGATATAAGCAAAATGCTTAAAAAAGTAAAAATTTTAATTATCATATATTGTTAAATTGTGATTCACCACAATTGAAATAATTCGATAAAATATAACAAATGTACTTCTGAGCCTAATACTGTTAATAGCTATCTTCGGTAAAATTTTATGTTTCTTTTTTCTTAAAATATATTAACCCTCTATCTCCTATTGTCAGGGGTCATTTCAGTCCCTTTTTTAAATATTCTTATAAAAAAACACTTAAACGTGCGTTTAAAGTGTTAAAACGTTCTACAAACATTTAATAGATATCTTTAATCATTCCAAACCCATTAAAAAAAAAAAAAGTAAAGACTTCAATGGGCCATAAAAAGAACTCGAGCTAAATTTTCAAAACAATTCGTTTTTGGTTTACAAACGGTATATCTTCATTTTTAGTTTTGTCCAATTTAAGATACACTCTGTGACCTCAAATTTGTTGCACAGTGTATTCTATTGAAGCTTTAAGTTATGTGAAATAACTCTTAAGTTATAAATTATATTCAAGAAACTTTAAAAAAGTAATTTAGTATTACGCTTTAACCTTTAAACGCTCGTTTTATTAAATTTTATAAAAATATTTGAAATAAGGACTAAAATGACCCCTTAAAATGGGAGATGGAGGGTTAATATGTTCTAACAAAAGAACCGTCATTAAATTTCACTGAAGACATTTTTCTTAAGACATTTTTTATGTCAGTAGTATTTTTAGTACATTTTTTCGACCTATTTCAGTCTACTTTGGTAAAAGCTATTTAACAATATATGATACTTTACAATTTTACTTTTTAAAGCATTTTGATTATATCGCACGATGTTTTGGCATTTGACAACCCCTAGTGAAATTTGATGCTTAACATTTTTGTAGAACATTTTAACTATTAAAACGCACATTTTAGTGTTGTTCTATGAGGATATGTTAAAAAAGGACAAAAATGACCCCTAAAAATGGGAGATAGGGGGTTAATGTATTCTAAAAAAAGAACCGCCATCAAATTTTACTATAGATATGTATAAACATTATGTAGCTCAGAAGTTGATTTAATACATTTCTTTGACCTTTTTTAGATGACTTTAAAAATAAAAATAACTTATTTTCCAAAAAAGGATGTTTTTATATTTTCCACACTGCTAATCCGATTTTCCCCAAATTTGGCATTAATATATATCTAAGGAATATTAATTTGCTTACAAAGTTTTTTTACGATCGGACAATTTTTGTAGGTGTTAAAGCGTTTCAAAGAAAAAGGATATATGGCAGGACCTTGAGTCCTTGCTCCGATTTAAGTGAAAATTTACATACACGTTGCTAGTGGAATGTGTATCAGCATGACCACTTTTTGTAATTTTTTGTGCATTATTGAAGCTAAAATTACATTTTTCAATTTCAGGACACATGGGAGGTAGGCGTGTCCTTGCACCGATTTTTCCAAAAATTCATGTTTTTCTTAACTAATATATTTTATGTTAGTGTACCAAATCTCAAAAATATCTGACAACTCCTTCTAATTTTGTCCCTTCGTTACATGGGAACGAAGCACTGTGCGATGGGTAGAGTGTCTGGTCAGAATGTAGTTGATTGCGGGATCGCTTCCCCAAAAATTTTATTAAAAATTTTTTAAAATAAAATTTAATAGAAAAAACTGTAAAATAACCTACGAAATCATTAATTTTTAATGTTTTCGTAGATATTTTTTTGAATTTGTTGGTAAAAATAACACAACAAGCATTAGTTTTTAATGTTTTCGTAGTTTTTTTTTTTTGAATTTGTTGGTAAAAAATGAAAATGGCGTTATTTTTTTTTTAGGCAAAAATAACTTAAATATGTTTTTCATTTGTTTTGCCTACAAAATATTTTGAGTGTATGTTTCTGCAGAAGTTTTTCCAAGAATCGCATTTTATCATTCTGATTATTTTCTTACAACTTTTAAGTTGCAGCCTATGTGCAGACCAGTCCTTGTCCACTCTTTAAGACTTTGTCTTATTAAAGAGCTTCCAGCAGGAATATGTGCTGGTCTGCAACTCATTTGGCCACAAAGGTGGCTTTTTTGCCCCATAGCATTTGCATAAGGGAAAGCTGCATCCAGACACTTATTACAAACATTTGTTATGTAGTCAACCAGAGAGTTAATGTTAGCCAAACTATGCGGTTTAGATAAGGGTAATTCATCCAATATCCGAGAAAAATGCTCCCCATATTTTACATATGTAGCGATGATCTGAGAAAAAATTTTCTTCAAAAACTCTCCAGTCATAAATTCTAACAGACAATGCATCTGGTACAAGTTTTACATAAAGAAACTCTTGCCACATACTTAAAATGAAAGTTGGTTCGCAACCCTTGTAACAGGTAGTGCTTAACCAAACCCAAAAAGTGATTCGACTCTATCGTTTGGTGCCAACCTATAGTCGGTGAGGCAGAGCCTCTAACTAAATCGGTATCATTTGTATCCATATTTTCGATTTCCTTGATGTGGCCTTGAAAATTTCACAAAAAACTATTACGAACAATTTTATTAATCTGATTATTAGCATGGAGTTAAACTAAAAACACGTCTACAATATAAGTGTCCTTAAAATCTAAAATCACTTTTAACATGATAATGTTTTTAGGCTGGTGTCTAATTTTAAAAAAGTTGCAGGACGCCACCTCAGTTTCACTATATACTCGTAAGCTAACAATTAACGAAAAAGAAAATAAGAATTACTATTTTCAATTTCTTAAACCAAAAATTTTAGTAACTTGGGCTTGTAACTTGGATAATAATTCACCTCGTGGTGAATAAAATCGTTTTTCACCAGCTGGTGAATAAAAAGTACATGATTATTTTTCACAAAAAAATTTTTTTTTTTTTTTGTCATCAATTTTTTTTTTTTTTTGCATCATTTTTTTTTTTTTTCATCTTTTTTTTTTTTTGCATCAATTTTTTTTTTTTTCATCAATTTTTTTTCCATAAAATTTTTATTTCCATTAATTTTTTTTTTTTTTGTATCAAATTTTTTTTTTAATAATTATTTTTTTTTGTTTCATCAATTTTTTTTTCATCAAACTTTTTTTTCATCAATTTTTTTTTTCATCAATTTTTTTTCGCATTAATTTTCTTCTTCATCAATTTTTTTTTTTTTTATCAAAAATTTTTTTTTTTTCATCAATTTTTTAGTTTTTTCATAAATTTTTTTTTTTTATCGTATTTTTTTTATCAATTTTTTTTCATCAAATTTTTTTATATATTTTTTTACTATCAATTTTTTTCTTACCAAAAATTTTTTTTTTTCATATTTTTTTCATCAACTTTTTTACATCAAAAAATTTTTCTTTTCATCAAAAAAGTTCATCAAAAACTTTTTTTCATCAAAATTTTTGTTCACCAAAAATTTTGGGTTCATTAAATTTTTTTAACATAGTTTTGTTATATTTTTTGTGATAATTTTTTGTGATATTTTTGAATTAATGAAAATTAAGAAAAAGATGTGCAAATGAATAAAGTGTTCTTTAAAAATTGCAAAAGTCCGGCCAATTTTAAAAAAGTATTAAATAAGTCGAATTAACGTACTTTTCATCAATGTACATTTGCATTAACTTTTCCATTCCTGATTTTAAATGCTATTTTCTCAGAGAGAAACAAATTTTTGATTTTATATTTTATTTAACTTTCTAGCAAAGTGTCTCTGACGAAGCACTTCAATTTTCAGGTGACATATATTTTTTAGTGCCAAAACATGTATTTGGCGGTGTTAATTATTGGAGGAAAAGCCATAGCATTTATTATACCCTACACCACTCTGTGGTACAGGGTATAATAAGTTTGTGCTGATGTTTGTAACTACCCGAAATATTGGTCCCAGACCCACTTTCAAGTATACCGATCGACTCAGAATCACTTTTTGAGTCGATTTAGCGATGTCCGTCCGTCTGTCCGTCCGTCCGTCCGTCCACGTAAACGTCGTGCACACTATACAGGTTGCAATTTTTTTTGTCTTAATTGTCTGATTTGTCTGAAATTTGAAACTTAAGCTTCTTTTGACCCAAGGACGGACGCTATTGAAATTGGCCCCCATACAAACGTCCCCTTTAAATTTACGTCAAATTCCACTAACAACCGTATTTTAATAGATATCCCTTCAAAATTTGGCAGGTAGACGTTTTTTGTAGGGATGTCGCGAATAGTGTATTCGGCATTTTACCGAATATTTACTATTCGGTATTCGGTTTGAACCGAATACGAATATTGCCGAATAGTTTAAATATTCATACGCCTGTATTTTATCTATGTACAAAATTGAAAAAAAGTACCAGACTAAAAAACAACAACGCTTTCGTTGACACTATTTTTTCTATTACCTTAACAATTCGAATTTTTATCAAGTGCTCACGTTTTTTTTTGTATTTAAAGCATTCAAAAAAAAATTTACTAATTTTTTTTTGAGTGTAAAATTTTTTTTGAGTGTAAAATTTTTTTCGAGTGTATTTTTTTTTGTTTTGGTACAAAAATATTTTTGAGTGACAAAAATACGTTTTAAAATATTTTTGTGACATACCAATGGTTTTAAAACAGGTTTAACGGGTTTTCACCACGTGAATTTAAGGTGAAGCTAATCTGATATTCACGGTTTTGCTAATAACTTTTGAACCACTGGACCGATTTGGATGAAATTCAATACGAACTGGGCTGGAGGAACGAAAAATATATATGCCAAGCTTCAGCATCCTCAGAATTGACTTTCGAAAGTTATAGTGCTTTTAATCTCATAAATTCACGAAAAACCCTCGCCGAAATTCAGTCTTTTGCTCATAACTTTTGAACCACTGGACCGATTTCACTGGATTGCAATACCAACCTGACCAGGTAAATGCCCAACATATATGCCAAACTTCAGGAGCCTCCGTAAAGTCTTTCAAAAGTTAGCGTGTTTTCAACAGACAGACAGACAGACAGACAGACGGACGGACGGACGGACGGACGGACGGACGGACGGACATCGCTAGATCGTCTTAAAATCGATCGAGGATCATGAATATATATACTTTATGGGGTCCTAGACCAATATTTCGAGGTGTTACAAACGGAATGACAAACTTATATATACCCTCTATCATAGTGACATAGTAATCCATCGACCGTTTTGTAGATCTGGCATCACCAAAGATAATTGTAAAATTCTGGCAATGCCAAACTAAAGTTCAAACGCAAAGCAAAGAGAGACAAAAAAAATCTACATTCTCACTGTAAAACTGGTATCTTTCATCTCGCTCGAATTTCGGTTTGTAATAAAATTTCGTAAACAATACCATATGGTTTTTGTTTACTACTTTTTCAAACGCCATTTGTTGGACTACTCTATGACTCTGCCCTCTATCACTAGAGTGGAGGGTATAAAAAGTCAAACGTTAATAAAAAGTGTTTTTTTAACAAATTTAAATTTTGCCGAATATTCGGCAAACTGTTGACGAATATTTATTTAACCGAATATTCAAAAAAACATGCCGAATATGCCGAAAACCGACTGTGACGAATATTCGCGATATCCCTAGGTTTTTGTATTCACAAATCACCGTTCCGAATTTTAAAGGGATCGGACCAGTTCTTCTTGTAGCCCCCATACAAACTACCCTCCCGATATTCACATAAATGTATAAAATTTGATGAAAATAGAAAACATTTAATTAAAATTTTGTTTGTGTGTGTTTAACGCATACTTTAATAACCCAAAAATCTGATTATAATCGGACTATTTTTGGACTTAGGCCCCATATGAAAATTTCGATCGACATTACTAAGAGCGGTTTATTTGCAACAAATATAAGTCAATTTCACTCAAATTTGGTATGTGAGTGTTTTCTACACTTATTAAAGATTTGACAAATGATAGACCCAATTGGTCCACGTTTGGAATTGGTACCCATTTTCCGGGAAACACTGGTGTAGGGTATTATATGGTCGGTTTTGGCCGACTATAATTTTCTTACTTGTTTTTTCATGTATCTCCTTTTTTATTCATATAAATAATTTTTTTTTAACTTTTTATTTGCTACCAAATATGACTTTGTTTGATTCAGATATGAACAAAAGACAAAAAACTAAAAAACCCTTTTTTCTCCCATACAAATATATCCCTCTTAAAATTAAGATTTGGTTTGCAATGGTAAATATAGCAACAAAAAGCTTTTGCTTGTTCCAGCCCACTGTAATAATCGTTTTTTTTTTTTTTTTGGGAAGATCCGTTATTTTACTATTAAAAGAACATAAACAAGTAGAAAAGTTAAATTCGACTTGGCCGAATCTATAAAAACCCTCCACAATGCCCTTTTTTAGTGGTAGTAAATTTTCTAACGTGAAAAAAATAACATTTTTGTTTAGAGATATTTTATTTTGTGTAAAAAAACTTTTTTTTATTAATTTTTGAAAAAAAAAAAAATTACTAATTTTTTTTTTGAGTGTAAAATTTTTTTGAGTGTAAAATTTTTTTTGAGTGTATTTTTTTTTGTTTTAGTGTAAAAATATTTTTGTGTGACAAAAATACCTTGCAAAATATTTTTGTAACTTACCAATGTTTTTAAAACATGTTTAACGGGTTTTCAACACGTGAATTTAAGGTGAAACTAATCTGAAATTTACGGTTTTGCTAATAACTTTTGAACCACTGGACCGATTTGGCTGAAATTTGAAATGAACTGGACCAGAGGAACGACAAACATATATACCACACTTCAGTACCCTCAGAATTGCCGTTCGAAAGTTACCGTGTGTTTTATCTCGTAAATTCCAGAAAAACCCTTGCCGAAATTCACTCATTTGCTTATAACTTTTGAACCACTGGACCGATTTCGTTGGATTGCAATACCAACCTGACCAGGTAAATGCCCAACATATATGCCAAACTTCAGGAGCCTCCGTTAAGTCTTTCAAAAGTTAGCGTGTTTTCAACAGACAGACAGACAGACAGACAGACAGACAGACAGACAGACAGACAGACAGACAGACAGACAGACAGACAGACAGACGGACAGACGGACGGACGGACGGACGGACGGACATCGCTAGATCGTCTTAAAATCGATCGAGGATCATGAATATATATACTTTATGGGGTCCTAGACCAATATTTCGAGGTGTTACAAACGGAATGACAAACTTATATATACCCTCTATCACTAGAGTGGAGGGTATAAAAATAACAAGTTGTTGAACTTTATACTGTTCTTACATTTTCAGTTTATAATTGTTCATTGACACTAAAGTAATTTATTAAAAACGTGAAAGTGAAAAAAAAAACAAAATAAAAATTCAGAAAAATGAATTATTACGAGATTTTAACAGAAGTGAACAAAATAAAGTGTATAGAATGTGGTAAAGAATTAAATGGAACTAAAGTGATTTCAATTAAACTTCATTATAAATTATTTATTTATTTATTTCAGTCTATGGATACAATATTATCCTTACAGACTAGCAACTAAAATCTAAAGTAAATAACTTATTTTAACAAATTATTTAAAATTACTTTAAAATTTGAGTTAGTAAAACTTAAATCTAAATGATTACAATGATTGTTAAATAATCTCATAGCCCTAGTTAGTGGTTCATTCATAGCGTAATCAGTTCTATGAATATGAATAAATTAATTCAGAAAAAAGTCATTGAAAAGGATTTATAACCTTTATCAAAAAAACCAAAAAATAATATAGTTACGCTTGAAATCGATAAAAATAATATTATAATATTATGTTCCTCAAATACTGCGTAGGTCTGGTGGCAGCGATAATCTTACCATTTCGAACTTTTGATGATCAAAAGTATTTAAAAAAGTTAATTGCTCCATATGAAACGAAATTTGAGAAAAATCTAAATTCAAAAAACATAGTGTCATTAGTTGATTCTTCGACATTTACAATTAAAAATATTATTCAAAATCGTATCAAAAATAAAATGATATGTTTAAAAATAGACATTGCCACTAGAATGGATAAATCCATACTTGGCATATACAATATACAAAAAGTTTATACAAATAAGAGTATTCGTCCACAAAATATAGCAGAGGACCCTCTCTGAAAATTTGGTCGTTATCTCGGTTTATCTGGAGAATTTTTTGAGAGAGAATTTATCTTTTTCAGAGAGGAAATATCAAAAAAACACATCGAAAAAGAAAATAAATCAACGAATAATAAAATAACCTAACGAAAAAGCAAGCAACTCATTGAAAACACATCGAAGAAAAAATAATTTAGTTTGGCAGCCTTTGTTTTTCACAACATTGCCAGAATAGAATTTTGAAAAAATGCTAAATTTAAAAAAAAGTGCTAAAATGCTTTAATCAATTTTATACCAAATTCGCATTCATTTTTTTAAACATGTTTAAGCACTTAAACATGTTTATGTACCTTAAAAAGTTTAAATTTAAACATGTTTAAGTGGTTAAACATGTTTAAAAAAATTAATGCGAATTTGGTATTAATTTCAATTTCGATTTCTAAATTATCTTTGGATTTTTTTTTAAATTTCATTGGATACTAATTGCAATAAGGTTTTCGGAATTTCAATTGGGATTTCAATTTCAATTACCCTTTTCTTAATTTCTATTTGGTTTTATTCATTTTAATTGGATTTTTAAATTTCATTGGACTTTCTGAATTTCGATTAGGAATTTTAATTTATCTTTTCTTATTTTCATTGGGCATTCGGAATTTCGATTAGGGATTTCTAATTTCGATTGGGTTTTCTGAATTTCAATAAGGTTTCTGTATATCAATTTATATATTTTTTAATTTCAGTTGGACTTTCTGAATTGCAATTGGACTTTCTGAATTTCGTTTGCGTTTTCTGAATTTCAACCGGGAATTTTCCATTTTAATTAATCTGTTTGGAATTTAATAATACCCTATTCACACTTACAGTTTTAACCCGTTTTTAGCAGCAATATTTTTAGCACTTTCTTTATGCTATTACAGAATATTGACAGAAAATGCTAAAAATAATTGCTAAAAACGGGTTAAAACTGCAAGTGTGAACAGAGTATAAACAAGGTTTTCTAAATTTAAATTTGGTTTTCTGAATTTCATTTTGGTAATGAATTTAGAGGTTGTAGTTTTTAATTTTTTTATTAAGATATTTTTTTTTTATAAAACTTATAATATATAAAAATTTATTGGTGATAAAATTTCACACTGTTTGCATGATATAGAATGATTTTTGCAAGAAAATACAAGATTTCCCTGCATTTTTAAAATGTTTTTAAATGTTAAAAATTTTAAAAAAGTGATGAAATATCAATTAGCACTTTTTTCCAAAAACTTAAAAGCGCTAACATGGCATCACTGGCTTTTTATATGGGGCATACCATGTCAAATCGGACACTTTGAAATTTTTTTTTTTTTAGATTTTCCCAATATGTTTACAGTTTTTAGTACCCTTCGAAAACTCCTTTGTGGTAAATTTTCAGATTTTTTTGATGACCCGTTCAAAAGATATCGAATTTTTGAAAATTGGTAATTTGTTCCTTTACTCAAACTTCTTTTACTCATAACTTCTTCAATAATGGTCCAAATTTCAATTTTTTTTTTTTTTTATTTTTGCTTTTAAAGTACTTAAAAAAAAAATTTAAGGTGTGTTTAGAGAAAATGTTTGGACTAAAAAAATATTGTGGGTCGGTCATACATTTTGTTACTCTAAGGGCAATATTAGGGCAGTTAGAGCGGGTGGAGCAAATTTTAAAAAATGTCGTTTTGTGTGGAAGCCCCCTTAGAAATTGTAGATAGGGTATTAGTTTGTTCCAAAGAAATGTTAAGACGGAAAAATTAATGGGGGTCGGTCTTATAAAGTACCCCTCTATGACGCACCATTCGAGCAGTAGAAATGATTTTAAGATTGGAAAATTACAATAAAATTTTTTCAAAAAATTAAAAAAAATAGTAATAATCGTTATCCCACGAGCCTCCTGGGCAAAAAACTTGTAGAATCGATAGATGTTTTACACAAAAAAATTTCAAAAAAATCGAAGAGTACAAACATTTTCAAAAATGAGATTTAAATTTTAAAACTTAAAAATCGCATACTAAAGCTCTTTTAAGAATTTTTCGGGATTCTTTTTTAAAAAGTACGTAAAAAAAACAAAAATTTTGAAAAAAAGAAATTGAAATTTGGATTATTATTGAAGAAGTTATGAGTAAAAGAAATTTGAGTAAAGGAACAAACTACCAATTTTTAAAAAATCGATATCTTTTGAACGGGTCATCAAAAAAATCTGAAAATTTACCACGAAGGAGTTTTCGAAGGGTACTAAAAACTGTTAACAAATTGGGAAAATCTAAAAAAAAATTTTTTCAAAGTGTCCGATTTGACATGGAATGCCCCATATATATTGTGTTTCGTTCAGTTTGCATCAGAGTTGCATTTTGGAAGATGAATAGAATGAGATAAAAAAATACAAAGAGTTGCATTTTGGAAGATGAATAGAATGAGAGAAATGAAAGAAAATATAAGAAATAGAAATTTTGTAAAATCAGAGTTGCATTTTGGAAGATTAATAAAATGGAATAAAAAAAGAATGTAAAGAAAGGAGACGAATGAGAAATGTGGGAAAAAAAGAAAAGTGGAAAAACGCAATTGGAACGGTCAGCGTCAAGCGGCTGTTAATTTACTTTTTTTTTTTTTAATTGCTCGATTAATTGACATTAATTAATCGATTTATTCGTTACTTGAAAACCGGCATTTTTAAATTACTTAAAGAAAAGTTTGGGTTTGTTTAATCAAATTATTCTTAATCGGTTGACAACTCTAAAGGTACCTACAGACGACGCAATATTATGCACAATATACAATTATATTGATGGTGTGTTGTTAAGATTGACCATTGTACAATCGTCAATATTACCCACACACCATCAATATAATTGAAAATTGTACATAATATTGAGTCGTCTGTAGGTACCTCAATAATTATCTTTCTTTACTCTTTTATTTACATACTTAATAAAAATTATGCCAAATTAAAAAATGAAATTTTAAATTAAAAATAAAAAATAAACTTAAACTTAAAAATTAAATAATTTTTGTTTATCTTTACAGCATATTAACGTATATTGGATAACTGATGTTCACACTACAAGAATAAATTGTTATTTGGTCAAAATAAACCAAATTAAATTGTTTGTATTTATTTTTTAATTAATGGTGGCTCTAAAAGAAAAAAAAATATTTAATATTTGTATGAATATTAAATAAAAAATTTTTATGTAAAAATTATTGCGTATTTTTAAAATAAAATCGAAAATTATTGAAGACATTTGTGGAAAAACGCTTGCCGCTTCAATTGTGATTGTTCTCTAAAATAACAAAAGAAATCCACAAAATAAATAAAGGTTCTTTTCCATTAATTAAATTTTTTAAAGTAAATTACTTTTGATTTTAAAGCAAAAGAACGTGAGTTTTAAAATATATATAAAAAAAAAGTGATTTTAAAATATGTATATAAAAAAAAAAAATTTCAAAAACTATTTTTTTTTTAATTGTGAATTTAAAAAAAGTGATTTTTTTAATTATTAAAATAAATTTAATAAAAAAATTATTTAAAAATAAAATTTATTAAAAAACAAGTAAAAAAGTTAAATTCGGCCTTGCCGAATGTAGCGATACCCTCCACAATTTCAAAAAGATTATTGCAAAAAACTTTATTTAAAAGGAAATTACTTTTCAAAAAAAAATTTTTTTTTAAATAAAATTTCCGCGAAAAAAAATTTTGGTAAAAAAAAAATCCGCAATTTTTTTATTTTTTTTGTCAAAACATATGTTCGTACTTGTTTAATTACCATTTGGTGTTCAATTATGTTCACATATGTCAACCAGAAGCCGAATTAGAGCATTTTGTATTTTTAGGTTATGTTGAATGTACTGAAATGTTTGAGGTGTGCTTACATTTTCGTTCATCACTTTTGAACCGCTAAACCGATATTGCTCAAATGCAATACCAAACTTCTCGGGAGAACTTCCAATATATATGTTAAGTTTCAGTCATCTCTGTGCAATATTTTGTCCGTGAGAGCATTTTCCACAGACAGGCGGACAGACGGACATCGCTAGAATGTCTTAAAATCGATCGGGCATCATGAATATATATACTATATGGGGACCCAGACCGATATTTCGATGAGTTACAAACAGAATGACAAACTTATATATACCCTCTATCACTAGAGTGGAGGGTATAAAAAAAAGTTCAAGTTTTATTAATTATATTTTTTTTTTTCTTTGAAATTAAATTTTTTGAAAATGTCATGTATTGTTAAACATTGCCCCAGCTTCGACGCTCCAAACATTATTATGTCGAGTTTCCCGGATGAAGTGGCTGTATATTGGTGTCACAACCTAAAAATATCTCTCAAAAATATGCAGCCGTCCCTTCATGTCGGAGGACACGGGTGGAGCTCGATTGAAGGTCGGGGCAATGCCTGTTCTTGACCTAGGTAAGTTTAAAATACAAATTTATTTGGGTTTTTTAATTTTAAGCCGGTGTTAAAAATGTTTTCCAATTTAACCATAAATATGTGTGGCAATAAGTATTAATAGCTTATGTCGAAAAACAATGTGATATAAAAATTTGTGATACAATTAAAAAAAAAAAGCTAAAAAAAATATTAAAAACTTGTGATATTTAAAAAAATTTGTGATATTTACAAAATATTTTGAATTGCGGTGCGATATATTGTGCTCGATTCGGGAGTACTCTTTCGCCATTCACCAAATGATATTCCTTTGAATATTTAGATTATAATATTTTGAATATTAAGATTTTAAAAAACTTTTATTTTTTATAACTGTTATCAAAAACTCTTTGAGCCTTAAAAAAACTTGATTTATTAAAATAAAAACTCCAATAAACGCATGCAAAAGAAACCTATTGACTGCAAATATTTCAATCATTAATTTAAAGGTACACTAAGAAAATTATGTCATTAACTGTTTAAAGGTTATTTTAAAAAGTAATCAGTAAAGTTATTTTAAAAGAAAAATCATTAATTTTAATAAGGACTTCTTATTTTCTACTGTTTCTGTAGTTAAAAAAAAATAATTTACTGTCTCAAAAACGAATTTTCTGTAACATTCAATTTCGGAAGTAAAAAATTTCTTCTATAGTTTTACTGTTTTTCAATACAAAATTAGTAAACATTCACTAGTTTTTTAATGTTTTGGTTAGTCATTAAAATAACATTTAAAATTGACTTTAATATGCTTTTATTTTAAATGAAAAAAAAGTGGAATGGTTTTTAAATAAAATTTCATTTGTTTTAAGTGAATATTCACTGGAATTTACCTACATAATTTTTTGAGTGTATACACTTTGATTGATTTTTTTTTTAAATAACTGTTATAACAGTTATTTACTCAAATAAATATAAAATAAGTTATTTTAAATTTTTTGAACAAAAAGTTTTTAATAACTGTTATTTTATACTTTTATGATAAATATCAAAAACGGCGTACGGACATAGCGCCCAAGTGCATATCGCCCAATTTGAAAAAGTCATTCCACCCAAAAAAAATGTGTGTTAGTTGTTGTTGCAAAATTTTTCGGACGATATGGTCATTATTTTTGGGTATTTTAACAATTTTCTTTAAATTAATATAAATTGTCAAAAATGTCATATTACCCAAATATCAAAATTTTGAATTTATAAAATGTCATAGCACCCAAAAAAATAATCATAAAACTCACCAATATTTTAAAGTTTTTTTGGCTAGCTTAGGGATTACAAAATCCATGCATTAAACCCACCCTTTCCGCAAAGTAAAGTTTTCTAGGGTAGCAGGCCTTCACGCTATCAAATTTGTTATGCCTCAAAAAGGCCTGATAACCAAAATAGCTTTGGTTTGCAGAGAGGGTGGGTTTAATGCATGGAGTATGTAATCCCTAAGCCCGGCCGGATGCCGGCTTCGCAGAAATCCTTTAGTACAAAAAAACAAATCATAGAAGTCATAATTTCGACATTTCGCCCAAAAAAAAAATATTGGATTTTTTGACAGTTTTGTTTTGGGAGAAATAACATTTTTAGACCTATCATTTTGGTCTATATGTCGCAGCTTGGGCGATATGACATTTACGGCTTTGGGCGCTATGTCCGTACGCCATCAAAAACTAAAAGTTATTGCAAATTTTTAAACGGGACATCTATAGAAGTCCATTCATATATAAAATACTTAAATTGGACAACATTCGTTTAATGACTTTTTTAAAACAAAAAGATGCAAATAACTGTTATATTTGGTCTCTGACCAAAAATCTTTTTTACTCGGGTATTATTTATGAATAGTATATATTTTATATAAAAAATATAATTATATGTCATTCTTTTTACTCGGGCTCGTTTATTTATGAAAGTTCTTATTTGTGAATATATAGGGACTAATTCATACACACAGAAAACAAATTTGCTATTTTCCAACTGAAATTCAGTTTTTGCAACAAAAAATTGGTGAATGCATTTGAATTAATGTTGAAACTACTAAATAACGGTAGTTACAACTAAATTTTGTTATTACAACTGTTTTAAAATTGAAACAACTACAAAATTCGTTAGCCATATCAAAATGTCGTAGCAGCAACCGAATTTTGAGTTGATACAACTGAAAAATTCAGTTGGAAATTTATTTTTCTCTGTGTAATAATTATATTACACTTAATGTAGGTTTATTTAACTAATATTCATTAAAAATCTGTAAAACCTACCCAGGCAGAAAAATACATACGGGCCAGGTCTGGCAAAGTACCTAATAAGGTAGTATTAATACTGGCAAAGTAAAATTTTTTTGGGTTTTTAGTACTTGCTAAGATGCTAAATGATAACACCATTAAGTAGTGGCAAAGTACTTTTAAAAGCGCTTTCCCTGTACTTTAAAAAGTACTATCCGAGAATTTTTAAAATAGCTTTTTAACTAAAACAATCCATTACAAAATTAAAAATGTATTTAAAAAAATATTTTTTTTATTTAAAAATTTGTACATTAGAAATCTTTTTTTTTTAATTTTTCTATTTTAAATAAATTACACAGCGTGACAAAACTGACCACTATTTTAGATAACAAGAGGTGTGACCAACTTTTCTATATATTTGAGACATGCTGATTCGAATGGCGTACTCCGTTTTTCGATGTATGGTACAGTTTTCTTGCAAAATGTCGTTAAAGATTTGCTGATTTCGAGCCAGTTTTTCAACAAAAAAATTTGCAAAGTTAATGATATTTAAATTGTATGGCATGGAATACCAAGATATGACTTGTAGCAATATTTCTTATGCAAATTTGGTTTAAAGTTTTTCATCTTAAGCCCTTAAATTCGCGAACTTCTTAATTTTTTGACGTCTTCGCGAAATTAACCGCCAAGTTGGTCTTTGATTAAAAACTTGCTTTTAGTAAACCAAAAAGGTATCTCTAACAATACAAATAGTTGACAAAAAACAGCTATGTTATATGGACCATAATGATGAAAATCGCGAAAAACCGTTTTTTGGAATATGGCATCATTATTTTACGAGATGATTTAAGGTTCCATTTTTTAGTATATAATGTGGGAACCTTAAACAATTAACTGACCAAAAATTTGGCCAAAAAAGTTTTCATTTGCAAAAGTTATCTTAACAAAAATTATAATTATTGTAGGGTTAACACTGAAATAATAGTTTTTGTTAAGATAACTTTTGCAAATGAAAACTTTTTTGGCCAAATTTTTGGTCAGTTAATTTTTTAAGGTTTCCACATTATATACTAAAAGATGGAGTCTTAAATCATCTCGTAAAGTGATGCTGGCATATACAAAAAAACGGTTTTTCGCGATTTTCATCATGATGGTCCATATAACATAGCTGTTTTTTGTCTACTATTCGTCTTGTTAGGGATGCCTTTTTGATTCACTAAAAGCAAGTTTTTTATCAAAGACCAACTTGGCGGTTAATTTCGCGAAAACGTCAAAAAATTAAGAAATTCGCGAATTAAAGGGCTTAAGATGAAAAGCCTTTAACCAGATTTGTATAAGAAATATTGCTACAAGTCGTATCTTTGTTTTCCATTCCATACAATTAAAAAATCATTAACTTTGCAAATTTTTTTGTTGAAAAACTGGCTCGAAATCAGCAAATCTTTAACGACATTTTGCAAGAAAACTGTACCATACATCGAAAAACGGAGTACGCAATTCGAATCAGCATGTCCGAAATATATAGAAATGACGGTCGTAACTCTTGTTTATTTTTTTGTGTTCCGCAGTGTTATATATTAATTACACAGCATGACAAATGTGACCACTATTATAGAAAATAAGAGGTATGACCAACATTTCCATCTATTTGAGACATGCTGAGTCGAATGGCGTACTCCGTTTTTCGATGCATGGTACAGTTTTCTTGACTTGTAGCAATGTTTCTTATGCAAATTTGGTTTTAAGCTTTTCATCTTAAGCCCTTGAATTCGCGAATTTCTTAATTTTTCGAGGTTCTCGCGGAATAAACCTCTAAATTGGTATTTGATAAAAAACTTGCTTTAAGTGGATCATAAAGGCATCCCCAACACTACGAATAGTGAACAAAAAAACATCTATGTGATATAGACCATCATGTTAAAAATCGCGAAAAACTTTTTTTTATGGCAGAATCATTTTACAAGATGACTTAAAGGTCAATCTTTAACTATATAATGTGGTAACCTTAAACAAATAACTGACGAAAAATTTGTCCAAAAAAATAATTTTTGGTCAGTTAATTATGTAAGGTTCCCACATTATTTACTTAAAGTTGAACCCTTTAATTATTTGAAAAATGGTGCTGCCATATATAACATGATTATAAAATTCAACATGATTGTAAAAGCAAGTTTTTTATCAAAGGCCAATTTAGGGGCTAATTTCGAAAAAACGTCAAAAAATGAAGAAAATCGCGAATTTATTGCTACATCCTCTTAAAAGAAGTTCCAAATAAAATGTTAAAATTTAATTAAATTATTAAAAAAAATGTTTCAAATAAATAAACCGACTTTATTTTGGTATAAAAGTACTAGCAAAGTACTTAATTCGGTGAACTGCATAAACTTCGTTGCATTGCAGAATAAAATTAAGAAAATGGAAGAAGACCACCAAAAATATAAAGAAATGTTGACTGGAGTAAATGAATTTTACCAAGAAACAGTTAGTACATTGAACGAAAAAAATCGTATTCTAGGGATCAAAGTAAGAAACTCTGCCGAAGGAACCATACCTCTAAAACGAATTCTACTCCCCCCCAACTGTTGACTTTTGTCCCGTAGCACAGTGCCACATTTGGCCAATCTAGAACGACAAAAATCCAATTTTTATTATATTGTCTTGAAATTCGGTATAAATGTTCGTTTTGACTTCGAAAATAACATTATGAAAAATGTGGGAGGCCGGTTAAGGGCCACGCCCACTTTTTTTAAAATTTGTAATTTTGGTTATAATTTCTTTAAATTTGGTATATATACTCTCAATGACTGTAGAAATAATATCACAAAAAAAGGGGGCGGTCAGACAACTGTCACGCCCACTTTTTTAAAATATGTTTAAAAAATATGTAAAAACAAGGTTTACATATCGCCCCACTGTAGTCGGCGTCGCAGACGGTCGCAAAAGTTAGCCGTTGAAATAAGTACTATGGATATTGGTCAATATATCTGAAAAAGTCCGGCGACCAATACGGACCAAACACAAAAGTTCTATTCCATCAAAAAAAATAAATATATAATTTGCTTTTCAAAAATTTGTATTTTGTTAAAAATTTAATGAACAATAGAAAAATTTGTTAAAAAAAAAAAAGAAAAGATATGACTTAAAACATTAAAATATCCTTTAAAATTACCAAAAAAGAGTGGATAAATATGTTCAAAAGTTACAACAGTTTAAACTCGACTTAATTTATGCGAAATAATGTGCACTAGTTACAGGATTTTACAAGATGCAAATTTATGCACCCACCTGTTAGTAACGAGCAGAATTATCGATCTTATATGATTATTTCCGTGCTATTAGGAATGTTCTATAATACATACAAACATATCATGAAAATCGGGGAACTTTCTTTTTTTGATTTTTGTCGTGCTAGATTGGCCAAATGTGGCACTGTGCGTAGGGTCAAGTTTTGAAAAATCCTACTTTGACCCATTTAGAGTGCCCCAATCGAGTCCAAATGTATGACCGACCCCCACTAACTTTGGAGGGCCGATCCACCCATGCCAGTGGCACACCCCCTGGAACTCCCCTGGGGGGTTCCTCATACAAACATTTCAAAAAATAACCATTTTTGGAACTTTATTTTAATATTTTTTATTTATTTTATTTATTTTTTCTCCTTAGAAATTTATTTAGTCAGAACATATGTAAATGAAAAAATTAATTTAACTTAGTAATAGAAAAGAAAATAAAAAAAATTACTGTTTGAAGTCTTTTTTGCTTTCAAGTCTGGGCAATTTCGCACGGCTCTCTAATGTCGTCGCCATAACAGCCTCTACATTTTCCGGTATAACTCGTTTGGAAACGCTAGCTAGCAATTGAACGTGTCGTTCTGTTCCTTATTTTCTGTTAAATAACTTATAACTTTAAAAATTTTTAATAAGCATTCAATTTCCAAACAAATGGTATTTCAAATAAGTGGGCAACGCGCAGGGTGTAGTACCTCTTTAGGGGTTGCTGTGGAATTAGATTTGTAATTGTAAAAAAACTATTTTTTACTTACTTCTAACAATTTCATTCTCTTTTCAGAAATTCTTTTAAAACAGCGCTCTAAAACTAAAAATGGTAAGGCCTTAAAAAAAAAAAAAAAATTTACTAGCATGCAACTATTTGTATCGTTATTTAAGATCATTCAAAATATTCTAATAGGAATGCACTGTACTTTGAAAATAGTGCATTCTTAAACGGATGATTTGGTGTATGAAAAAAAACGAATACATTATCACTTAATGAATTATCACTTAACAAAAATCGTTTAACTATAGTTTTAGAATAACAGCAACAAAAACAATAACACCAACAAAAACAACAACGACAACAAAAAGCTATCAAAGAAGCGAAAGCCTCCACGGCAATAGGTCCAGATGGTCTCGCTATGATCATGCTTAAACACGTGGGGGAGAAAGGGTTGACATACATGGCAGAAACGTTTAGCCTGTGTGTTAACTCCTTGGAGATTCCAGACATGTGGAAGCTCGGGAAGATTATTCCCCTTCTCAAACCTGGGAAGCCCAATAATTTGGGGAGCTCCTACAGACCGATAACACTACTGTCACCAGTGGTTAAGGTCCTGGAATCTGTCCTTCTCCCTACTCTTAGGGAGAATCTCCCCATGGCGGACCACCAACATGGCTTTCGTTCTGGTCACAGTACAACAACTGCGTTGTGCGAAATCACGACAGCCATAGCCGGAGGCCTTAACAGCAGACGCCCACACGAGAGGACCATTGTGGTCGCTCTCGATCTGTCTAAGGCCTTCGACACGGTCTGCCACACGCAGCTTCTGCAAGACCTGTATGACTCTACGCTCCCTAATGTCCACAAACGATGGTTGGCGAATTACATGGCTGGGAGGCAGTCATATGTAGAGTTTAGAGGTTCCAGGTCGGGACTGCGGAGAAATAAGCAGGGTGTTCCACAAGGGGGTGTCCTCTCACCCATCTTGTTCAACACATATATCTCCAAAATCCCGACCCCACCTCCAGGACTGAAATTGATATCCTACGCCGATGACTGCACAATTTTGTGCACAGGCAGGGATATCGAAGCCCTGGAGGAACAGCTTAACAGCTATCTGCCAACCCTGACGAAATTTTTGGCAGATAGGAACCTCCAGCTCTCGACACCCAAGTCGACGGCCACGCTCTTCACCACGTGGACTAAAGAGGTTAACAGGGAACTCAATGTCCACATTAGTGGGCAGAGAGTTCCCACGGTGAAAAACCCCAAAATTCTTGGGGTTCACTTCGATAGCCTCTTTATGTTCGCGAGGCATTCTGAAGAGGTGACCAGGCGAGTGAAAGGGAGGAACTCCATTTTGAAAGCGCTGACTGGCAGCACCTGGGGTAAAGATAAGGAGACGATCTTGACTACGTATAAAGCCATAGGTCGTCCCCTTATCGACTATGCCTCCCCGGTATGGTCGCCGTCCGTTAGCGACACACAATGGAGAAAGCTCCAAACGGTGCAGAACACGGCCCTCAGGGTGGTAACAGGATGTCATTCCATGGCATCTGAAGACCACCTACATGAGGAGACCAAAATTCTGCCCGTTCGGAGCCATTGCTCCCTTCTCACTCGTCAATTCGTACTTGGATGTCATATGACCGAGCACCCCAACCATGCAAGCGTCGTTGGTACGTCGGCACCGGAGGTGAGACAGGTGAGGTCTGACCTACGGTCCGAGAAATCGGCCGTGAGTCACCTCATCGGTCTTGTGCAGTGTGGCGACTTAAAAGAGGCGCAGGCTCGCCTACACACGGAGATCGTCTCGGAATCCATTGGGAGGATGCGAGACAATGTTGTGTTAGGTGGCAGGCCCCCTCCCCTTTCCGAATCCGAAAAGAGCCTGCCACGTAAGGTCCGCACGACATTGTCCCAACTCAGGTCAGGTTACTCTAGGGGGTTAAATAGTTACCTGGCCAGAGTTAACCCTGACATCTCTGATGCCTGCCCTCTTTGCAGCGCTACACCTCACAACACCATACACCTCTTCGAGTGCCCGGTTCGGCCCACGACACTCACACCTAGGTCATTATGGACCAATCCAGTCGAGGCAGCTCGCTTCCTCGAACTGGAAGGGTAACCTGCTTTATGTCTCCTATCCCAATCCCCTTCCCATCCCCATCCCAAAATATAAATATATTTTTTAATAATAATATAATAATAATTACTACTAACATTTCTTGTATCTGCATGTGAACCTCCAGTGGACGCTACAACAACAACAACGACAACAACAACAATAAGAATAACAACAACAACATAATGTCGGCAATTCCCCAAATGCCCTGCCCCCTGGAAATACCGCTATCATTCGTAATAAGAATGGTATTGGACGCTCTCCAGCAGCAGCTCATAATCCAGCAACGGGACATGCAGCAGTTGAAAATGGACCTGCAGCACGAGCGGAGCCAACAACAGCTCCAGAGAGCAAGGGGAGGTAAATTTTGTTTTAAAAAAAATTAACCTTTTTTAATTACTTTACTTACAGTAATTTTAATTTTTTATAAATTTTTATAAATTTGTTCATAAAAACTATAAAATTAATTCATTAGAAAATTGTTCATAAATACTATAAAATTTATTTTTAAAATGAGATTTGAAATGTCATTTTCCGTACAAAACGAAACTTGAAGTCACATTTTAATTAATTTCCATTGCAAAAGTAAATTTGAATAGACAAAAATTATTTTACATTTAGGCTCTGTTCTGTCTTTCACAACTTTTCAATTCACATGAAAATTTCCGAATCACATGAAATCAAGTTTAGTATTTTTTTGATCACGTTTTCATTCGAAGTTGAAATCAAATAATTAAAATTTAAAAAACTATAAAGGAAAAACTGCATTACTGCGTTTTACTTTCACCAAATTTCCTTTATGTGAAACAAAACGAAAAAAAAATTAGGATGTATAATCTAGAACACCAAAAAAATTCGGAAATTTTAATTTTCACATTTTTTATATGAATTACTTTTAACATAATATACGAAAAATCATACATCAGTTTTGATTTTTTTTATACACATCATATATCGAAGGCTTATACTTAAAACTTGCTTATACTTAAAAATTGCTTTAGAAACGCTAATCATATGCTAATAAATATTAATATTTATTTTTTTTCTTACTCATTGGTTCCATGCTGGTTTTACACTGAATTTTTAACGCGCTGGGCACAGTGACAAACCGGGACAAATTATTTCCCGATATACAGCACTCACCCGTGCATATAAATTTCACCAATTCATCAATGTCATCTTAAAATATAAATATATGTAACAAAACGTCAATAAAATATATATAAAATTAAAAAAAGATTACCTTCAATATCTGGAATGATTAGAGTATCATTCTCAGATGGCGAACTAGACAGAAGATCCCGTAAAAACGGGCTGGCTGTACAAAGCATAATCTTGTGAGCCTTGACAGTTCGACTATTTGTCACAATTGGCGATGCGTCGCCTCGAATTAGAATTATTTTAATTTCTTAATTTTTATTACAATCTTTCAATAAAACAGTGCTACAAAAGTAAACAGAAAAATATGCAGGGGTCAGTCTTAGTGAAATCAATCAAAAATAGCTAAAAATTTTCGTGACCCCCTCCGATTTTGATGAAATTTGGTTTAGTTGTAACACTAAGTGATAAACTGACGTACACTTATTTTCAGCCCTCTAAGTAAACAGTGGGCGAAAACACGGAGGGTCAAAATGTCCCCCAAAATCTCCCAGTCGGGACACTTTACACCGTAAAAACTTAATATCGTTGGTTCTATTATAGCTAGAAAGACCATTTTTGGTTTGTTTTGAAGCTCATAATATGCTCTACAAGACCTACCATAACCAAAAAATTTTCGAAAAAAAATAAGGGTTACCTTCCTTATTTTAAGGTCGTGATATACGGAGGAGAAAATGGGGATGATGGTATCCCCCGATTTTTTTTTTACTTGATAATCTTATAGAGAAAGTCCTAAAGAATATATTCTAAAATTTTTAAGTTGGGACAACAATGGGATCGCTCAAAATCAAAATTTTTCACAATTTTCCCCAAAATCTCCAAAATCGCAACACTCTTTAACCTTAAAAATTTAATATCATAAGTGCTTTTGTAGCTACAGAGCCCATTTTTTTTGTTTTGAAGCTTATAATACGCTCTACAAGACATACCAAAACCAAAAAATTTTCCAAAAAAAGGAATTGGTGCCTCCCTTATTTGAAGGTCGTGGCAAAGGGTGGAGGAAATGGGGGGAAAGTATCCCCCGATTTTTTTTTTACTTGTTATTCTCAAAGTGCAAGTCCTAATGAACATAGTCTACAATTTTTATATTGGGACAACAATGGGATCGACCAAAATCAAAATTTTTTAAAATTTTCCCCCAAAATCAACAAATCGCGACATTCTTGCGCCTCCCATTGGAGTCCCAAGATAAAAATTTCAGGATATGCTCTCTAGAACTTACTCTTTAAAAAAAAAGGTAAAAAAATGGGGGATACTATCCCCCGATTTCCCCCACCCCTTGCCACGATCTTTTAATACAAGAGGCACCCCTAATTTTTTTTATTTTTTTTGTGATAGTAATATTGTAGGGCATATTAAGAGCTTTAAAACAAACACAAAAATGGACTCTGTAGCTACAATACAGTCCACGATATTAAATTTGTAATGTGCAAGAGTGTCGCGATTTGAAGATTTTGGGGGAAATTGTGAAAAATTTTGATTTTGGTCAATCCCATTGTTGTCCCAACATAAAAATTTTAGGATATGTTCATTAGGACTTGCACTTTGAGAATACCAAGTAAAAAAAAAATCGGGGGATACCTTCCCCCAATTTCCTCCACCCTTTGCCACGACCTTGAAATAAGGGGGGCACCAATTCCTTTTTTTTGGAAAATTTTTTGGTTTTGGTATGTCTTGTAGAGCGTATTATAAGCTTTAAAACAAAAAAATGGGCTCTGTAGCTAAAAAAGCACTTATGATATTAAATTTTTAAGGTTAAAGAGTGTTGCGATTTTGGAGATTTTGGGGAAAATTGTGAAAAATTTTGATTTTGAGCGATCCCATTGTTGTCCCAACTTAAAAATTTTAGAATATATTCTTTAGGACTATCTCTATAAGATTATCAAGTAAAAAAAAAATCGGGGGATACCATCATCCCCATTTTCTCCTCCGTATATCACGACCTTAAAATAAAGGAGGTAACCCTTATTTTTTTTCGAAAATTTTTTGGTTATGGTAGGTCTTGTAGAGCATATTATGAGCTTCAAAACAAACCAAAAATGGTCTTTCTAGCTATAATAGAACCAACGATATTAAGTTTTTACGGTGTAAAGTGTTGCGACTGGGAGATTTTAGGGGACATTTTGACCCTTCGTATTTTCGGCCCCTGTTGATTTGTAGGGCTGAAAATTTGCATTTGTTAGTTTTTTACGTAGTGTAAGAACTAAACCAAATTTCATCAATATCGGAGTGGGTCAAAAATATTCATGATTGATTTCACTAATAATGACCCGCAGAGGTTCTCATAAGAAAATTCGGGTTGGTAGGAGTACGCAGAGGACGGAAATACTCATGGTTGTAATAAATTAAGGTGTCTATTTATATAAAACAGGCATAACTCAATTAAAAGTCAAAATTTTCCATGAGCATGTTGCAGAACAATCATAAAATATTCAAATTTCGTTTGAAAATATAAAAAAATTAAAGGCGTGCTACCCAGGCAGTCTTTAAATTGACAAATACTTTTGAATTTTCACATGTTTTTTGATTGTTAAAGTTTTTAAAAAGTAAAAGGAATAATATCAATATGAAAACAAAAATAAATCATAAGCACTGTTGTACAAAAAATGAGTTGCTTTGCAATTTGGTGCACCAGTACGTATGATAAATATATGGCATTAAATATTGCTTATACGTACTATTCTTTTAACAGAGAATTAATTTAATAGATTTAATAAGTTTAGCATAGTTGTTTAGATTTGAACACGGGTTAATACTTAAACAAAAGTAGATATAAATAGTATTTTAGTAATCATTAGAAATACAGCACATTGAAAAATAATTAAGGAATATGCCGTGAATAAATGTGTAAATAAATGTGTTTTTAAAATTCCCATAAAATGTGTTACCGTAAAAATTTTCAAACGGTCAAAACATGTTTATTCGTTCAACTGTTGACAGGTGCGGACGTGGTTTTAGTTTAACTCCGTGCTATTAATTAAATTAATAAAATTGTTCGTAATAGGTTTTGCGATATTTTCCTGACCACATTAAGAAAAATTAAAATATGGACACAAATGAAACCGATTTAATTCGGGGCGCTGCCTCACCGACCGGTGCTAGTCCTAGCACTAGTCCTAGCACTAGTCCTAGCACTAGTTCTAGCACTAGTCTAAAGGTTGGGAGCTTGGAATCCGGCCTTGAATCTGGTAAGAGTGCTCAGCCCAATATTTTTGGCAAAAAGAACATGAAACTTGAACTGTCAACGCAGGTTGGTATCAAGGACGAGTACAACTCGTTGGTTTTGGAGAACAAAGATCAGCAGCCATATTTAAGGTTGCCATTAGCCAACTGGGAGAATTATGGCATGGATCCTAAGTGGACGTTGAAGAAAAAGATGATATTGCGTAGCAACCCAGAGCTCATGCATGGATTCCGATGGCTTTAAGTGACACTAAGGTCATTCTGAAGATGATCAAAGTCTGCAATCCTGACATTCCAACTCAGAATTGGCAAATTGCCAGATTGGGTGAGATGGAGGGCGCTCGTCATCAAGCAGTGGTCTTGGTTAATGAGGAATCACTTAAATTTTTTGAAAATCGTTGCTTGTTTAAGTATTTTTTTATTTTTTTTTTAAGTTTTTTTAGTTTTTGTTTTTTTTTTCAAAATATTAATGATTTTTGTGTTTTTTTTTTTTAGCTTTTTAGGGTTTACGTAAATTTTTAGAAAATCTTTGTTTTTTTTAGGTTTTTTTAGTTTTTCAAAATGTTTTTAATTTTTTGTAGTTTTTTTTTTAATTTCTTTATTTTTTAGTTTTTTTTTGTTTATTTTTCAAAATATTTTAATTTTTTTAGTTTTTTTTTTTTAAATTTATGATTTTTATATATGAGGCATTCCACACCAAATGTCCCGCTACAGAAAAACATGTGTCCCGTAAATTTCTGAATAGGTTGTTTGGATAGCCCTATATGGAACTAAGAAAATTTCGTTTTTGGTTTTTCTAATTTTCAAAAACTGGGCTTAGAAGGCGTGGTCAAATATTGGAAAAATGGTAAAATTTGTGGCGAGTTGCCTTGATTAAATATTTATCACATTAAAACGGAATGCACCACAATCTTAAAAATTTACATTCTTATATAGTTTTGTATGGCCTATCGAATAAAATTTTTTTCTTTAGAAAATTTTCAGAACCCGTTCTGAAATTTTCCATTTGTTAAAAAAGTCAATTTATCAAAAATCCGGCCACTTTTTTTTTCTTTTTTTTAATTTTTTTTTTTTTTTAAGTTTAGATGTTTGTCCATCCACACAAAGAAAATCAGAAATGTATTTTTCATTTTTTTCGAGAAAATCGCATTTGAATTTAAAATTTCATAACAATTTTGTAATTTGCTTGTATTTTCTTGTTTTAACGTGTCGAATGAGTAATATTCATGCAGAATATTTTTTTTTAAGATTTCATTGTTTCCAAGTTGTATATCGTAAAAAACTATTTCTCCATAAGTCATGGATTTTCGCGATATCTAAATTGGTTAAAGGTAATTTTTACGCCGCCTTCTTTTTCTTGCGTTAAAGTCCTGCCTTTTTCTGTGGACAAACGGAGAAGAAAAGCTAAACGCGGCAAAAAGAGAATTCGAGATTTTTTTCTACCCCGTTACCTTCTCGTACCCATGCCTGACTTCAACTTAAGAACAAAAAAAGTGCATGTAAATTCCCATTAAGTGACAATTAACATGCAGACTTTTTCTCGCTTTTAATTCTTGCAACTTTTTGTGGCAAACGGGTGTTAATAGCCAACGGGAAAGATGAAAAGTCAAGAATTCTGTTTTTATCACGTGTTGCTTGTCTCCTCCGTTTGCTTACAAAAAGGGATGACTTTATCTAACGAAAAAAAGTATGCGTGTAAATTCCAACTTACAAAGTCAAATCAATAAAAAGTATTCTGCTTTATACATATGTATTAGCCTGTCCCGAAAATGAAAAATTTTTGGGCATACCTCTAGAATGATGCTTAGTAAAGAGCTGATTACGGGAAAAATAATTAAAAAAATTTTGGAGGTCATCTTCAGGGCGCAACCAGCGCTTAAAGTTTGCATCCGTAGTGCATTTGGGAAAAAAAAAATATTTTTTTTTATTTTTAAAATTGGTGCCAAAAGTTTCGTTAGGTATAGTACATTCTGAAAAAAATATTTGTAAAGTTTTCATGGAGCAATTTTGGTCCAGCACAACGTTTTGAAATTTTGAAAAGGTGTAATTTATTATGTAGTTTATGAAGTTTTTGTAAAAACTGGAGTTTGTAAGACTTCTTTTAAGATTTTGTATAAAACGAAGTTAATGTTCAAGCCTTTGTATAAAAAGCTGTTTTTTTACGAAAACTTAAAAAAATATGTAATAAATTATGCATCTTCGAAGCTTCAAAACGTTGCGCTGGACCAAAATTGCTCCATGAAAACTTTACAAGTATTTTTTCCAGAATGTACTCTACCTAACGAAACTTTTGGCACCAATTTTAAAAATAAAAAAAAATATTTTTTTTTGACCAAATGCACTACGGATGCAAACTTTAAGCGCTGGTTGCGCCCTGAAGATGACCTCCAAAATTTTTTAAATAATTTTTCCCGTAATCAGCTCTTTAATAAGCATCGTTCTAGGGGTATGCCCTAAAGAAATTCCAAAATTTACTGATTTCGGGACATGCTAATATGTATATAGTTTTGTAAAGGTTGGGTACCGTTGTCATTAAAATATCATCATTAAATGTTTCAAATTTGCCACCATTACCAATTTTTCTAAGGCCGGATATAATATTAATTTTTGTATTGAACAATATGCTTGATAGATTTCGCACTTAAATCTACATATACTTAAGTGCCAATTTAAAAACCATCCAAAAATACTGTTTTTGATAAAAAAAATATTACCGTTATCGTAATATTTAAAATATATCTTTGCCAATTTTTTAAAACATCTTTTACTAGCGTGCGCAGGGTATTTCGTAAATACAGAAAAATTTTATAATGATAATAAATGACCCATTTTTTGAACTTTTCGCTATGGAATCTTTATATATGTATATATGTCTTAAGCCTTTACAAAAACTGTGCTTATGATGATCACAACACTTACAATAAAATACCAAATACATCAGTTGATATAATAAGTACTACGTTAGTTTTAAGACGGTCTTACGTTATCAAAAAAAAAAAAAATATTGATATATTAATTTGAGCAAAAAAAAAAAAATTGTAAATAAAACTGAGTCAAAAATTTAATTAAAAAAATTTTGTAAAAATATGAACAAATATGTATGAATGAAACAAAAAAATTAATGAAAAATTAATTGATAAACAAATTCAAATACAAAAAAAAAATTTAGTAAAAAAAAAATAAAAAAAAATATTGAAGACATTTTCATTTGAATTCGTTCCCAGTTTCATTCCATTTCGTTCCCTGTTCTATTCCATTTGGTTCCCTGATCCATTTTCGAATAGTATCCGTTAAAGAACAAAAGAGTTTCTAGGGATAAGATAATTAAATTAAAAAGAATCATTTTGCCCCTTATTTTGTTTCAGACAATTTAGAAAGTACCCCTTTAACTCCTTAGGAATCAGAATTTAGAAAAAAAAATCTTTTGGGAACGTTTTTTTTCGCTAGACGAAAATTTCAAGTTTCCCGTACCATTATTTCAAATAATATGAAAAGTACCAAAGTGCTCGTTTTTACTCCCTTAGAATCGAAATTTGGAAAAAAAGTACTTTTTACAGATTTCTTTTCTGTTGTTTGATCCTACATTCCTAATTTTAAGTTTTTATGACCTCTATTTAAGAAAACATAAACAGTACCAAAAAGTAATTTTTGATGGGATTTTTTCCCACTAGATGATGCTACATTCCAAGTTTCAAGTTAATATGCTCATTATTTAAGTATATATAATTCCGTTTTTTAATTAATTTCCTTAGGAATCTGAATTTCCAAAAGTTATTCTTTTGAGAATATTTTATTTCGCTAGACAATCTTACATTCCAAATATCCATTATAATTATTTCAGAAAATATAAAAGCTACCATAGTACTCGTTTGTATCCCCTTAGGTCGGAATCGGAATTTCCAAAAAGTAAATTTTTTTCATTTCATTCAGAATCGGAATTTCGAAAAAGTACTTTTTCAAATTTTTCCCGTTGTTGGAAATAACGTTTTAAAATTTTTTTGTAAATTTCAAAAAATTTAGAAAGTACCAAAGTAAATTTTTTTTACCTCTATTTACCCTTAGGAGTCCGAATTTCCAGAAAGTACTTTTTTTTTAATGTTTTTCCGTTAGAGGATCCTACATTCCAATTTTCAAATTTATAGGATTTTTTTTTTTCAGAAAAAGTAAAAAGTACCAAAGTGCTCGCTTCTTACCCCCCTTAGAATCGGTATTTCGAAAAAGTACTTTTTCATAATTTTTTTCATTGTTGGAAACAACAATGCAAATTTTAATTTTTTTGTAGGACTTTAATTTAAAAAAATATAAAAAGTGCCAAAGTACAATTTTTGACCCCTTTTACCCTTAGGAATCCGAATTTCCAGAAAGTACTTTTTTTTGGGAATGTTTTTCCGTTAGAGGATCCTACATTCCAATTTTCGAATTAATAAAATCCAATTTTTCAGAAAAAATAAAAAGTACCAAAGTACTCGTTTTTTTACCCCTCTTATAGTATGTTTCCCGTGGCATGATTTGGGCAAATCAGCGTTTTTGAGGAAATCATGTCATTTTCTACATGTTTCCCATACATTTTTCGTATGCGCAAAACATCTCAAATTGGGTGTTTTGGTACAAAACATGTCGACTTTTTTAACTCACCACTTGTTTTGGTCGGTGCAACACTGTATTTCATATTCGAAAATAAAAGCTACTCATTCGTAGTGAGTGTTCGCTAGAAGAAGAAGACATTTTATTTTTTTTATACCCTCCAATCTAGTGATAGAGGGTATATATAAGTTTGTCATTCCGTTTGTAACACATCGAAATATTGGTCTAGGACCCCATAAAGTATATATATTCATGATCCTCGATCGATTTTAAATCGATCTAGCGATGTCCGTCCGTCCGTCCGTCCGTCCGTCTGTCTGTCTGTCCCTTGAAAACACGCTAACTTTTGAAAGACTTTACAGAGGCTGCTGAAGTTTGACGTATATGTTGGTGATTTACCGGGTCAGGTTGGTATTGCAATCCAGCCAAATCGGTCCAGTGGTTCAAAAGTTATGAGCAAAAGAGTAAATTTCGGCAAGGGTTTTTCGCGAATTTATGAGATAAAAAACACGATAACTTTCAAAAGACAATAGTGACAATTCTGGAGTTTTCATGTATCTTTGCCGTTCCCCAGGTATGTTTGGTATTCAAGTTCAGCTCAATCGGTCCAGTGGTTCAAAAGTTATAAGCAAAACCCTGAATTTCAGATTCGTTTCATCTTAAATGCCACGTGTTAAACAAGTTTGAAAAGCATTGGTGGTAACTTAAAAATTATTTTCAAACTTGTTGAGTTTTAAAGCAATGATTTTTAAACTTGTTTAGTTGTAAAAGCATTGGTAACTTACAAATTACACTCGAAAAAAATTTTACATTCAAAAAAAATTTACACTCAAAAAAAATTAGTTTTTTTTTTACAAAAATTACAATATTTTGTGTACATACATACGTACGTGAATTCATTCAGAAATATTTTTACAGTAAAAAAAAACATTGCACTCGAAAAAAGTTTTACACTCAAAAAAAATTAGTATTTTTTTTTTTTTTTAATGACAAAATGACAAAAAAAAATTGTTAATTGTTAATGTTAAAAAATGTATATTAAAAATAGGCATAGATTCGGCAAGGTCGAATTTAACTTTTCTACTTGTTTATTATTAAAATAATATATAGAGAAAACGTCAAATTAATTACGAAAATTCGTAATTAATTTGACGTTGCAAATCACTTCAACTTGAGTGGAAACAGCTTGAAGTGTTTTGCTTAAATGAAGTGTTTTTGATATCGATGGAAACATGGTTTTAGACTCGGAATTTCGAAAAAGTACGTTTTCAGAATTTTTTCCGTTGTTGAAACCCCCATTACAAATTTTAATATTTTTGTAGGACCTTAATTTCTAAAAATATCAAAAGTACCAAAGTACCATTTTTTACCCCTTTTAACCCTTAGGAATCCGAATTTCCAGAAAGTTCTTTTTTTATGAATGTTTTTCCGTTAGAGGATCCTAAATTTCAAATTTCAATTTAATTGAATTTTTTTCAGAAAAAATAAAAAGTACCAAAGTTCTCGCTTTTTCCCCTTTTTCAACCCTTCGTTTTTACCCCTTAAAATCAACATTTCCAAAAACCAAGCCTTAGCGGATATGTATTCCAGGAGGTGAAACTACACAACAAATTTCAAGACTCTAGCTTCAGTGGTTTGGGCTGTGGGATGATGCGTGATTAGTATGTCAGTCAGTCATCAGTCAGTCATGCAACTACTTTCTATATATAGATTACGAACATTTAAATCAAAAAAAAAAAATTGCCATATCGGTCCAGCCGTTCTAAAGTGTTGCAAATTTTAAGGATATTGAAAAAAGTGGGCTTTGAAGTGGGGGAGGACAATAATTATATCCGCAAAATTCTTACTTGGACTATAATGATCATTAAGGAAAAAAAACTCCCAAATCAGGCCAGTCGATCTAGTATTTTAGATGTATTGAAAAAGTGGGAGTGGACAATTGTTCTTTTCGTATAAACCTTAGTAGTACTATCATGATTCATGAACGTCAACAAATACTACAAATAACCAAATCTGCCCTGCCGTTCTGCTATTTAAGATGTATGGAATAAAAACCTAAGTTGGACTATGACGAACGTTAAAAACAAAAGTTCAGTCAAATCAAAGTTTAGAAAAGGAGGCGTAAAACTGGGCGTGATAAATTTGTTTTCCGAAAAAAACCTTAGGCGAACATTAAAAAAAGTAAGACGAACATTAAAAAAAAAAAAACATTATCCAAATCGGTCAGTTCTCAAGTGATGCGATTACCAACGAACAACAGATGATTTCTCTCAGAATCTGAGACTTTTTCTATAAGCATAATGTCTCAGATTCTGAGATTTTTTCTATTAGAAAAATGTCTCAGATTCTAAGACATTTTCTATAAGAAAAATGTCTCAGATTCTAAGACTTTTTCTATAAGAAAAATGTCTCAGATTCTGAGACTTTTCTATAAAAAAAATGTCTCAGATTCTTAGACTTTTTCTATAAGAAAAATGTCTCAGATTCTTAGACTTTTTCTATAAGAAAAATAACTCAGATTCTGAGACTTTTCTGTAAGAAAAAAGTCTCAGATGAGACTTTTTCTATAAGAAAAATGTCTCAGATTCTGAGACTTTTTCTATAAAAAAAATGTCTCAGATTCTTAGACTTTTTCTATAAGAAAAATGTTTCAGAATCTGAGACTTTTTCTATAAGAAAAATGTCTCAGAATCTGAGACTTTTTCTATAAGAAAAATATCTCAAAATCTGAGACTTTTTCTATAAGAAAAATGTTTCTGAATCTGAGACTTTTTCTATAAGAAAAATGTTTCTGAATCTGAGACTTTTTCTATAAGATAAATGTCTTAGAATCTGAGACTTTTTCTATAAGAAAAATATCTCAGAATCTGAGAATTTTTTTACAAGACAAATGTCCTAGAATCTGAGACTTTTTCTATAAGAAAAATGACTCAGAATTTGAGACCTTTTTTATAAAAAAAATGTTTCATAAATATTTTTAAAACAAAAAAACTTCCTAGGAAACCGCTTCAGATTGAAAGGAGTTTTTTCTATAGAATACTTAACCCAACATTCAAAAGACTTTCTTTAGAAAAGAACCCTTTTAAATTTGGCCTTTGAATCATCTGGAACTTTCTTCAAAGAAAAACAAACGATTCTGAGAATTTTTGTACAGAAGCAATTTTATAGGACCAAAAACTTTTCCTAATGGAAAAAAAGCCTCAGAATCTCCGACTTTATCGATGAGCTTACAAAAAAATATTTTATAGGAAAAATATCACTGGGTTTTTTATAAAAAAAATTTCTAAATTCTTAATTTGTTTAATTAAATTTTACTTTTTTGTTTTATTCCAAATATAAAAAAATATTTAATGAAAATAAACATAAATAAAATATTGACATTGCTATTATTAGTGGTGATATAGGTGTGGTAAATTTCAAAAACGAGTACAGAGTTGATATGAAGTACTATAATTTTTATAAATTTATTTGCCTTTTCTTTAATTTTAATTGCAAATATGCATTCATTTGGGTTCTAATAGTTTTGTTTAATGTTTGTTTATGTTTTCTCACTTTTTGTTACGCTCCGGCTCCACCAACATAAAATTGAAGATAATATAAGAGATAACGTCGGCAGAATTTTTTTGTATTTTAATTTTATGTTAAAGGGTGGTGTAATCGAAATTTATGTTAACTCATTTTTTTTAGGAATTCGTTGATGAAGGTCGTTTGGATTTTATTTTTTATTTATTTTTTAATACATGAGGGGCTCAAAGCACAAGGGGTTCAAGTGACTTTTTTAAAAAATTTAGGTAACATATGGAATTAGTAGGTGAAGTTCACAGTAGTTCAGAGCACAAGAGGTCAATGTGAAATTCTTATTCGTTAGCGAGATATGGCGACAATTTTTAGCTCTTGTTACTAAAATACCTGTTTTGCTTGGAGCACAAGGGGTATATGAGCACTTAAACCCCTTGTGCTCCAAGCAATTATTAAAATTTAATTTTTTACGTGGACAAAGTGGTTGAAGTCCTAGAAGTTCGTGTATTAATAGTAATAAAATTTAGCAAGAACATCTTAGGTCGGTAACCAGCGGTAAAAATTTTAAAAAATTACATTTTTTAATCAAAATTCATGTCCAATTTTTTTCACCAAATCCGGCTCAAAAATTAGGAATTGTTGCGTACTTTATAGGAAAAATATAAAAAAATACAAAAAAAAATGTTGGTCCACAGATGCTGATTTTTAAACATATAAATTATTTTTTTTATCCAAATTGGTCTCAAAACTTTGAAAATGTAAAGCATTTTATATATTAAAAAAATATAAAAAGACGATTTTAGTTCAAAAATGCTGATCAAAGATTTTGGTCCACAGATGCTAATCACCATTTTTGGACCAAAATCGTGTTTTTATATTTTATATATATTCCACATAAACTTCTCAACATTTATCGACTTTTAAGACAAATTTTGTTAAAAAATATTTTTTATGTTTGAAAATCAGCATCTGTGGACCAAAATCGCTATTTTGGAATTTTTTAAATATTTTTCTAATAAAGTACCCAAAACTTCCTTATTTTTGAGCCAGATTTGGTTTAATAATTCTGATACGCATTTTGGTAAAAAAACGTTATTTTTTTAACTTTGACCGCTGGTTGCCGACTAAACTAAAGATGACCTTGCAAAAATTTTTCATAAATTTTCCCACAATTAGCTACTCCGCACAGTGTTGTGACCTTGGCCATAAATGGTCAAATTAAATGTCTTAAAACTTCAGGTTATATAAATTTTATTTTAAGAAAACATCATAAATAAAACAAATCCAAAACAGTTTATAGATATCTTTAACAGTTTTTAAGTTACATGTCTCTAAAGTTGAAGTTTTTAAAATATATAATATTTTAGATTTAAAATCTTTGAAATCCACATGTACTTGTAACGGTTAAATAATTCCAAGAACCATTATTGGTCATCCAGGTCTGACACAAATTAGATGCTTGGCAAGACACAAGTTGTGCATTAACAGATGCAGACTTTTATTTAGTAAGATTTTGTTGAGGAAGTACGTTGTTTTATATTTTTACTTGCTTATTTTATAAAGGTCTTTTTGAGATAGGCATATCCCTGATCAAACCTAAAACAATATTAAACGTATTGTAAATACTACGTGCAAAAAGTTTTGTGAATAATTGATAGTTTTAAGGTCAAAGGATTTCCCTGAATTTTCTCATGTCTTTATAAAAGGGATATTTATTCGCTAAGAATATCCTAATAATAGGTTAAGGAAAATCCTTGCTTCAATTATACTAAAATAAGGTATTTTCGACATTATCAGAACAGAATTTCATGAAGTACGAAGGATTTTTTAAATTTTTTTTTTAATTTTTTAGGGACATTTTTAATTTATGAATTACATCCTTGCTTCAATTTTTCATTTGATTAGGATTTGAGATATATTCTAAGTGTTGAGGATGCAAAAATTCATGAAGGAATTTGAATTTTACACTTTTTCTTGACTTTTTTTAAAAAAGGAGATTTTCGAGGAGGGCGTATCCTTGTTCCGATTTGCAGAAATTTTGGTAAATACATTAGGCATATTATAACAGTTGGGTTTTCAAAATTTTATGAAATAACTTAAATTTTTACCATTTTTCTAAACGTTATTTTAAAAAGGACATTTTTGAGCTAGGCGTATCCTTGCTCCGAATAGGACAAAATTTGGTTGAATAATTAATGGCATTATAGGTAATAACTGCAATAAATAACATGAAGATTGAAGTTTTAGTTTTCATTTAATGCCATATTTTAATTTCAGGACATATGGGAAGGATACGAATCCTTGTTCGGATATTAACCAAATTCAAAATTTTTCTTGATCTTGTGATCTTAACAAGTGTTCCAAATTTTAACGCTCTAACTTAACTCCTTCTATTTTTGGCCACTCTTTACATGAAGACGCAACACTGTGCTCCATGGCCATCGTTCGGCAGGTATTACGGCACAAAATTCGAAAGTTTAGATTTGACGGGACGCCCTAATGAGGATGAAGATGAGCCCGATGATGTCAAGGAATCTGATTACAACGACTAAAAAATGCAACAAAGAACCATTGAAGATTTTCGTAATAAATTGTGGTTTCCTTTTACGTATGACTACCGATTTTTCATATATTTAGAAATTTATAAAAAAAGTTAGGGCTCAAGGGGTATAAGTGCGACTTACTTACTTCAAAGGCAATTTTTGGGTTCTTGAATTTGTAAAAGATGGTATTTTATTAACTTGTTAGATAAAAATATATCTCAGGAACTCTATTAACTAAAAAATAATATACTAGATATCATCTAACATTTTTTATTGCAATTTAATGGCGCTTTTCGACCAAAATTCATGTCCGAATATTTTGACCAAATCCGGCTCAAAAATTATGAGTTCTTGCGTACAACTGCTAAATGCGTAGGAAAAATATTGTACTCGATTCGGGAGTACTATTTCACCATTCACCAAATTTTTAAAAATTTGATATTCTTTTGAATTTCAAGATTTTAATTTTTTTTTCTTGTTAAAATATAGTAATATCTTAAATAATTACAAGGAAAAATTTAAAAATCTTAGAATTCGAAAGGATATCAAATTTTTAAAAAGTAGGTGAATGGTGAAAGAGTACTTCCGAATCACGCACATTAAAAAAAAAAAAACAAAAAAAAATTTGGTCCACAGACAGCGACGTATCCAGGAATTTGAAAAGGGGGGGGGGGGGCACATTAAAAAAATTTAACCATCGCCGACTAATTTTTAACTCGAACTACCCCCCCCCCCCCTACGTAGTCTTGCGTTATATTCAAAAAAAAATTGCTTTTATATCAAATAAACTTTCTGATTCCAAATCAGCCATCCAAACTGGTTTTAAAACATTTCGTTATTGAGATATTTGCGTCATTAAAAATTTTTCAGGTGTTTCTGTTTTTGAGAAACTCGTAATTGAAAATGTATCCATTTACATCTGGATCATAAAAATGTTGACTGATAAAATATTGCTTTTTGTCGGTTTTCGCGAAAATATTACATTTTTAGACCCGATTCTTGCAACGGGAACCAAATAGAAAATTTTAATTTTGTATCGGAAAATTGTGGTTAAGTATTCCAAATACATTTTCATAAATAAACATTTCTTTTGGTCGCGCTTGATTTAAGCTTGTTCCCAGGTACCATGAGAAGATTTTTTTATAGAAAATTTGTGTTTGAATCTGATAAATTTTTTTTATAAAACTTTTTTAAAAATAACATTTTTTCAGAATCTGAGAATTTTCTGTATAAAAAAAATAATTATCTCTGACTTTTAATATAGAGAAAGTGAAGTAGGATCTTGAGGTTTTAAAAATTAGTTTATCTCAAAATCAAAATCTTTAATAACAATATTCGACATCCTATATTTATTGATATCCTATTACCTAATCTACCATCCGAATTGTTGTAGCAATTACCGGTTTCGTGATATTCGCGGTTAAAAGTAGAAACAAGCGGTTTAAACAAAACAAGCAAATGTGCCAAATGTAATGATTATCACAACAGTATTAATAACTAATTACATATCGTGGAACTATATTCAATTTGAGCTATCTGCTCGGTTGACGAAAATGAGTTTTTGATGGCAAAATGTTCGCTGGCATAAGTGTCATCTATGGTATTAATTTCAGAACAAAAAAATTATTTTAAGACTATTTTATTCCAAAAATAGCATGAGCTATGTGAAACCATGTTTTTTTATAAATAAAAATTTGAGCTATCTACAGTTTAGTTTACTAGGGTAAACTTTTAAATTTAAATTTTTTTATATTATCACTTTTTATACGGTGTTTCCATCAATAAAAATAATGGCAGTTTTTTTTTTTTGAAAGTTTCAACTCCTTTCCGCGGTTAAAAACGCGGTTTTTGAACCATATTTCGATGCGGAGCAAAATCGGTTGAACTTTTTGCATATTTCATTTGTCCATTCGATTGTACAGCAAACACAAGTGTTATGACATTTTTCGCAAGCTTCATGAAGGTTCCAAATAATGGCGATAAAGCGCGATAAAATCGATGATTTAAAAAAAAAAATTAAAAAGTGTATTTTTAGCACTTGTAACGGAAGGGCTTTAAAAACTGAGAAATATGGTACCAAATTCACATTTTTATCATAATCCGTTAAAGAGTAATAAAGCTTTAAAATCTATATTTAATGAGCTATCTGCTTAGGTTGATTAATTTCAAATAAAAAAGGTTGAGCTATCTGCTGTAACTCAGCGAATAATACGAATTTTTACAAACAAAGCACGTATAAAATTTAGTAGTAATTATTAATTAATATTGTAAAAGATCGGCCGACAAAAAGTTTAAAAATACGCGAATGCGACGGTTTTTTTGCTCTCCTGAAAAGTAATGTTTTTTTAGATAGCTCAAATTGAATATAGTTTAACGATATATACTTACAGGTAATGAAAAAATTGTTTAAAAAAAAATTAAAAAAATATTTAATTTTCTTTTATTTTTAACCAAAATAATGTGCAGTGAGTCAAAAAAAGAAAATCTCGTTCTGAAATGTTTTTATTTTATTATAATGACTTAGGTAATTCATTATTAGTAAGTCCTTATTTTACATTTCAAAATAATGCTAAAGGTAATTTTCTATCATTACTAAGTAATGCGAATGGTAATGATGTGTCATTACTAAATTTTTGCTGGGCTGTAACATATTTTTACGTTTTTTCCACAAAAGAGGACTTGAATTTTTAAAAAATCGACCTCCTGATTTCAAATCAGAAATCCCAAAAGTTTGAATTTCAAGGTGCATTCTTATAAAATCAAGTCCTGTTTTATATGACCAACGTAACAATACGTTGCGGATGCCCTCAAATAAATTAATAGCGTATTTTCACTATTCAGAATCGAATATCTTTAAAACGGTACGTGATAGAAAAATTTGGACAGCCGACTTCGAATCACGTTCGTAAAATCTATCTTATTCATGTTTTTTATTCATGGGAGTTCGAATTTCTTTGAATTTGTTAAACAGTCGAACTAAAAAATTACAATACTTAAAAAACGAATGTTTATTTTTTGTATAATGCGTTGTAGTGTATTAAATTTTTAAAATTTCGAATTTGAAAAGGGGGGGGAACGTGCCCCCGGTGCCCCCCCCCCTGTATACGTCCATGTCCACAGATGCTGATTTTTATGCACAATTTTTTTTCTTATCCAAATTTGTCCCAAAAGTTGGAAAATGTAAAGCATATTATCTAAAAAATATTAAAAAAAGTATAGCAACACGATTTTGGTCCACAAAAGTTGATCAGAGATTTTGGTCCACAGATGCTTATGAGCATTTTTGGCCCAAAATCGTGTTTTTATTTTTATATTTTTCACATACTCAACATTTTGCTACTTTTAAGAGGAATTTGGTTAAACATATTTTTTATGTTTTAAAATCAGCATCTGTGGACCAAAATTGCTATTTTGGAATTTTTAAATATTTTTCCCATAAAGTACTCAAAAATTCCTAATTTTTGAGCCAGATTTGGTTAAATAACTCGGATATAACATTTTGTCGAAAAATGTCATTTTTTACAAACTTTGACCGCTAGTTGCCGGCTGAATATGACCTAGCAAAAATTTTTCATAAATTTTCCCACAATTAGCTACTCCATGGCCATCGTTCGGCCGGTATTATGATACGAAATTCTAAAGTTTGGATTTGACGGGATGCCCTAATGAAGATGAAGATGAGCCCAATGATGTCATGGAATCTGATTATGACCACTAAAAAATGAAACAAAGAACCATTACAGATTTTCTTAATAAAATGTGGTTTTCCTTTTACGAATTTACAAATTTATAAAAAAAAGTTAGAGCACAAGGGGTATAAGTGCGACTTACTTACTTCAGATACAATTTTTGGGTGCAAAAGGGTGTAAAAGACGGTATTTTTTTAACTTGTTAGATTAAAATATATCTCAAGAGCTTTATTACCTTAAAAATAATATACTCGATAGCACCTAACATTTTTTATTGCAATTTAACTTTAACCCCTATTTTCTCATTATTAAATATAAGGCACTTGAACCCCTTGTGCTCTAAATAGAAATTTATAAAAAAGTTAGAGCACAAGGGGTATAAGTGCGACTTACTTACTTCAAAGGCAATTTTTGTGTGCTTGTATACGTAAAAGATGGTATTTTTTTAACTTGTTAGATTAAAATATATCTCAGGGTCTCTATTAACTAAAAAATAATATTATAGATAGCATCTAACATTTTTTATTGCAATTTAACTTTAACCTCTTTTTTCTCATTATCAAATATAAGGCACTTGAACCCCTTGTGCTCTAACCCCCTCACATACAACACACTTTTTTTAATTAAAAAGCTTAAATTTAACGTTATTAAGTTACTTTCTTTCAAAAAACAACATTTATTACACTGTGCTACAAAAGACCAAAAATAATTTATGCAGGGGTTCTCATATGATAATTCGGGTTGGTTGGAGTCCATAGAGTACTGATATACTCATAGTTTTTCTGGATCACTTCGTTAAGTACGTTTTTTATTGGCAAATGTGTTGAAAAACGGAAATTCTTAAATTACAATTTTAAAAAATTATTACTTTGTTAGTTTGCAACCGATTTTCGATTTTATGGATTTGTTTTAAAGGTATATTTCTTACCTTTCAAACAAAACAAAAATATTAAAAATCGATCAAGAATTGGATGAGCTACGATCGCTTAAGTAGAAAAAAAACGTATTTTTTGAAAAATTTGTCATATTCTTTACACTCTAAGTTGAAAGTGCATCATTAAACAATTTTTTTGAATTTTTTGTAAAAAAGTATAGTAAAGTAGCTTTCCAGAACACCAAAAAACATAACAATCGGTTTAAAAATGAATGAGTTATGCTAAGTTTTGTGATAGGGCATTTTTAAATTTTTTCAGAAACGCTTGTAATTCAAGCATTATTCATAAATCTTGTTACTAGTATTAATTTTATGCGCATATGCATATAAACTAGAGATGGGAACGTAATTAGATTTGTACGTGATTCACACATGATCAGAAGTGAGCGTGATTGAAAATTAATTTTACTCACGTGGTTGTTAGTGAGTGTCAGTGTGAGTGGAATAAAAAAATGGGCGTGTCAGTTACTTCCAAATCCTATTTATAATTTTTTGGGTTTGTTTAAAAAATCTCAGTGTTACTTCTTAAACAAAAAAATGTTGTAAATCGGTTGAAAACTGGCTAAGGTGCGCTTGTTTAAGTAAAAAACCTTTTTTGAAGAGTTATACCTGCAACATTTTTATGACAAAAAACATTTGACATTTTTGAAACGAAATTGGTAAAATTGTGGGATCATTTGATGGAAATTTTACCTGTTTATAAATATACGTATGAGGCATTCCACACCAAATGTTCAGCGAAAAAAAAAACATGTGAACCGTAAATTTGTAAATGGGTTGTATGGATAGCCATGTGAGGCATTCCACACCAACTGTTCCACTACAGAAAAACCATAGTGGTTTCAATGGGATATCATTTGCAAAGTATTCACTCTTAGGTACTAATAAATAACAAAAATAAAATTTAAGTTTTTTTCAAAAAGTGGGCCTTGTAGGCGTGGTCAAATATTAAAAATATCAAACTTTTTTGCCCGATTTTATTGTATAAAATAAGCGTGTTGCAATTTTTGAATTTTGATTTTTCGAAAACAAGGCAAAACACATCTCTAAAAATTTCAGATCAGATAGAAAATTCCTTTATCATTTGATGGAAATTTTACCTGTTTATAAATATACGTATGAGGCATTCCACACCAAATGTTCAGCGAAAAAAAAAACATGTGAACCGTAAATTTGTAAATGGGTTGTATGGATAGCCATGTGAGGCATTCCACACCAACTGTTCCACTACAGAAAAACCATAGTGGTTTCAATGGGATATCATTTGCAAAGTATTCACTCTTAGGTACTAATAAATAACAAAAATAAAATTTAAGTTTTTTTCAAAAAGTGGGCCTTGTAGGCGTGGTCAAATATTAAAAATATCAAACTTTTTTGCCCGATTTTATTGTATAAAATAAGCGTGTTGCAATTTTTGAATTTTGATTTTTCGAAAACAAGGCAAAACACATCTCTAAAAATTTCAGATCAGATAGAAAATTCCTTTAACTTTTTTTAAAAAAATAAAAAACAAATAAAATTGCGGCATGTTTTTTGATAAATAAAGTTTAAGTTTAAATTTAAAAAATTCAGAACTTCTTCTGAAAATGTTCCAATTTTCATTTTCTTAGCTTTTATTGATAGCCCATTCAGCTTTTATTGATAGCCCATTTAATTGATAGCCCATTCAAAAATCTATAAACAGCTTTTGTCTTTAAGACTTTACTGTGTTTCATTTAATTTGCATAAATATTGAAGTAAAGATGCTCAGGCAAAAAAGTTAGATATTTTCAATTTTTGACCACGCCTACAAGGCCCACTTTTTGAAAAAACTAAAATTTTATTTTTGTTATTTAATAGTACCCTAAGAGCGAATACTTTGAAAATGATTTCATATTGACACGACACAACTTTTTTTTTTTCTGAACATTTGGTGTGGAATGCCTCATATATGGAGCTAAGAAAATTACGTTTTTGGTTGTTCAATTTTTCAAAAACTGGGCTTAGAAGGCGTGGTCAAATATTGGAAAAATGGTCAAGTTTGTGTCAAGTTGCCTTGTTTAAATATATATCAAATAAAAACGAAATGCACCAAAATCTCAAAAATTTACATTCTTGTATAGTTTTGTAACGGCTATCGATTAAAATTTTTTTGGAAAATTTTCAGAACCCGTTCTGAAATTTTCCATTTTTTAAAAAAGTCAATTTATAAAAAATCCGGCCACTTTTGTTTTTTTTTTTAATTTTTTTTTTAAAGATTAGATGTTTATCTAGCAAGATTTTTTTAAAAATTAAGAAAATCTATAAAAAAAATTAAAAAGAAAAAAAAGTAATTTTTCTGATTTTCAAAATAAATTTTTAAAATTTAAAATAGTTTTTGAAAAAAATAATTTCAATTTGTGCTTTTGCTAATTTATGCCAAAATATGCAATAATATGCACTTAAAAGTTCGAAATATGCACAATATATGCATTTAAAATCAAAATATGCAAAAATATGTATTTTCACCAAAATATGCAAAATATGCGAAAACAAATCGATGCCATTTAATGCAAATCTCTTGATTCGGAAAGATAATTGGTCGATATCGTTATTAGGCTTTCGACAAAAAATATGCATTTGCATGGAAGTCTCACCCTAGTTATATAAAAAACTTTTTTACCCGGGACCCATTGAAAAAATTTTGATACACAATTTTTTTCTCACTGAACATTTGGTGTGGAATGCCTCACATGTATATTTGTAAACAGGTAAAATTTCCATTAAATGATCCAACAATTTTAGCAATTTCGTTTTAAAAAAACATGTTTGCAAGCGCACAGCTTTTTCTGTCATAAAAATGTTGCAGGTATAACTCTTCAAAAAAGGTTTTTTACTTAAACAAGCGCACCTTAGCCTGTTTTTAACCTATTCTCAATATTTTTTTGTTTAAGAAGTAACAATGATATTTTTTAAACAAACCCAAAAAATTATAAATAGGATTTGGAAGTAACTGACACGCAAATTTTTTTATTCCACTCACACTGACACTCACTAACAACCACGTGAGTAAAATTAATTTTCAATCACGCTCACTTCTGATCATGTGCGAATCACGCACAAATCTAATTACGTTCCCATCTCTAGTTTATATGCATATGCGCATAAAATTACTACTAGTAACAAGATTTATGAATAATGCTTGAATTACAAGCGTTTCTGAAAAAAATTAAAAATGTCCTATCACAAAACTTAGCATAACTCATTTATTTTTTAACCGATTGTTACGTTTTTTGGTGTTTTGGAAAGCCACTTTACTATACTTTTTTACAAAAAATTCAAAAAAATTGTTTAATGATTCACTTTCAAGTTAGAGTGTAAAGAATATGACAAATTTTTCAAAAAATTCGGTTTTCTTTTACTTAAGCGATCGTAGCTCAGCCAATTCTTGATCGATTTTTAATATTTTTGTTTTGTTTGAAAGGTAAGACCTATACCTTTAAAACAAATCCATAAAATCGAAAATCGGTTGCAAACTAACAAAGTAATAATTTTTTAAAATTGTAATTTAAGAATTTCCGTTTTCCAACACATTTGCCAATAAAAAATGTACTTAACGAAGTGATCCAGAAAAACTATGAGTATATCAGTACTCTATGGACTCCAACCAACCCGAATTTTTATATGAGAACCCCTGCATATTTTTGGTGTAGCACAGTGTTATTAATAAAGTGAATGTTTTTTTGCGTATTTGTATTTTTCCAAAATGTCGGCATCAACAAACTGATGAATTTGAGGTTTCTTAGGTTAACATAATTGTTAAGAAATATGTTTGGAGAACTATGTTAACATTTATTTCCAACACAAATATGTATAACATTTGACTATGGCACACCAGAAATAACACGGTTTTGACGTATGTCGGAATAAATGTCCACATAATTATAGAAGGTGGAGACACTATGTTACGAAAAAATTTCAAAACAATAAAATATTGATAAACAAAAGTATCTCTGTGTATGGTGAAAATATTTTTGGTCGGTGGTGAATAAAGTTAGGTGCACTAATACTAAAGAGGACCTAACTCCAATACATTCAAAGAGTTAGGTCTTCTGACAGCAAAACAAAATGAGTCGGAAGTCTTGTTAGTCTTTGATCCAGATATTCCATGATTTAAAATATATATGGACATTTCCATTTAACTTTTCATTTGTTTGAAATTTTGGTTGTTTGGCAAAAACTTTTTTTATTTGCATTCAAATGGCTATCTACTGATAGAAATGCATAAAGGAATTCTAATGCAATTAGCTTACAAACACTTAAGGACAAAAATCTTAATTTGCGGTAGTAAGCGACAATCAAACTTCAGAAATGTGGAAAAGTCGATTGAAATTTCATCAAAATTATGTACTCTTTGGCCTTTTGTACTTGCGTTGTCCAACGTATTCTTTGAAGATTTAAAATATATAGTCCCTATACTTGTTCAAAAAAGATGTATTTATGAACTTGATGTGCCATCAATAATAAAAAAGTTATTTGGTGGTAACGGTTTGAAGTTAAAATTTCTCCATTTTCAATTTTTCGTCGTTTTTTGATCAGGAAATTTGCGCCGCTTCATACTTTTCAAAAGCTGATACGAGGAATGATAGCTGTCGTAATTCCCTACAGTTTAAAGCCGGTCTCATGAATATGCCCTCAATAGGAGCGGAGTACTAGCTAGTCAAAAGTTGAGACACAAAACGTGAAAGCCATCAAAAATCCACTTTTTTCTAGGCACATTCGCAATATTATTTAAAAGTGGCCAGCACATCGCGTGATCCAAATATTTTTTGATTTTTTATAATAAAATCGATATAGCGTGTTAAAATTTTGATTAGCAAAAATTTTGCAAAAATCTGACATTTCACGATTTTAAACTTTTGCTTTTTTTTTCATGCGAAAAGAATTTAGATTTAAAATATACCCGTCAGATGATTGCTTGTAATGATTATTATAGATTGTGTGCAAAAATTGGGACTTAATGTAACTGTACGCTGAAAACGCGCCAATTTTGTCTCCTGATAATCCGCCAGGGCACACCCAAACCGCTAATAGAAATTAATTTCTATGAATGGAAATTGCTGGTACTTATAAAGCTTTATCCCAAAACTGAGCGGCATTAATAAATTTTGAAGATTGTAGATTTTATGCATCTTTCAAAATTTCATTAATCAGAAAATGCATCACTTTTAAAAATTCACAATTTTGCATAATGCACAAGTTTCTTAACTAATTTGAGGGTGCTAAATCCGAATATGACTTTTAATTTTATCCATCGTCATTAGATTTCGCGTAAATTGCATATCAAGCATTAAGAAAGCAACTTTTTAAAACAAACTTTTAACGTGAAAATCTGATTGTATATCCACATTAATGGACGTAATTTATCCGGATTTTATTGGGGATAGTATGAAACATTAATTAACGTTTAATTTGTTAATTTCTAATAATAATTGTTATTTTGAGATTTTTGGTTTTCAATTAAAATCTTTAATTCGCCATAACTTTCTCGCTGTCAGCTGAAAGTTATTCACGCGTACCAAACGATTTTGATGTGGCTTCAAAAAAATTTTTTAATATTTTTTAAACCTTAAAATCAAAAGTTAAATGTAAATGTTCATATATCGGGAAAAGTGAGCGTAAGAGTAGGCGTTGCAATTTGTCTTTCCTTAAAAATGTTCTACGGACTATAACCAAATCGGTCTAGCCGTTATAGTTCTTTCGATACATTGAAAAAAGTGGGCGTGGGTAATTTTACTATCCATAAAAACCTTAGTTGAATTATGATGAAAATTTTCAACAAAAATTAGCCAAATTGGGCGTAGTGAACTTCTTTTTTCGTTAAAATCAAGGATGGAATATGATGAAAATTCATTTTAAAAAAAAATTAGTCAAATCGGTACAGCCATTATCAGATTTTAGATAAATTGAAAAAGTTGGCGTAAAATTGGGCGTGGTCGATTTTTCTTTCAGTAAAAACTTAATTGGATTACTACAAACATCTAAACAAAAAAAATACCAAAATCAGTGCAGCCATTTTCCGATTTTAGATAAATCGGTAAAAGTGGGCGTGGTCAATTTTTCATTACGTAAAAGCCTAAGTTGGACTATGACTAACATGTCAAAAAGAAATTGTTTAAATCGGTCCAGCCGTTCTCAACTGATGCGGTTACCAACGAGCGACAATTGATTTTTATTTATATAGATTTTGAATTTTTGAATTTAAAAATTTTGAATTAAGAGGTTCTCATAGAAAAATTCGGGTTGGTAGGAGTACACAGAGGACGGAAATACTCATAGTTGAGTCTTTATAGAAAACATACATAACTCAATCAAAAGTCAAAATTTTCCATGAGCTTGTTGCAGAACAATCATAAAATATTCAAATTTTGTTTGAAAATATCAAACGTGCAGTCTTTAAATTGACAAATACTTTTGAATTTTGAGACGTTTTCTAATTGTTAAAAAGTTAAACTAAAAAACAATATCAATGCGAAAACAAAAAATAAATCATACGCGCTGTTGTACAAAAAAAAAAGTAGCTGCTTTGCAATTTGGTGCACCACAGTACGTATGATAAATATGTTGTATTATATATTGCTTATACTCACTGTTGCCAGATTTGACGATTTCTCTGCATTTTGACGATTTTTACTCCCTAAAATAGCAAAATGACGATTTGAAGATTTTTGCCCAAAAAAATTTCGATTTTTAAAAATAACAAAAACCTGACAACTTTTCTACTTTTTAAAATTTTTTTAATAGAACTTTAATATTTAATGAATATTTTTTTGTTTATTGTTAGTTAAAAAAAATATCCACCAATATTTTTGTACAAAAAGAGACAAAACAAACAAGTGAAAGTTTTACATTCTCATTAACATTCTCTTAGAAATACAGCACATTTTAAAATAATTAAGGAATATGGCGTAAAATAATATGTAAATAAATGGGTTTTTTCATATCACTTGAAATTCTTATAAAATGTGTTATCGTAAAAATGTTTTTTATGGACACATGTTTTTTCGTTCAACTGTTGACAAGTGTGGACGTGTTTTTAGTTTACCTCCGTGCTATTAATTAAATTAACAAAATTGTTCGTAATAGGTTTTGTGATATTTTCATGATCACGTCAAGGAAAATGGAAATAGTGCAAATAGTTCGGATGACCCTCCCCCGCCTCCAGCTCCAGGGAGGAATGATATCTTCCTTAAAAATCACCAGCGTTTCTGGTCTAGTAATTTAACAATTGCTGTGTTTTTCAATAAGTGGATTTATTTTCGGATTAATCTTATTTAGTTTAAAATAAATAAATTAAAATGCCAAAACAAATGTGGAATATTTTTTTACATAATCTTCGATAAATAAGCAATTATTATCCGAAAAAATAATAAAAAACTCTGGAAAATTAAAAATGTTATAAATAAATCAAAATAAATCCAACTAAATTTTAGGATTTAATAAATCCGTTTTGGATTAATTTTGCTTTATTTATAACTTTTTTCATAAATTTGTTCATTATTTTTTCGGATTATAATTGCAAATTTATTATAGATTACGGAAAAAATATTTCAAATTTGTTTGAGTATGTTAAAATATTTTTTTTAAGCAAAATAAAATTAATCAGAAAATAAATCCACTTATTGAAAAACACAGCAAATGTTTATTCAAATATCATTTTTGCAATTCAAACAAATACTTTGTGAACTAACGCTAGCAAAATTGTTTTCTCCTGAATTGCACAGCCTTCTAATGCTCGTGCATCTCTTGATAAGATTTGTTACCCACCGAGTCAAAATGTTACTTAATGAGTTAATCGTCGTGAGAGACAGACGTATTTCTTTACTCGTCCTGTGAATTTAAATTAATTTCCTGTGAAAGTGCTTTAAATTAATTAAAAAAATAAAAAAATAAACAGAAAAAAATATATGCGACTAGACGCTTTTATAAAACAACAAAAAAAGTTTTAAGAAATACAATTTCTTTCTATAATTCTGTGTAAAAAAATCTTTAAAATCATAAATTAAGGAAAAATAGAAAAAAAAACAACACTACAAAGACTTCTTCTTTGTTTTGTTTTCTGCCTTTGTTTAATTTTCGCAAAGAGTTTTATGAGTGATTATAATGCACAAAAAAATGAGCCTAGACTCAGTATAAACGGAAGAAATTCCTACATCTCCTTATTTGAAGAGAGCAGTGTCCAAAAAAATATTTATAATCCCCAAAACAACAAAAATTATTTAACTGCTAAACCAATTGAAAGAGCTCGATCATGCTCACCAGCTTTACTCAAAAGTGATAAACTAAATAACCCGCCAAATTTAGACACAACAGAAAGAACTTTGAAACCAACACAGTCAAACACATCTAGAAGCATGAATATCGATAATGCAGCAATAAATAATAACAACAACATCATTAGTGAGCACATTAACTCTCCCACTCTCACCATACCTAATGAGAGTTCTGTAAGTATGTTACACACACACGTAAGTACATCCAATACGATTGAAAAACCAGGAACAAGTAAACAAGCGGCAATACAGACTGGTATAGATCGCTACTTTAAATTTAAAAGAGTTCGTAGCCCACAAAAGAATAATAATAACAGTGAATCAAAAAAACAGAAAGTTAATAATAACAATGATAACACTAATCCCTTGAACAACAATCGTTTTGCAGTTCTAGGCGAACTAGATACTGATACTCCGAGTAGTACCCGTAAAGAGGCTAAGCCTCCACCAATATTGCTTCGTGAGCGTAGCTCCAACCAATTGGTGTCTAATTTTACAAAACTAATCGGAAATAATACATTTCATATTATTCCGATTAGAAAGGGTAATATACACGAGACAAAAATACAGGTCTACACTGAGAAAAATTATCGGGAGATAACCAAGTTCTTGCACGATAATAATAAAAGTTATTATACATATCAGTTAAAAAGTAGCAAAGGCTTAGTTGTGGTATTTAAGGGTATCGAATCCAGTGTAGAACCTAGTGAAATTAAGGAGGCCCTTGAACAAAAGGGCTATAAAGTGAAAGTTGTTGTTAACATTTTTAACAGGGCAAAAGTTCCTCAACCAATGTTTCGAGTTGAGCTTGAGCCTGAAGCCATACGGCTAAAGAAAAATGAAATTCATCCTATCTACTCGGAACGATATCTTCTTCATCGTAGAGTTTCAGTAGAAGAACCGCATAAACGAAGTGGTCCAGTTCAATGCTCAAACTGCTTAGAGTATGGACACACAAAAACCTATTGTACCTTAAACACAGTTTGTCCTGTATGTGGTGATTTACATTCCTCCTCCGAGTGTTCCGTGATAAAAAATGGTGAAGGCATGAAAAAATGTAGCAACTGCGGAGATAATCACTCTGCCAAATATCGAGGTTGCCCAATTTATAAAGAATTGAGAACAAAACTAAAACAAAAACAACTACAATCAAGAGGTCAAATACTATCATTTGAACCAGCACATGCAGCGAGAAATACGGTAATCCCACAAGTTGTTCCAAGTGCGCCGCCTTTAACTCCTATATACCAAGGCTCAGTTCCACCCGCGGTAAATGCTTCTGAGACACATACTTCTTCAGCTAGTGCTAGTAATACATATGCTAACGCTTTGATAACAGGCTCTCAGCAACCCTGCAATCCCCCTAATAAAGGAGGGGTGGAATCAATGTTTTTCACCCTTATGCAGTCAATGACTAACTTCATGTCTACTATGCAAAGCACAATGAATGCTTTTATGGCATCTATGCAAGGTACAATAGAGGAGCTAAAAGCGCAAAACAATACTTTGCAGGCTCTCCTATCAAAAAAATAATGCGTGTGTTTAAAATATGTTTCTGGAATGCAAACGGCGTAAACCAGCATAAGGCTGAGATATCTAATTTTCTGCACAACAATAACATCGATGTGTTATTGTTATCGGAAACCCACCTCACGAATAGATATAATTTTCAAATTCCCGGATATACATTCCACAAAACAAATCACCCTGACGGAAAGGCGCACGGTGGAACAGGTATTTTGATAAGAAGTAGAATTAAGCATCATGCTATGGAAACTTTTTCAACAACTTACCTTCAAGCAACCTCAATACATCTTGAGTGTACAGGAGGAGGACTAACTCTAACGGCAGTTTACTGCCCTCCACGATTTTCAGTTTCTAAGATACAGTTCGAATATTTTTTCAGTACTCTTGGTAATCGCTTCCTAGCTTGTGGAGACTACAATGCGAAACACACCTATTGGGGTTCACGTCTCACGAACCCTAGGGGAAGACAGCTTTACTGTGCTCTAATTGATAGGAAAAATAGTTTGGATGTTATATCGTCTGGACAACCAACATACTGGCCTTCGGATCCTAGAAAAATTCCCGATATTATCGATTTTGGAGTAACGAAACATATTGATAGGAGTAAGTTATCTGTTGAATCATCCTTTGATCTTAGTTCAGATCATTCTCCAGTAATTTTATCGTATTACGATGAACCAATTTCGGTTAAAACACCCTTTGGAATCACTTCGTCAAAGACGAATTGGTTGAAGTATAAAAAGTATATAAGTAGCCACATCCACATTGACCCATCTTTGGAATGTGAGGGGGATATTGGAGAATGTGTTCAGGAGTTTACATCCATTCTGAGATCTGCAGCAGAGTACTCTTCGACGTCTTCGACCGTTACTCCTAATCGTAATTTTCATGTTTCAAACTCAGAAATTGAGCAACTATTGGCCATCAAGAGAAGGCTAAGAAGGGAATGGCAAAACAGTAGATCTCCTGCCGCAAAGCAGAGGCTGTCTGAAGCTACAAGAAACCTTAGAAAAGCCCTTCATTTGGAAGAGGATCGCATAAATAGCGTTTATGTGGAAAGTCTTTCGCATTCAAGTTCAGCAAACTACTCATTGTGGAAAGCTACTAAAATTAAACCACCGGTAGAGGGCGAACCACCGCTGAGAAAGCAATGTGGCAATTGGGCACGCAGTGAAGAGGAGAAAGCATACTCATTTGCAGAACATTTAAGAACAGTCTTTGAGCCAAACTTGGCGGAGAATAACTTTACACTCCCAGAACTGCCTCTGCACATGGATCATAGTAATATATTGTTTGACGCCCAAGATGTTGAGACAATTATTCGAACGCAGATAAGCCCAAAGAAAGCGCCTGGGTATGACTTAGTCACACCAAACATGATAAAAAACCTACCATTTGTAGCGGTTACTGTTCTTACAAAATTATTTAATGCGATCTTGCAACAAGGATACTTCCCAAACATATGGAAAATTTCGCAGATCAAAATGATTCCCAAGCCTGGAAAAGATTTAACTTTAACTTCATCATACAGACCTATAAGTTTGCTTCCGTGCCTATCAAAATTATTTGAAAAAGTTCTTCTTCAAAAGATTCTACCAATTATGGAAAATAGTAATAGCATTCCTGCTCATCAGTTCGGCTTTCGCGAGAAACATGGAACCATTGAGCAAGTTAACCGCATAACTTGCGTGATAAGGAAAGCCTTTGAAGAAAAGAAATATTGCTCAGCAGTTTTTCTGGATGTCGCTCAGGCATTCGATAAAGTATGGCACGAGGGTTTTTTATACAAAGTAAAATGTCACTTACCAATGATTACACACAAGCTTTTAGAGTCTTACCTCCTCAACCGCTACTTTAGGGTGAAATATAAGGAAGCTACAACTTCTGATTATATAATGAATGCAGGTGTTCCCCAGGGAAGTGTGCTCGGCCCTGTTCTTTACCTTATATTCACGTCGGACTTGCCGACGTGTGAACATATTACAACGTCAACATTTGCAGATGACACTGCCTTGTTAAGCACTCACTCAGATCCACATGTTGTCTCCTTGAGGCTAAACAATCACCTTACAGCTGTGGAGACGTGGTTCAGGAACTGGCGAATTAAAGTTAATGAGCTTAAGAGCAAGCACGTTACGTTTACACTTAGAATGGGCACTTGTGCTCCGGTTTCTTTAAATGGTATAAGTATCCCACAGTCTGAGAGTGTTACATACCTTGGTATTCACTTGGACAGACGTCTAACATGGCGAAAGCACTTAGAAGCCAAGAGGCTTCATTTGAAGCTAAAAGCCATCCAATTACATTGGTTAATTAACAAGCATTCTAAACTTAGCCTTGACTCGAAAGTCACCCTGTATAATTGTATTTTAAAACCAATATGGACTTATGGTATCCAACTAAGGGGTACAGCCAGTATGTCTAATATTGAGCTTATACAGAGGGCACAATCAAAAATTTTGAGAATCATTACGGGTGCACCCTGGTATGTCAGAAATGTGAACATTCATAAGGACTTAAATATTCCGCTAGTTAGAGAAGAGTTTATAACCATCAAACTAAAATACGAGGAAAAGCTCGACAACCACCCAAATCCATTGGCGAGAGCCCTTACTCGGACCCGAGCGCACACCAGACTGCAACGTGCAGATTTACCGCCCATTTAATTATGAGGCCCGTCCTTCAAAATGGCTCTTAAGGAGTAACTAGTATTTAAGTTAGATTGTAAGATTTATTTACTTATTGTTAGGCCAAGAAAGGGCAGATTCAATAATCTGAAAAATAAAGTATTTGAAAAAAAAAAAAAAAAAAAAAAAAAAACTTAATGAATTTGTCGAAAAAATTCCTATCAATATTATACATGTATTTTCCCTTCAACTTTCCTCATTGGTTTGTATTACCAACGCGTCCAAATGAGTTTATAATTTGAAATTTTTTACCTTACATTAAAAATAGATAAATTTTTGTGTGTTTTCGAAGGATTTCCATTTTCTGATTTGCCTTCTGAGAACACTGCGCTCTATATCCCGAAATATTAACAATTTATAGCCCGCCCCAAGAGATTTACCAATTTATGGCCTGCCCCAAGGATTGCATCTTCGAAGTGTTTACCAAGTTTTTGGTCTGTCTACAGAGCATGCATCGCTCCATATCCCGGAAGAATTACCAATTTATAGTCTGCCCCAAGAGATTTACCAATTTATGGCCTGCTCCCGAAAGATTTACCAATTTATGGCCTGCCCCAAGGTTTGCATTTTTGAAGTATTTACCAAGTTTTTGGTCTGCCTCTGAGCATTCATTGCTCCATATCCCAGAAGAATTACCAATTTATGGCCTGCCCCCAAGAGATTAACCAGTTTATGGCCTGCTCCCGAGAGATTACCAATTTATGGCCTGCCCCAAGGATTGCGTTTTTTATTTCCCGAAAGATTAACCAGATTTTCACTTGGTTTAGTAAACTGGCCTGCTTTCAAGGATGTCTTTGTAAAGTGGAGAAAGCTCAAACGGCTTTCAATTTCGAAAGCTAATCTGAATTCTTCAATTGCTGTTCCAACTGTACTTTTTCATTCAGTTTCCTTTAATGAATGAAACAGGAAACCCGAAAGCATTTCCTCTGACCCAATCTTCACCAAGCCTAAAGCTTGATATTGGTACGTCACCTCTGGTCTACCCACACTACCCTAAGCTTATTTACTCAGAGAATTGTAGTTTATAACTAGTTCATTTCCCAATGCGACATTTAAAAAGACCTACAGCTAAACAATAATATCTAATATGTAGGTGTCTTTCCCAAATTAAAAAAAAAAAATTAATATAATCATATATTATATACAATTATTTATGTTCACATATTGTTCTAATCAGGCGCGGATCCACGGGGGGGGGGGAAAGGAAATTTTCCCCCAAACCAAATTCGAAAGAAAAAAAGGAAAAAGGGGAAAAAAAAGAAAAAAGGAAAGGAAAGAAAGAAAAGAAAGAGAAGAAAAGAAGAGGGAAAAGGAAATAATCTGAAAAGAAAAAATTCTATGAAAAATGTCCAAGGGTCTGAAAAAATTTCTATGAAAAATGTTAAAGAATCTTAAAATTTTTCTAGAAGATAAATGTCGCGTAAAAAATTTTGAATTTAAAAAAAAAAAGTGAGAATTTTTCTATAAAAAAATCCTTAAAAGTTTTCTATATGATAAAAGACTCAAAAAATTAAAACTTTTCTTTATAAAAAATACAAGAATTTTTCTTGACGAAATATTTGGGAATTTTTGTAAACGAGCTTCGGTATACAAAACATGAGTGATTTAATGATACAGGTTCTAAGCTCATGTCAGGCTAGTCTGTAGAAAAAAAACATATAAAGAATTTTTCTAGCAAATATCAAATAATCAATTTAATGTAATTGCCTACTGATGACGTAGAAGTGGCTTAAGGAACCATGGTCTAGGGTAAATCCACATTTAATTTAATCTTTGGAAGACACAATTTTCTTCTTTAATCAGAAAAACACAAACAACAAATTAAATACACTTGGCTTACGCCGAAAAAATATTATAAATAGAAATACTGACAAAAACTGTCGCTCGTGTGGGCAATTCACTTTAAACTATGCGTTACTGTAGTGTGAAGAACAAAAAATTCTCCTCTATAGTAAAGTTTGCATAAAATAAAGTAAATGAAAGATTAAGAAATTGTTGTTGGTCTCTAGATTAAATGCATTACTTGAGTTAGAAAAAAAGCTTTTCTGCATACGTCACATACTAAAACCTACTGTGAGTGAACAAACTTCGTTTATCCACTGATGTTTGTACACCGAGTATAGCCTAGTGGTTAGAGCTTCGGTATACAAAACATGAGTGATTTAATGACACAGGTTCTAAGCTCATGTCAGGCTAGTCTGTTGATAAAAAAACATATAAAGAATTTTTCTAGCAAATATCAAATAATCAATTTAATGTAATTGCCTACTGATGACGTAGAAGTGGCTACAGAAACCATGGTCTAGGGTAAATCCACATTTAATTTAATCTTTAGAAGACACAATTTTCTTCTTCAATCAGAAAACACAAACGAAAAATTTTTCAATTTTTCTAAATGAATAATTTGGCAATTTATAGAAAAAGTTGAGAATTTTTCTTAGAACTTTTTTATAGGAAAAATCTAATAATTTCTGACAATTTTTATATGAAAAATCCAATAGTTTTTCGATAGGAAAGTTTTGAGAGTTTTTTTTATAGGAAAAATCTGAGAATTTTCTAGAAAAAGTAGGAAATGAAATCAAGAGTGAGAATCTCGAAAGTTTTCTTTAGCAAAATTGTTTTTATATCTTAAATTTTTTTTATAGAAAAAAGTAAAATTAAAATAGAATGGAAAATTTAAGATTTTTTTATTCAAAAAATTCAATAGCATCTTAGCCTTTTTTTAGTGGAAAATTATACAGAATTTGGGACTTTTATAGGAAAAATGTCTCGGAATCTAAGTATTTTTCCTTAGGAAAAATGTCTCAGAATCTGAGATTATTTTTATTAGAAAGATGACTCAAAATCTAAGACTTTTTAAGCGGAAAAGCTAAGACCTATAGAAATATATGAAAAAAGTCCTGGAATCCTAGAAAAAAATTCCGATTTTTCCGATGGGAAAAATATCTCAGAATTTTTGAGTTTTTATATTAAAAAAATGATATTAATAAAAATTAATTGCGTTAGACTCTGAGAATTTTAGAAAAAATATTCTGAGAATTTTAAAAAAAATCAGACAAGGAAAAACAATAAAATTTAAAATTCCTTATTGATAAAATTCAATTTTGAATTTTTTATAAAATTCAAGAAAGAATTTTAAATAAAATTCTTAAAAATTTTATTTTAAATTCTTAGAAGAAATAAAATTCAAAAAAATTTTATTTAAAATTCTTTAAAGAATTTTATTAATAAAAAAAAAGAATTTTATTTTCATAGTAACAAATAAATTTTGAACAAATTTCAAACCAAAAATAAAATTATCAAATCAAACCAAAAATAAAATTCAAAAATAAAATTCAAACCAAAAATAAAATTCTATTTTTTTTTAGAATTTTATTTTTGGAAATAATAAAATTCAAATGTTTTTGAGAATTTTATTTAAACAAAAATTTTATTTCAAATACCTTATGAATTTTAAATAAAATTCGAATTTTTTCCTTGTCTGGAAAAAATATCACAGAATCTAAAAAAAAAGGTCTTAGATTCCGAATTTTATTTTTATTTGAAAAATGTCTCAGAATTAAAGACTTTTTTTGTAGGAAAAATTTCGGAGACTCAGACTCTGAGACTTTTTCTATGGGAAAAATGACTCAGAAACTAAAACATTTTTTTAGGAAAAAATTTCTTAGACTCTCTTATGAAAATATTTCTCAGAAAATGCTTAACAATCTTAGACTTTTTCTAGGGAAAATTTTCTCAGAAAACAAAACTTTTTTAATAGAAAAATGTCTCAGAATCTAGAATATTGTCTCCAAATATTTTAAAAAGCATTGAAGTCTTCAATTTTTCTAATCTTAGATATTTTCAAACCCTAAAAATGTTGGTGTAGAACAATCGTTTCGGTATCTTAAACCTTTTCTGTAGAAAAATAGAATAGAAAATATTTTTAATATTTCAGAACCTAAGATGTTTTCAATTTTTTTTATAAATTCAAATTTTATTTTTATTCAAAAATAAAAATCGTTTCATTCTACCTTTAAAATATTATATTTTTAGTATGTTTATTCTAGCTCGAGGTCATTATTTCCTTTACTTATTTAGACTTTGATATTCTCATAGAATATTTTTTTGAAAATTATTCTTTGAGAATATATTAATAATGACCTCGAGCTAGAATATACCTACTTAAAATATTTTTGTATAAATTTTAAAAGCTTTTCTGTATCAAAATGCATCAGAACCTCAGATGTTTTCTATTGGAATTACGTCTCAAAATCATAAACCTTATCAGAATCATAAACCTTATCTGAAAACTTTTTGTGAATAAACATATCTCAAGCCTGATTTATTTTCTATTAGAAAATTATGTCAGAATCTGGGTGTTTTGCTGTCAGAAAAATGCTTTAAAACCTGAAAATTTCTTGATGATACATTTTTCAAATTGCCAAACATTTAAGTTTTTTTTTATTATAGGAATAAATTTTTAAAACTTGAAAATGTTTCTATAGAAAAAATCATAATAAACAAGAGTTGAACACTAAAAAACCTTTACCAATGATTCAAATTCGACCTGAAGTTCCTGGCAAAAAAAATTTTTCACCTAAAAAAAAATTTCTCCCCCCCCCCCCCCCCCAAACGCAAGAGCTGGATCCGCGCCTGGTTCTAATGACCTATGATATAGACATTTATAAGTCTATTTATAGCATCGTATTCTTCTCATTTTCTTATAAGATAACTAGTGCACTCGGCACTCTAAACATAATATTAATTTAATATCTATCTGAAAAAATTTGCAATAAAATGGCATCGATTTGTAGCTCCGTATTTTTCTTTATTTTGGTATAAATGCACATTTTCGCATATTAATTGTTTTTTTTTCAACATTTTATCAAAATTTATTTTTGAACCATAGCAAAATTCAAAATCGATTTACTATTTCTTGTAGAATATTATTTTTTTTTTTTAAATATGTTCTGAGCAGACAAGGGAAAAGTGTAAAACTTAAAACTCTTCAATGAAAAAAAACCAAAAAAATTTTTTCCAAAAAAATTTAATTCAATTTTTAAATAAATTTCCTACAATTTCAAAATAAAACTCGGTACCGAGTTTTAAAAATAAAACTCCGAAATAAAAAGAGTTTTATTTTCATACAATTAATTTTGGTTTAAGTAAACAAAAAATATTTTTGGTTTTTAACATTTTTATGTAAAATAGTTGATAATATGAATGTGGGTGTGGAACAAGGTGCTATAATCCAAAAATCAAATTGTTCAGGAGAAGCAAAAAACTAAATAAGTCGCGAAAAAAAATATTTTTTTAAAATTTCTTTTTGCAGCTCGATAAAGATGGACCATATGCATCTATGTACAAAATTTCATTAAAAACAATTGAGCGGAAGTAGCAAAAAAATGCATGTGAAATTTTGTTCTAGTGGAATAAGGTGCTATGTTACAATTTCTAGGAATTTCAATACATTTGCCAACTAGTTTTTAGTTTTTTTTATGTTATTTTTTTAAAAATTTAAATTTAGCGTGATCAATTCTGCAAAATTTAGACCGGGTCCAGAAGTAATCATTTTTATATAAAAATAATAAAGAGCAGCTAATTTAACAAAAAAAAATAACTGTTGTATGGTTTATTTTAAACAAATCTTCCCATAATGTGTTAAAAAATTTGCACAAGTTATGATATAAGTTACTAACCATTTAATTTCAAAGTTTGAACTAAAAATTTTAATAGATTATCAAAATCCAACCTTAGTATTGCGTAACACAATATTGTGTTTTATATGGATATAGCACCTTTTTCCAGTTTACATTTTAACTATCGATAGATTAGATAATAAAGCGTTTTTTGCCAAACCAATGGGATCATGTTAAAGCCTAGGATGTTTTCTACACGTAAACCATCTCACATGTAAGAATTTAAATACATGACCTTTAGTTTAACTGCAAAACACATGTTAGTATCCGACAAAAACTATAAAATATTCCCAAAAATAATTTAATTTTAACTTTTAAGGCCATTTTTATGACAGAAAGCGATCAAGTATTTAACAAATTTGTTTATAAATAGGTCGAACTATTGTAGGAATACACGATTTTGCAAAAAAAACGCGATTTCCAAAAATTGGATTTTAGCACCTTGTTCCACACATACATTCATATGATAAAATATGACCTATCGAAATAGTGAAATTAGTTGAAACTAAATTCATCTTATTTAAATTTATTAATACTCCTAATAGAACCCTTATTTGTGAAAAAATCTTTCTATTAACGAAATATTGCACTAAAAAAGTGTTCTCTTAATATTTTGTTGGTTTTTTGCATAAAAAATATTTTTGCAAAAATCGGGTATAAACTTTAAAAAATAAAAAATAAACACTCTGCAAAATTAAATGTATGAACTAAATAGATTTTGTCCTCCTAATTCCAAATCTGCTTTAAATATGCGTTTACAGTTTTTAAGATATTTCCGTTTTAAGATTCGAATAACCGCTTATTTAGTACTTTCTGTAGTTCCACTCTTACTTATTCGAAAATTGTAAAAGTGAACCCAGATTATTTCGATCCATTTTCGAAATATTCGAGACTGGAAATAAATACTGTAAACAAATTTAAGCATCAATGACCACTAGTGAGAAAAGTAATGGATACAGACGCACCATGTCTTTAATATCTAAGAACTCGCTAATTTTGAGCAAAAGGTTCAGCATGTGTAACTGTTCCAAATCCAAAACAAGTAAGAAAATTATAGTCGGTCAAGACCGACCATATAATACCCTACACCAGCGTTTCCCGGAAAATGGATCCCAAGAGCAAACATGCACCGATTGGATATATCTTTTGTCAAATCTTTAATAAAAAGAAAAAAATACTCGCAAACCAAATTTGAGAGAAATAAGCTTCTTTCCACTTAATTGTAGAAGGTTTTTTTCAAGGAAAACGGATGCAATTGTACAGCTAAAAGTACTGGACCGATTTTGATGAAATATTTTTGATTTGTAGATTATTAAATTCTCTAGTACTTATCGTGGACATTTTTTTAAATTTTGAACTAATTATTTTTTTTGAAAGAAGAAAAGTACATTTTTAAGTTTATATTAGCATAATTTCAACAAAAATCAATATTTTTCAAAAATGTTTAGTAGGTACTAGAGAATTTAATAATCTAAAAATAAAAAAAATTCATCAAAATCCGTTCGGTAGTTTTTGCTGTACAACTGCATCCGATTTTCTCTTTAAAAAAAAAGAAAGGAGTGGCAACCCTAGAAATTCTTGTTGGCCAAATTTTGTGCAATAAATTTTTAAAAATATTACAATAATTCATCTTGCAAATAAAAAATAGAATTTAAAAATATTGCGTATTGGTATTTTTTTAGATGTTTAAAAATTGCTCACGTTAAGACTATTTTTTTTCCTTTATACCCCCCTTAAACCTAATGAAAATATTTAAGATGAGATACATCATTTTTATCTAAACTCCACTATACATTTATTAATATTATTTTCAAAAATAATACCAAAATAAATTTCTTTCTATTTTTAAGGTAAAATAAAATTCTTTTTTTTTGAGAGAGTTTTATTTTTGAAATTATAAAACTCCAAAATTTTTAAGAGTTTTATTTTTTGAAATTATAAAACACCAACATTTTGAAGAGTTTTATTTCAAAACAAAATTAAATTTGAATAATTTAAACATTATTTTAATAAAGTACGGAGTTTTTCCTTGTCTGGTTCTGAGCAATATCTTGTAGAAATTTATTTCTGAATATAAAATTTATAGATTCTAAGAAACAGAAATACAAAGTATTTTTGTCACTCAAAAAATATTTACAGAAATGACAAAAAAAAATATTTTACTCAAAATAAAATATTTCTAGTCAAAACTCTTTATGGTCATCATCAGGGTATTTAAAACACTGTAATATTATAAATTACAAAAAAGTCGAAACGTCCTCACTGCTTAAGGGGGTTTTACATTGTTATACTTTCTGTGTTGAAATCAGGGTAAAAAAACTGGCTGGATTTTCAGCAAAAACACATAAATTGTTGCTGTTTCGTCATCATGAAAATTATCAAAACAAAACAGCAATCAATACCTGAACAGTTAAAAATTGTCAATTTTTATCAGTAGCAGTACAGTTAAAGTTTTTTTTTTTGAAATAAACAAACTTGCCAGCACACAGTTCAGCTTCAGTTTTAAAAAAACAAAAAAAAAACAGCACACACGACTGAATTGCCTGGTTACTGCGCTGCACAAGTTCTGTTTGTTACTGGACTGGCAGTAGGGAAAATAAAAATTGAATTCGACTCGTCACACAGTGATTCGTTCCCATATATCGAGTGGGCAAAAATAGAATATTGGTCGCAGATTTCTGAAATTTGGTACACAAGCATTAAATTATCTAATCAAGAAAAAAACGAGTTTTTGGAAAAATCGGAGCAAGGACACGCCTACCCCCCATATATCCTGAAATTTAAATATGGGATTAAAACTGCAAAAATGGTCACAAAATTCCCAAACTTTGTCAATGTTACCAATTTTGATATTGTATTTCATGTGTAAATTTTTTTCTGGATTGAAGCAAGGACTCGTGTGGCTGCCATATATCCTTTTTCTTAAAAATATTGTAAATCGCTCAAAAATTACTCGATACCCTTGAAATTTTTTGTAAAAATTTTAATAAGTGATGTCAATGTGTGTGCCAAATTTCGCTGAAATCGGTTCTGTAAAACAAAAGTTATTTACATATCCTTTTTAAAAACTGCAATAAACTGTTAATATAGTTTAATCACAAAAATAAAATATAAAGAGTTGTCAACGATTTTCCAAATTTGGTACGCAAGCACAAAATTAATTAGTAGAAAAAAAATAAAAATTTTGAGCAAATCGGTCGAAGGACATTTGTACCTGTCGTATATCCTGAAACTTAAAAGTGGAGTTTTAGCCACAAAACTTGCTATAAAATTACTAAACTTAGTTATTGTCCTAGAAATTTAGATAACTATCGACGTACAACATTTGTATTTTAATCTGAGCAAGGACTCGCGTGGCTGCCATATATCCTTTTTATTGAAATCGCTGTAACTATTTTAAAAATGTTTCAATTGCTATAAAATTTTTAATATAGATTAGATCAAATGGCGTTAATAAGTGTGCCAAAATTCGTTGAGTTGCTTGCGGTAACAAAAAAGCTGTTAGTATATCCTTTTTTTAAATATAGTCAAAAATATAAAAATACATAATAACTGCAAAAACAAAACATTCGAAACACTTAAATTTATTCAAAATAAGTTTTAAGTAAACTCGTTTAATATTTGGTTTATTCCTAAGTATATACCCCGTTAATAACAAAAAACTTAAAAAAAAATTTTTTGGGTACTTAAAATTTTTATTTTTTCGTTTTTTTTTCAAAAACTTAGTTATTTTTATTATTTGATCGTATAGAAAACAGTCCAGGATGTTAAAAAAAATCAATAAAAAATAATTTCTAAGTACGAACTTTTTTTATGTATCTCAAAAAAAATTTTGGTTTTGATTTGGGATACCAACGAAAATCAAATACTGGTTTTAAAGCAAAATGGCCCACTGTATACTTATTTTGTCGAATTATTTACTATAAATTTATGGTATACAATACAATAAACCCCTTTGTATAAAAAAACACAAAAATGTTGATGTATTTTTTAAATTTATTTACAGTAAATAACATAAATAAAAAAAAAAATAATCCAATTTTAGATTTTTTAAAATTTTTTTTTTTCAACTTAAAAAAAAAAAACTTAGTTATTTTTATTTTTTGATCTTATAAAACATAGTTAAAGCTACAAAAAAAATAAAAAACAAAAAAAAATTATCCACGAACTTTTTTTATGAGGGCCATTAAAATTTGGTGATTTTAGTAAAAGTCATAGATAACTTTTAAAGCAAAACGGCCCACATACTTCATATTTTTTTTCTGATTTTTTATTATATTTTTACAGAATACTATATAATATATCAATGTGTAAAGAAAAAATACTTAATATTGGATTTTTTTCTAATATTTTTTCCATTAATAATATAGCTTTTGAAAAAAATTAAATAAAGACACAAAAAAAAACCTAACTTTTTTCCAACTTCAGACAAAAACTTAGTTATTTTTATTGTTTTACCTTATAAACCATAGTCCGAGCTATCGAAAAAGCGAAAAAAATAATTTTTTGATTCACGAACTTTTTTTATGCATTCCATCAAAATTTGTCAATTTTTGGGAATTCGGTAGAAAAAATATAGATTTCAGAGCAATACAAAAATGTATTTTAATATTAATTCTAAAAAAATGCAAATACAACATTTAGCAAATATATTTAAGTAACTTTTATAAAAAAATGTTCGTTGATTTCTTTAAAATTCGATTTTTCATAATTATTTTAGTAAACCTATAAAAATCAATTTTTAGGTTTTAACACAATAGCGTTGAATTTCCATACTTTAGCGCCCTCTTGTGGCAATATATGACTTCTTAAAAATCAGAAAAGTACATATTTCTTTTAGTTTACTATTAAACTGTAAAAATACAAAAAATTATCAACATTGAAGACATACTTTTTTTTTTGATTTTTGCCAATGAAACGAATCACTGTGCGTCAGCATGAAATTTGTTTCCTTTGAGCTGCTGGAAGTTAAATGAACAGTACATATAAGTAGATATTTCTTTGTACAAGTAATGACAAGTTTTACTATATTATTAAGAAGAATGTTTCAAAAGTAAAGATAACACAGCTCAACATGAAAATGCGTATTGGATTCTGGCAAGTGATTTAGGTAGTGTTTGTTGCGCTGATTCCAAATCCGCGGCCCAAATATGTCTATCACGTCAAGATTTTGAGTTATTCGCGGTTAAAGTGCCGAAAAAGGCCATTTTGGACCCTTTTTGAAAGCTTATAATATAAGATCCTGACATGCGATTGACTTGGTATCAAGCTCATTCGAAAGTATGTGATTTTCTCTATAAGACAAAATAAAATGTTCTTGGAAATTAATTTTCTAAAATGGTAAAAAAATCATTAACAAAAAACCTTCCATTTTTTAAATATTTAGTTTATTTACACAGTGTTTTTTAACAAATTTCCATACAAATACACACATAAATATTAGATTTAAAGCACTTATGGTTAATGATTTTTTTACCATTATAAAAAATTAAATTCCAAGAAAATTTGATTTTGTTTTAAAGAGAAAGTTACGCACTTTCGAATGAGCTTGATATCAACTCATTCGCATGTCAGAATCTTGTTTTATAGGCGCTCAAAAATGACCAAAATGGGCTTTTTTTGACACTTTAACCGCGATTTTCACAAAATTGTGACGTGATAGAAAAATTTGAGTGACCGTTTTGGAATCGGGGAACCAAAACCTATAAACTTTTTTTGGTTTCATTCAAAACGCAGCGACAAACCTCAGATTTGTAGAGCGGTGTAATGCTTTAAATTTTCTAAATTTTATTAATATAAAATTTTCTAAATTTAATTAAAAATGCATTTAAAAAATAAAAATGTTTGAAGTTCCGACACTAATTTTTTTTTACGTTTTTGAGTAAAAAATTTTAACAGAATTGTTTTTTTTTTCAAGCTCCGATTTTTTTTTTTTTTGTAAATATTGCAAGTGATTTAAACATTTTTTTTTATGGTTTAAAGTTAAAAATTTTATTAAAGTTTAAAAAAATTCTAACTTCCGATTTTTTTTTTTAATAATTTTCTAAGTGTCTGACACAATTTTTATTTTTTTTTTTATTTTCTAAGACACCTTTTTTTTTTTTGGTTTTGAAGAAAATTTTTTAAAAGTTTATTTTAATGTTATAAGTTTTATTGAAAGTGCTCTAAAAAAATTCTAAGTTTTGAAAACTTTTTTGGAAAATTGTCTAAGGGTCAGACACGATTTTTTTACTTTTTGAAGTAAATATGTTATTAAATGCTTTCAAAAATTTTAGTGACGACTTTTTCTTTGGAAATTTTCTAACAATTTTATTTTTACGTTTTGAAGAACCATTTTTGAAAATTTGGAAAATTTTCTAGGTATCAGATACTAATTTTTTTTGACATTATGAAGTTCAAATTTTTTTTAAATGTTTTCCGATTTTTTTTTAATAGAAAAGCGTAAGACTTGAAAGTTATTTTTACGGTTTAAAGTTTTTTTAAAAGTTCCTAAAAAATATCGAATTATTATAATTTAAAAAACGATAATAACTTTATATTTTTATTTGTTAAATATAGTTATATTTAAAATATCGATGATTAATTTTCTTACTTGTTCAATTTTTTTTACTACCAATTTTTTATAAGAATCATGGTTTTCATTACAATGATAATTCAAAATTTGTAGGCAATTTCAATATTTCGATGAGTTACCAACGGAATGACAAAGTGGGTATACCCTCATACTGTGGTTAGAGGGTATAAAAATTACCAAACGAAAAGATCAATTGTAGATCAAAAAAATTCTAATAAAATTCACAAAAACAACAATTGAAATTTGAAAAAAGATAATTCAATATTTGAAAATTCTAGTCCATGGAATTTTAATTTTTGTTTTCCTTTTTCGCATTTCATTTAATCTTTTTTTGAAATTTAATTGATATTTTATGAATTTTTATTAGTGCCTACGGTCAGTACCGTAGTACCGGGAATACCGGTATTCCCGGTTCTCGGTATTACCGGGAAATGGTACCGGTTTCCCGGTTCCTGAATTGTTCCAAGGACCATAGAGTAATATAGGATACCCGAACTTTCAAGTTTGTGGGAATCACTATGGCAACTCGTCCAACTCGTCCAACTCGTCCAACTTATCGGGCCAACTTATCGTGGACTTATCGTCCAACTTATCGTGGACTGTCCACGAAGGCACTAAAAATTAGCCTTAGAATAGGCCAGACCTGTAAATACTTGAAAATTTATTTACTTATTCTATAATTTTCAAATATTTTTTGTATTTGTACTTAAAAATTTCAAATACAAATATTTTTTTACTTACTTAACATTTTTACAAGTAAGTAAAAAAAAATACTTACTTAAAGTTTTCAAGTTCAAATATTTTCAAATAAATGTTGTATTTGAAAAAATGTTTACAAATAAAATATTTGTCAACAATGTTTACAAATAAAATATTTGAGAACATTTTTTTCAAATATTTTTATACTTGACCACATTTTTCAAATATTCAAAAATAGAATAGTTGACGCAAATAAAGCTGTAACAACCAATTTTTTTAAAACACAATTTTACACAAATGTATACTTGCAATACAGCTTTATAATGTTCTCCAAAGATGTTGTTAAAATTGTCTGACTACGAATTCCTACAAGAAATTACATTTTTCTTCTAGTTCAGTAGAATTATAATATATTGGCCTATATGAAAAACACGTTTTTTTGCAAATTCATATTTTTAGCATAAAATGCATAAAAGTAGGTAAATTAGTCCTTTTTGGTAACTTTAACTGTTTCTCATACAACTGAGTGGTGATATTTCTACTTCAAAAGATGTGAATATTGAGTTGCTCACTGACGCGCGATGCCCAACATTAAAAATATAGTAACATAAGGAAAACAAAGGACATAATTTTCTTATTTGTGTTTAATAAATTTGTTTGTCTATCCAGAGCTTTTTGTCGTAAAAGATGAGTGACTAAATTCAGATTTGTAACATTTTAGCTATTTTTAAGCCTCTGTTTTTTACAATTTAACTGATTTTGAAGACCTATAATAACCTAGGAAGATTAAAATTGGCACGCTATAGTTCGGGCTATAAAGAAGACCCCCACGTACCTCGATTTTTGACATCCAGTGAGGATTAAAAAACAAAAAGAAAAGAAACGTGTAATATTTTCTTATTTGTTTATATACACTTTTTTCCATCTAGAGATTTCTTAAGCCCATTGATGAGCTAGAAAGCGGAAAATTGGCGTACATGTGTATGTAAACCCCTGGACCCGATCCTAAAGTATTCGGATATTTTTATATTTCGATAACTGAAGAATGACCAACAATTTTGATTTTAGAAATTTAAAGGTATGCAGGATGTTCACTTAATTTTTCGCGACCCCCTAGAAATGCTTCCAGGACTCCATTGTGGGTCGCGACCCAAGTTTGAGAACCAACTTTGCTAACAGCAAAGTTTTCTCGACAATTAGAAGCAGTGCTCACTTCTTTTTTTGCTGCCAGCTCTTTTGCGTGCTGCAACACTTCATAGTGTTAGCCGATAAGCGATCCGTATCCTGGGCTATTAAAAATACCAGCAGAAAAACAAACATAAGTTTGTTTAATGAAGAAATACAAGTATTGGGATGGTTTGAATTAGAATGATACTGCATTTCCAATACTCTTCACGTTATATTATTGGCTTGTGGATTTTCGTTATCACAAATTTATAAATATAAAATTTCAAAACAAAATATTTTTGACAAATAAATTTATTTGAAAAAATGTTGCCAAATATTTTATTTGAGTTCAAATATTTTATTTGTAAACATTTTCTTCAAATATTTTACTTATAATAAGTATTTTACTTATAATAAGTATTTTACTTATAGCAAGTATAAACATATTTGAAATTACTTGTATTTGATTTTTTAAATACAAATATTTTTTTTACTTACTTAAAAAATGTTAAGTAAGTAAACCAAATATTTGAACTTGAAAACTTCAAGTATAAGTATTTCAATATTTACTTAAAAATACTTAAGTACAACTTTTTTACAGGTTTGGAATAGGCAAATCAAAATAAATCGAAATTTGGCAAACATTTAACAAAATTTTCGATTTAAATTTTGAAAAAATGGGAAAAATTAAGAAAAATTTCAAAAAAATTATTAAAAGTATAAAAAACAACAAAAAATTAATATTGAAGAAAAAAAAAAAATAAAAACAAAAAAAAAAATAAAATAATATATAATATTAAAGAAAATAAAAAAATCACGAGAAAAAAATTAAAAAAAAAGAAAATTTAAAGAAAAAAAAAAACAAATTTAAAAAATTAAAGTAAAAAAAAAAAAATTAAAAAAAAGAAAATTAAGAGAAAAAAATTTAAAAAAAATTTAAAGAAAACAAAAAAAAAAATGACACTCATGGGATTTGAACCTGAGACCAACTAATTGCAGGGTGTACCACCTACCTACTCGTCTAAAGTATACTTTTAAAACACTATGCTAAAAAATACTATGCTTAATTAATATTAATTTACTTTTAAGAAAAAAAAAAAAATAAATAAATAAAATAAAATAAAACATTAAAAAAAACATTAAAAAAAATAAAACAAACATTTTAAAAAATAGAACATTAAAAAAAAAAATGCAAAAAATAATAAAAAAAAAATATAAAAAAAATTAAACAAATTAAAAAAATAAAAATAACCTTGCACTCATTGGATTCGAACCTGAGAACAACTGATTGCAAGGTGTACCACCTACCTACTAGTCTAAAGTATACTTGTCAAAAACTGCGGCATACTTTTTTTATTAACATGTATTTGAAACAACAACAAAAAACAACTTTAATTAATAATGCCTAAAAGTATGCTAAGAAAATTAACATTTATTACCATTTACATTAATTAAAAAAAAAAAAACGAAGCATAAGCATTTCCACATCCTAGATAAAGGAATTTGTTTATAGAAAAAAAAAAAAAAAACAGAAACTGGAAATAAATACAAAATATATAAATAAAATAATTAATAACGAAAAAAAATGTAATTAAAAAAAATAAATTATTTAAATAAAAATTTTTACAAGATAAAAAAAAATTGAGATTTGAACCTGACACCTACTGTTCAATAGGCGAACCCTTTAGCCGCTAACCTAACTGTGAATAACAAAAACAAATCTCTTAATGTATTATTTCAAAATTTATCAATTTTAAAAAATTAAAAAAAAAAAAAAAACATCAAAAAAAATCGTATTATTTTAAAATATTTTTGTAACTTTTAGAAAAATATTTTTTTCATAGTTAGTTTATTTTAACTATTGAACTGTTGAAGTGCCAAAGTCGAGTTGAAAAACTAAAAAAACTGTCTTAAAAAATTACATTTTAAAAAAATCTTTTAAAAAACATTTTTAAAAAACATTTTTAAAAAACATTTAAAAAAAGCAAAAAAATCTTAAAACAATAGGATTTTAAAGTTGTTACAAAAGACAATAAATAACTTTTGGAATTCACAAAAAAAAAACAAAAATTATAAAAATATTTTTTAAAATCATTAAAACACAAAAAATCTTAAAAAAATAAGATTTTTAAATTTTTACAAAAAACAATTAGAACTTTTTAAATTCCCCACAAAAATTATAAAAGTAAGTATTTAAATTAATTACGAATTTTTCGTAAATCTTTATTATATTGTTATTGGGCTAATTTTGGTAAGATAGATATAATATAAAAAACAAAAGAAAAATGATGAAATAAATTTGTTTTTTAAAAAATAAGCCCAATAACAAAATAATATTTAAAGTAACTATTTTTTCAGATTTTTTATAATTAGAATTTTGGTTTATTTCCATATAAAAAATTAATTTGCTTTATATTTAGATTTTTTTTGGATTTGTAATAGGTTTTTACTGTTTATGATTTATTTTTTTGATGTTTTCAGGTTTACTTTTTATACCCTCCAACCACAGTATGGGGGTATACTCACTTTGTCATTCCGTGTGTAACGCATCGAAATATCGGTCTAGGACCCCATAAAGTATATATATTATTGATCAGTGATCCATTCTAAGACATTCTAGCGATGTCCGTCTGTCCGTCCGTCCGTCCGTCCGTCCGTCCGTCCGTCCGTCCGTCCGTCTGTGGAAGACACGATACAGTCCAAAGTAAAAGCGCTAGACTCCTGAAATTTGGCACGAAGATGTCTCATGGTATTGGGCTGGTTAAGTTCGAACATGGGCAAAATCGGTTCAGGGGGAAAAAAGTTCCCCTCTTAAGAACTAAACAAGTAGAAAAGTTAAATTCGACTTGGCCGAATCTATGAATACCCTCCACAATGCCCTTTTTAAGTGATAGTAAATTTTCTAACGTGAAAAAAATAACATTTTTGGTTAGAAATATTTTATTTTCTGTAAAAAAACTTTTTTTTATTCAGTTTTGAAAAAAAATAAAAAAATTACTAATTTTTTTTTGAGTGTAAAATTTTTTTTGAGTGTATTTTTTTTTTTTTGTTTTAGTGTAAAAAAACTTTTTTTGTTAATTTTAAAAAAAAAAAAAAAATAATTTACCAATTTTTTTTTTGAGTGTAAAATTTTTTTTGAGTGTAAACTTTTTTTTGGTTAGAAATATTTTATTTTCTGTTAAAAAAAACTTTTTTTTATTAATTTTTGAAAAAAAAAATTACAAATTTTTTTTTTTGAGTGTAAAATTTTTTTTGAGTGTATTTTTTTTTTGTTTTAGTGTAAAAAAACTTTTTTTTGTTAATTAAAAAAAAAAAAAAAAAATTATTTACCAATTTTTTTTTTGAGTGTAAAATTTTTTTTGAGTGTAAACTTTTTTTTTAAGTGTAAACTTTTTTTTAAGTGTATTTTTTTTTTGGTTTAGTGTAAAAATATTTTTGTGACAAAAATACCTTTTAAAATATTTTTCTGACTACAAATGTTTTTAAAACATGTTTAACGGGTTTTCAACACGTGAATTTAAGGTGAACAAATCTGAAATTTACGGTTTTGCTAATAACTTTTGAACCGCCAGACCGATTTGGCTGAAATTTTAAACGAACTGGACCAGAGGAACGGTAAATATATATGCCACACTTCAGCACCCTCAGAGTTGCCGTTCGAAAGTTACCGTGTGTTTTATCTCGTAAATTCCAGAAAACCCCTTGCCGAAATTCACTCATTTGCTTATAACTTTTGAACCACTGGACCGATTTCGCTGGATTGCAATACCAACCTGACCAGGTAAATGTTCAACATATATGCCAAACTTCAGGAGCCTCCGTAAAGTCTTTCAAAAGTTAGCGTGTTTTCAACAGACAGACAGACAGACAGACAGACAGACAGACAGACAGACGGACAGACGGACGGACGGACGGACGGACGGACGGACGGACATCGCTAGATCGTCTTAAAATCGATCGAGGATCATGAATATATATACTTTATGGGGTCCTAGACCAATATTTCGAGGTGTTACAAACGGAATGACAAACTTATATATACCCTCTATCACTAGAGTGGAGGGTATAAAAAAAACTCTAAAAAAAGCCATTTTTTAAAGGTTTTTTGTACTTTTGCTTAGCAAACGAAACATTGTTATGTCAAAAGAAGTTCATAGTCTTGCAGTTGGATCCAGGGAGGTTGTGTCCAACCAACTTTATCCCCCCCCCCCAAAAAAAAAAAGACGCCCCTGTTTTTTTTACGTGTTGGAGGGTATAAAAGATTCGGCACAGCCGAATTTAACACTCTCACTTGTTTTATTTAAAAAAGGTTTATGATTTTTTGTGTTGTTGAGGTTTTATTAACATTTTGTTGAGGATTTTTGTCATATTTTTGAAAATCTATGTTTTTTTAAGGTTTTTTTATGGGGATCTTTAGGTTTTTTTAGTTTTTCAAAATAATTTTCATGTATTTTTGAAAATTTATGCTAGGTTTTTTTCTTGGCAATTTTTTAAAAATCTTTTATGTTTATGATTTTAAGCCCAATAACAAAATAATAAATAAAAGTAACTATTTTTTCAGATTTTTTATAATTAGAATTTTGGTTTATTTCCATATAAAAAATTTATTTGCTTAATATTTAGATTTTTTTTTTTTTGGATTTGTAATAGGTTTTTACTGTTTATGATTTATTTTTTTGATGTTTTCAGGTTTTCTTTTTTTTATTTAAAAAAGGTTTATGATTTTTTGTGTTGTTGAGGTTTTATTAAGATTTTGTTGAGGATTTTTGTCATATTTTTGAAAATCTATGTTTTTTTAAGGTTTTTTTATGGGGATCTTTAGGTTTTTTTAGTTTTTCAAAATAATTTTCATGTATTTTTGAAAATCTATGCTAGGTTTTTTTCTTGTCAATTTTTTAAAAATCTTTTTCTATTTTCGATTTATTTCGATTTATTTTGATTTGTTTCGATTTATTTTGATTTGCCTATTCTAAGGTTAATTTTTAGTGCCTTCGTGGACAGTCCACCATGGCCCGATAAGTTGGACGAGTTGCCATAGTGATTCCCACAAACTTGAAAGTTCGGGTATCCTATATTACTCTATGGTCCTTGATTGTTCTCGGTATTCCTGGGAATACCGGTATTCCCGGTTCCGGTTCTGACGGTATTCCCGGGACTACCGGTATGTATATTTTGTAAAATTTTGTGTAATTAAAATAGTTTCTTCGCTTTTACCAAAAAAAAAAAAAAATACAAAACACGTGGAAAACACCATCAAGGACCATAGAGTAATATAGGATACCCGAACTTTCAAGTTTGTGGGAATCACTATGGCAACTCGTCCAACTCGTCCAACTCGTCCAACTTATCGGGCCATGGTGGACTGTCCACGAAGGCACTAAAAATTAACCTTAGAATAGGCAAATCAAAATAAATCGAAATTTGGCAAACATTTAACAAAATTTTCGATTTAAATTTAAAAAAAATGGGAAAAATTAAGAAAAATTTCAAAAAAATTATTAAAAGTATAAAAAACAACAAAAAATTAATATTGAAGAAAAAAAAAAAAAAACAAAAAAAAAATAAAATAATATATAATATTAAAGAAAATAAAAAAATCACGAGAAAAAAATTAAAAAAAAAAGAAAATTTAAAGAAAAAAAAAACAAATTTAAAAAATTAAAGTAAAAAAAAAAAAAATTAAAAAAAAAGAAAATTAAGAGAAAAAAATTAAAAAAAAAAAAAAAATTAAAGAAAACAAAAAAAAAATGACACTCATGGGATTTGAACCTGAGACTAACTAATTGCAGGGTGTACCACCTACCTACTCGTCTAAAGTATACTTTTAAAACACTATGCTAAAAAATACTATGCTTAATTAATATTAATTTACTTTTAAGAAAAAAAAAAATAAATAAATAAAATAAAACATTAAAAAAAACATTAAAAAAAATAAAACAAACATTTTAAAAAATAGAACATTAAAAAAAAATGCAAAAAATAATAAAAAAAAATATAAAAAAAAAACAAAAAAAATTAAACAAAAATTAAAATTAATTTTTTGCATTTTTTTTTTTAATGTTCTATTTTTTAAAATGCTTGTTTTATTATTTTTAATGTTTTATTTTATTTATTTATTTTTTTTCTTAAAAGTAAATTAATATTAATTAAGCATAGTATTTTTTAGCATAGTGTTTTAAAAGTATACTTTAGACGAATAGGTAGGTGGTACACCCTGCAATTAGTTGGTCTCAGGTTCAAATCCCATGAGTGTCATTTTTTTTGGTTTTCTTTAAATTTTTTTTTTTTTTTTAATTTTTTTCTCTTAATTTTCTTTTTTTTTAATTTTTTTTTTTTTTTACTATAATTTTTTAAATTTGTTTTTTTTTTTCTTTAAATTTTCTTTTTTTTTTTAATTTTTTTCTCGTGATTTTTTTATTTTCTTTAATATTATATATTATTTTATTTTTTTTTGTTTTTTTTTTTTTTTTTTTCTTCAATATTAATTTTTTGTTGTTTTTTATACTTTTAATAATTTTTTTGAAATTTTTCTTAATTTTTCCCATTTTTTCAAAATTTAAATCGAAAATTTTGTTAAATGTTTGCCAAATTTCGATTTATTTTGATTTGCCTATTCTAAGGTTAATTTTTAGTGCCTTCGTGGACAGTCCACCATGGCCCGATAAGTTGGACGAGTTGGACGAGTTGCCATAGTGATTCCCACAAACTTGAAAGTTCGGCTATCCTATATTACCAAGGACCATAGAGTAATATTACTCTATGGTCCTTGATATTACTCTATGGTCCTTGACACCATTTCCATTTTTTTTATGAGTTTAAGAAAAAAATGGTTACAAGATTTTAAAATAATTTTACAAACACAACTAAATATTTCTGAAATACTGATGTAATTTAAATATTTTATGGTATAGTATTTTTTTGTTTTTGAGAACCGGTTCCAGGATCAGAACCGGGAATACCGGTATTCCCGGGAATAAATCTAGAACCGGGAAACCGGTACCAGAACCGGGAATACCGGTATTACCGGGAATACCGAGAACCGGGAAATGGGGGCACTAATTTTTATTGATACTTTTGAATTTTAATTTACATTTGACAAATTGAGCAAAAGTATTCAATCACTTGCTTAAGATTTTGTGTTTTTCGTGATTTTAATAGGCGATTTCGACTTATGAACAAAAATGTCCTAAACTTTTGGTATTTTATTCAATATGACGAAAAATTGTGCATGTATGGACACTAAGGGTGTTCTTATTTTTTTATTTCGGATTTTTGTGTTGCACTGGGCAGAATTTTGTTCCTTTGTTCTAAAAACTTAATAATAAAAAATTTGGAGTTAATCCGATAACTTTAAGTGGACGCGGAAACGACTAGAAGTTTGAATAACGGATTACAAGGGAAAAAATGACTTTTTACTCATTTTCTCAATTTTTTCGATATTTAAAGTTAAGTTTGAATTCAAATGGTTACAGAATTGTGAGTACATTACCTTTGTAATAAGGCAATAAAAACTAAAATCGGTTAAAAATCAGCCAAGTTATTACAACTGCCCCAGGCAAATAGCGTGTGGTAGACCACTTGATCAAAGATTTCGAGTTCAATTTTTGAAATTGATTGAAATTATCTACTATAGCAACATTTTTTTATTCTTTACTTCCCAATGTGCTAAGGTGATAGGTATTTTTCATATTGTGTTATGCTAACTTGTTTTAAATTAATGTTAAAAAGGTTCAAATTTTTCAGCCCTGTTTTCAAATCTCCAATTTTAAATTTTAATTTTTTTACGCAAATAAAATTTAAAAAATCCACCATTGGACCATTGGATTTTGTTAAGCACATATAAGGGAATAAAAATTACAAAAATTGTAGACATTCCTTTTTTCATTCGGCTAGTTTAGCGATTTTAATTCGGCGGATTTCGAGATAATAGTGATTTTGGTAACTTTTTTAGCTTTTAGTTAATTTTTTTATTTTTTTTAACAAACTTCGTATGTTTTCTACCGAATTACTACAGATCAATATAGAATACTTCAATTCCTTTAATCAGGGCAAAATTGAGATATAAACAAGTAGAAAAGTTAAATTCGACTTGGCCGAATCTATGAATACCCTCCACAATGCTCATTTTAAGTGATAGTAAATTGTCTAACGTGAAAAAATAACAGTTATAATTATAAATATTTTATTTTGTGTAAAATTTTTTTTTTTAGTAATTTAAAAAAAAAAAAAAAAAAAATTTTTTTTTTGAGTGTAAAATTTTTTTTCGAATTTTACATTCAAAAAAAATTTACTGATTTTTTTTTTGAGTGTAAATTTTTTTTTTTAGTAATTTAAAAAAAAAAAAATATTTTTTTTTTGAGTGGAAATTTTTTTTTTAAGTGGAAATTTTTTTTTGAATTTTACATTAACAAAAAAGTTTACTAATTTTTTTTTGAGTGTAAAATTTTTTGGAGTGTAACATTTTTTTCGAGTGTTTTTTTTTTTTTTGTTTTGGTATAAAAATATTTTTGAGTGACAAAAATACGTTTTAAAATATTTTTGTGACTTACCAATGGTTGTAAAACAGGTTTAACGGGTTTTCACCACGTGAATTTAAGGTGAAGCTAATCTGATATTACGGTTTTGCTAATAACTTTTTAACCACTGAACCGATTTGGGTGAAATTCAATACGAACTTGGCTGGAGAAACGAAAAATATATATGCCAAGCTTCAGCATCCTCAGGATTGATTTTCGAAAGTTATAGTGCTTTTTATCTCATAAATTCACGAAAAACCCTTGCCGAAATTCAGTCTTTTGCTCATAACTTTTGAACTACTGGACCGATTTCGCTGGATTGCAATACCAACCTGACCAGGTAAATGCCCAACATATATGCCAAACTTCAGGAGCCTCCGTAAAGTCTTTCAAAAGTAAGCGTGTTTTCAACAGACAGACAGACAGACAGACAGACAGACAGACAGACAGACGGACAGACGGACGGACGGACGGACGGACGGATATCGCTAGATCGTCTTAAAATCGATCGAGGATCATGAATATATATACTTTATGGGGTCTTAGACCAATATTTCGAGGTGTTACAAACGGAATGACAAACTTATATATACCCTCTATCACTAGAGTGGAGGGTATAATAAAAATTGACCCAGTTCAAGGTCAAAGGTCAAATTTTAGAAGAATTTGAATTTTTAAAGATTTACAGATTTTTCGAGCGGATATAATTGAAACTCCTAAATGTTATTTTAATGAGATGTAAAAATTAATGACTTATAAAAATTCAGAACATTAACCCTTAAGTGCTGTTGGGGTCTATGTGACCCTATGAAATAATATACTTATATTTTCTCCATTAAATAAAAAAAAATATAGACTCCAATAGCACTTATGGGTTAATTTTCCGAATTTTAATAATAAACCATTTATGTTTAGTCATATTAAAATAACATCAAGGAGTTTCATAAATATCCGCTCAAAAAATTTTTTAATCTTTAAAAATTCAAATTGTTCTCAAATTTGACCTTTGACCTTTAACTGGGTCAATTTTTCATATCTCAATTTTGCCCTGATTAAAGGAATTGAAGTATTCTATATTATTCTGTAGTAATTCGGTAGAAAACATATGAAGTTTGTTAAAAAAAATAAAAAAATTAACTAAAAGCTAAAAAAGTTACTAAAATCACTATTATCTCGAAATCCGCCGAAATAAAATCGCTAAACTAGCCGAATGAAAATAGGAATGTCTACAATTTTTGTAATTTTTATTCCCTTATATGTGCTTAACAAAATCCTATGGTCCAATGGTCGATTTTTTAAATTTTAATTTAGAAAAATTTAGACCTTTTTAACATTAATTTAAAACAAGTTAGCATAACACAATATGAAAAATACCTATCACCTTAGTACATTGGCAAGTAAAGAATAAAAAAATGTTGCTAAAGTAGATAATTTCAAACAGTTTCAAAAATTGAACTCGAAATCTTTGATCAAGTGGTCTGCCACACGTTAGTTGCCTGGGGCAGTTGTAATAACTTGGCTGATTTTTAACCGATTTTAGTTTTTATTGCCTTATTACAAAGGTAATGTACTCCACATCACAATTCTGTAACCATTTGAATTCAAACTTAACTTAAAATATCGAAAAAATTGAGAAAATGAGTAAAAAGTAATTTTTTCCCCTTGTAATCCGTTATTCAAACTTCAGGTCGTTTCCGCGTCCACTTAAAGTTATCGGATTAACTCCAAATTTTTTATTATTAAGTTTTTAGTACTAAGGAAAAAAATTCTGCCCAGTGCCAAGCAATTAAAACATTTTAAATTTTTTCCTTACTGTTAAGAACACCCTTAATGAGGCATTCCACACCAAATGTCCAGCGAAAAAAAACATGTGTACCGTAAACTTCTGAATAGGTGGTATGGATAGCCCTATATGGAACTTAGAAAATTGCGTTTTTGGTTTTTCAATTTTTCAAAAACTGGGCTTAGGAGGCGTGGTCAAATATTGGAAAAATGGTCAAATTTGTGGCGAGTTGCCTTGATTAAATATTTATCACATTAAAACGGAATGCACCACAACCTTAAAAATTTACAGTCTTATATAGTTTTGTATGGGCTATCGATTAAAAATTTTTTTTTGGAAAATTTTCAGAACCCGTTCTGAAATTTTCCATTTTTTAAAAAAGTCAATTTATCAAAAATCCGGCCACTTTTTTTTTTCTTTTTTATTTATTTTTTTAAAAGTTTAGATGTTTGTCCATCCACACAAAAAAAATCAGAAACACGTTCAACTTTTTTTTCGAGAAAATCGCATTTGAACTTTAAATTTCATAACAATTTAGTAATTTGCTTGTATTTGACCATTTTTCCAATATTTGACCACGCCTCCTAAGCCCAGTTTTTGAAAAATTGAAAAACCAAAAACACAATTTTCTTAGTTACATATAGGGCTATCCAAACAACATATTCAGAAATTTACGGGACACATGTTTTTCTGTAGCGGGACATTTGGTGTGGAATGCCTCATATGTGGTAATCATCCGATACCTATGTAAATATTATATGCCAGTTTACTCTCCAGAGGCAGTACATAAGACCCGCTAGTTCGAAGGAATAAGTGGAAAATTTTATACACAAGCCCGACATATTGAATGCGATCATTTGTAAGGCAATTATTAGTCAGAAAAACGCCAAAAAAGTCGCACGTTGAGCGCATCAAAACAAAAAAAAAAAAAGGAAAAAGTCAAGTGGATAGAGATAAAAACTCCCTTGTTAGTGATTGAAAGTTTTTTTTTTATTTCCAAATTGTAATCAAATTACAAGTGTTAATAACCTACCAAGTCTTTGTATATACATAAGTGAGTGTTAAGGAGTAAATTGAAAAGGTAAATCATCTCCGTGAAATGGAGGATAAATCTGATGTTTTATTCTCCGGAATGCACATAGGGGCAAAATGGTATGTTTTATGGCATCAATTAAACCGCTGGATTTTTGTAGTCGATATGCCCACCATTTTAAAGAGCGCAGCTTTTCGATTAAATTTATGTAAAAACATGTAAGACTTTCTTTGCAAAATTGCAAAAAAATGCGCAAAAACGAAAAAAAAAAAAATAGTTTGTTTGAAGTATAAAATTTTGTAAATTTTTATGTTAATATATAGACATAGCTATCGCTAAAATAAGTAAGTATTAGAATTACATACATATGAAGTATTCCACACCAAATGTTCCGCTAAAAAAAGTTATATCGTATAAATTTAAAATTTGAAAAAAAACTATTATCAATTTATTTTTGGAAGTTGGGATTAAAATTGGTCATGGAGACGTTGATGGAGGTGTCTGGGGATACCTTCTTCCTCGCAATAGGTATTTACAAATTGATTAAGTATGATATCTATGCTAAAATAGTACAATTTTATCAAATTTATATATTATTTTCATAGTCACGCCCCCAAAAGTGGGCTGGATAATATAAATGGCATATGCTACTCCACTTATTTATTTGGTAGGTCAAGGAACTTCTTGTCATAAAAATTTTTGATGTGTTGAACAAATGTAAGAAAACCCTCTAAAAATCGTGTTTCCCAATATTTTTTTTTTAATTCTTTAAGGGGAAGCTTTTTTCACCTGGTCCGATTTTGCCCATTTTGGAACTTAATCAGTCTATGACCAATAGATATATTCGTGCCAAGTTTAAGGGGTCTAGCATTTTTGGTTTGGACTGCATGTGGTTTTTTAGTAAAAAAAAGTCATATTTTTAAAGTGCAGTTTCACAAAGCGGGCGCTTTTCGTACAAGTTTCTGTGACTGATTCTAGTAAAGAATTATACCACTTACCTCTGTATAAAAATATCTAAGGATAATGTAGGATAAGTCTTGACTTTATGACCTTTAAACTTATGTTTTAAAAATCGTCATAAAAAGGATGTTCTTAGAACGACTATAACTTCTATAATATTCAATGCAATTTGGTCAGAATCAATGAAAATAATTTTGTGCTAAAATTACCTTTTAATTTATGTGTATAGTTCCAACATTTTTTATTTGTTTACCTTTCATTTTGAGTTTTTAACTTAAGACTATTTAAAATATTTTTTTTTGTTTTTTTTAACTTTTACTAAATTTAACACAGTGCCAAGAAACGGAAAATGGATAAATCAAAAAAGTAAAAATGCAGTCAAGCGTAGAAAAGTATAGGCTTTCGATATAAAATAACAATGTTAGCAAAATCGCTTTTTTAAAAAATGAATTGTTGCCAAGAAGCCCCATATAGCTGCCCCTATGTGGAATGTAAAAATATATATTTATAGGAGGTAACCGAGTGAATATTGAGGCGCAGACAGACGGACAGAACTTCCTGCAAAATAAGGACGAGTTAAGGAGAACGTAAGTTTATTTTTTTTTTCATTAGTTCAAATATTGAAATCTGTATGTATAATGGAAGTGAAAGTGATATTCATATTTTTTTGATAGTTTGAGCTGGAACTCACCTGGTTTGCAGGACCAGACTGTGGAAAATTAAATCTGAAAATTTCAAAATTGCACATAAAGGAAAGTGAAAACGAGTCAGAATCATCCAAGCCAAGAAGAGTTTTGTTTGAAATTTAAGTTAAGATTAAGATCTTTGTGAGGAAGTTTTTGTGTCTGTGTTTCGTAATAGTGTAGTGATATATATAAAAAAAAAAAGGAGGAAACAAAAAATAAATGACCAAAAGGGCCCCCAACTGACCCAGAAAAAGATTTTTATATAATTGAATTCGCATCGGAAGTTAGAAAAGTTAAAAAGATTATTAACCAGCGAATTCATTGGTTTAAGTGAGCTCATTTAGGTCCAGCATATTATTGTTAAATACGGAACCGGTTCCCGGAAATGGAACTATAGACTGCGAATGGAATTATAAAGAGAGATTTAGGTCAGTCAAGATGGAAATTTATAGGGGTTAGTGTTGTGTATAGGCCAACTACAACAATACGGAAAGTTTTCTTTTAGTCACAGTAATTTTTTTTATTCTTGTTAAAGAGAAAAAAAGAAAAATAGTTTTAGACTTACCAAGACCATAAAGAAATTTAAGGACCACAAATTTATTTTTAATCATTTATTCATATATCGTCCATTCCATGAAACATTTTAAAAAATCTGACCGAGGGTCGTCCGATTTTTGTTATATTTTTCATACAGATTCTCTATGGAGCCAATTTCAAATTTCATCCATCAGATCGAAAATATTCGAAAAACTCGCGATTTTATTCACGATATTCCTTTTTAAAAAAATCAAACAAATCCAAATTCTGTGTTACTTTGAGCTGCTTTATTTCCTAAACTACTTATCGCATTTTAACAATCTATAGCGCATACGAATGGTATGTAAGTCTATTTTAATAAATTATAAACTGAAAAAATATAGGTGGTTCAAAAGTGCATTTTATATGCAAATGCAGTTTTGAAGTGCATTTTGCGAAACTTTTACCCCTTTTATTTTTTTTAATTAGCATAATTTTTTTAATTAGCATAAAAAAAATGTTTTCATTACAATGGACCGAGAATGTATGCTATTTTTAATATTTTTTTTAAAAAATACTTCCTTAAGTTTCCCTTATAAAAATTTTTATTTTTTAAATTATTCCAAAATCATGTAAAAAGACATTTTTTTAAACCAATATATTTTTAAAAGTACAAATCGTATCTTATTGTTTTTATGCACATTAGAAAGGTATTTTTGTCCATTTCTTGCATATAATAACCCCAAAAATGTTGGTGTTTCACAAATGCATTTTAAATGCAAATGCAGTTTTGAAGTGCATTTTTCAAAACTTTTACCCCTTTGAATTTTTTTTAATTATCATATTCGAAAAGTTTACAATTTTTACTAAAAAATAATGTCCTCCTAATAATGGACCCACTGTGTGTGCTATTTTTTAAATTTTTTTAAAAATCATGTAATTTCAGATTTTTTTTGGTTTAATTTAAAATATTAAAATTTGTTCCCGAGTAAAAATAAACATATGCAACAATATATAACTTGATACAAACATAATAAATCATGTATGATTATACATCCCGTGAGGTATTTTCTAATTTTTTTAAATGCAGTCATATGTTGTAATATATAATTTAATCATGATTCGGATTAAAAGGTATGCGGTTGATATAAATATATGAAATAATATTAGGGCCAATACAAAATTTGTTTTTCTGTATAATTTAATATAAAATTATATATAGCTTATCCTGTTCCATATATAAATGTTTCCAATTAAATGTTTCCAATTAACCAAAAATGTTCTAAGTTTTTTAAGCAAAGTATAAGAAACTTTTAAAATGTTCCTAAACATTTCCTTGTTAGAGTTATGTGTATCACCTATCTGGTTCGAAGCGTACCCAAACATTTTAGAACATTTTAGAAAATTATATGTTTGGTGAATGTATCGTTGACCTGTGGTGTAACTCACCCAAACCAAAACACACCAAGATTTTTTATGTTTTCATATTTTATACAAGTTGATCTTTTTTAATGCAAAAACATCCACCATTATTCGGATTAAATTGCGTATAAATATATGTTGTGTTATATATCATTATGTATTGCATCATATAAAAATTTTTACTCGGGTTTTAAGGAAATTTTAAAAATTTCTTTAAAAATAGCACACACACAGTGGGTCCATTATTAGGAGGACATTATTTTGTAGTAAAAATTGTGAGCTTTTCGAATACGATAATTACAAAAAAAATTCAAAGGGGAAAAGGTTTTGAAAAATGCACTTCAAAACTGCATTTGCATTTAAAATGCATTTGTGAAACACCAACATTTTTGGGGTAATTATATGCAAGAAATGGACAAAATACCTTTATAATGTGCATAAAAACAGTAAGATACGAATCGTACTTTTAAAAATATAACGGTTTAAAAACATGTCTTTTTACATGATTTTGGAATAATTAAAAAAATAAAAATTTTTATAGCGGAAACTTAAGGAAGAATTTTTTAAAAAAAATATTAAAAATAGCATACATTCTCGGTCCATTGTAATGAAAACATTTTTTTGTAGCAAAAATTCTAAATTTTCCAAATTTGCTAATTAAAAAAAAATTAAAAGGGGTAAAAGTTTCGCAAAATGCACTTCAAAACTGCATTTGCATATAAAATGCACTTTTAAACCACCAATATTTTTCAGTTTATTAGATATTAAAATAGACTTAAATACCATTCGTATGCGCTATAGGTTGTTAAAATGCGATAAGTAGTTTAGGAATACAGCAGCTCAAAGTTACACAGATTTTGCATTTTTTTTTTACTTTTTTAAAAACGAAAATCGTGAATAAAATCGCGAGTTTTTCGAATATTTTCGATCTGATGGATGAAATTTGAAATTGGCTCCATAGAGAATCTGTGTGAAAAATATAACAAAAATCGGAAGACCCTCGGTCAGATTTTTTAAAATGTCTCATGGAATGGACGATATAAAAATTTTATTCAGCCAGGCATTTATATTATTTCAGTTTCGGTTTTGGTTCGGTTTCGGTTCGGCCTCGAAAAACTGGTTTCGGTCGGACTCTACTGATTTGACATATTTATTATAAGAATTCTACTGTTTTTCAAGATTCTTCGTACCAAATTTGCATTCAATATCAATAAAATGACAATAGTTCAAAAGTAGTCTTTGCCTTATGGTTTTTCAAATTCTGGAACGCCATTTACTTTAATAAATCCAGGCAACAATATTCATAGTCGTTGTTAATTGTTAAGAATTCTCTGATATTAAACACATTGCCTTTAAAATATACCTTAGAAGTAGACAAGTTCCAAAAAATATTTTACCAAAAGGTACATAAAAATATAATTTATTTATTCGGCCTTTATATAATATAACTTGTGAAATATATCAAATATTATGTCTGGTTTGATGTTTGATTGACCAACAATGATTCTCTAAAGTCTGCTGATGATTCCTTTAGTGGGGATGAAACTGATCAGTACACACAGAAAACAAATTTGCTAATTTCCAACTGAAATTAAGTTGTTGCAACAAAAAATCGATGAATGCATTTGAATTAATGTTGAAACAACTAAATATCGGTAGTTACAACTAAATTTTGTTATTACAACTGTTTTTTAATTGAAACAACTACAAAATTCGTTAGCCATATCAAAATGTCGTAGCAGAAACCGAATTTTTAGTTGATGCAACTGAAAAATTCAGTTGGAAATTTATTTTTCTCTGTGTACAGATATACTATGAGATGAGTAACTTTTTTAAAGCAATAAATTAAAAATACTCTATTATGACAATATCATATATAGAAATATTTTTGGGCCTCGAACTAGAATAAAACTCTAATCGAATATATATATTTTAAAATATTTAAAAAATTTTACAAACCTTCTTCATCATATCAAAGATTTTAAAGTTAAAAAACAGTGTCATTCTTATTACACAGAAAACTAGTATGTGATGGCACTTTATGTTTCTGGTCAACAAAAAAACAGTCAAACTACTATAAATAAGATAAATCAGCTCTAAATCAGTTATATAAACAGAATAAAACAAGTTTTTGGTAGGTTCAAAAATAAATTTATCGTGGCGTATGAGTGATATTGACATATATGTAAATTTTTTTTTTTTTGTTAAATACTTTATTATCTGGATTATTGAATCTGCCTATTCTTGGCCTAACAATAAGTGTATACATCTTACAAAACTAACTTAAATACTAGTTACTCCCTAGGAGCCATTTTATATTATTTTATTTTTTTTTATATGTAAATAAAAGGCTCATAAAGGTTCTACCGGCATTTCCCAAATATAATAAAATAAATCAGCTGTCCTAACACTAAGAAAATTATACACACAGAAAACAAATTTGCTAATTTCCAACTGAAATTAAGTTGTTGCAACAAAAAATCGATGAATGCATTTGAATTAATGTTGAAACAACTAAATATCGGTAGTTACAACTAAATTTTGTTATTACAACTGTTTTTTAATTGAAACAACTACAAAATTCGTTAGCCATATCAAAATGTCGTAGCAGAAACCGAATTTTTAGTTGATGCAACTGAAAAATTCAGTTGGAAATTTATTTTTCTCTGTGTATCGTTAACTGATTGTAAGTTATTTTAAAATGTAATCAGTAAAGTTATTTTAAAAGAAAAATTGTTAATTTTATTAAGGATTTCTTGTTTTCTACTATTTCTGTAGTTTAAAAAAAATAATTACAAAATTAATGAATAGTCACTAGTTTTTTAATTTTTAATGGTTTGGTTAGTCATTAAATTAACATTTAAAATTGACTGTAACATGCTTTTTTTTTAAATAAAAAAACAGTGGAATGGTTTTTAAATAAAATTTCATTTGTTTTAAGTGAATATTTACTGGAATTTAACTACATACGTTTTTGAGTGAAGTTAATAAGAGATTACGTGGAAATTTTAAATTGCAACTATTTTCCCGTTTTTTAAAAAGAGAGAATTTCCTGAAAGTTATGTAACTGAAATAAAATGTTCTTTCAATTAGTATATCAATCTCTCTTATGAAAAGAAAAAATAAATAAAAACATTAAAAAAAATTAAAACCAAAAAATAAAAAAGTTTGTGCAACAAAAATTTTAAAGTTGTGTATCAAAATAAAAAATAAATAAAAACATTGCATTTAAAAAAAAAAAATAAACAAAAAAAACATATTTTAACAAAATGAACAACAACATGGATTAATTGACATCATTTACTCTGTAACATCGTATTCCAGAGAAATGTCGATTTGTAAACGCACTTAAAGGAAAATCCGTTGTGTGGAGCTTTTGAATGCAGTTTTTCAAAAATCATTTACGGATTAAGGAACATCGAAAAACACAACTGTACTGACAATATGTGCTTTGAAGAAGATTTAAGCGCTTCCTTTTTGGAGAAGGTTGAAAAACTAGACCCAATTCCCTCAACATCCAGAAATGTTAACAGGGATATACTCAGAGTAATTGAACACGTCGCCTCTATATCATCATCATCATTAAAAAGAACAACGAAAAATCATCTTCAACAGCCCATTATTAAGAAAAAAAGAAGGATTCGACAAACATTTTTTGTGTATCGTGCAAATTGTGTAGTTTATGCAACAAATATAAAATGCATTTGCGAACGGACGTTCACAAAAATAATGCTGTCGTTCTTCTAAGGGAAAATATTTTTGAAATATGCCTTGTGCATTCAAATAAAGTTAAGAAATACAGAATCGTAAGCCAGTTAAGCAATGAAATCGTGCTAAAAACTTATTTAATGAGCATTAAACGTTTTATACGAGAACTCCTTATTGAAAGGCTTACGGAATTCGATTTCTGTATACTGAATATGACAACATATGGTCAATATGTTCAACAATTACAAGACGGACTGATGGTTGAGGAACTAAAACACTTTGCAAGTGTATTTAAAGCCATCAGAAGTATTGACGATATAGATGAAGTCATTGAAGAGTGCTATAATGAAATGGAAAGGAGTGCAAGTGAATACCAAGAGAGAGATAGTGCTTGGGCAATTCACGAGTTCAAATACGTTGAGATGTTTGTATGCAAGCTGGAAAACATCCCGGTTGGTTCACATATACCATTGCCAAACAAAATTAATGCTAAAGTGTAAGGGGCGCTTGTAGCCGTATTAATTTTAATATTTTTTTTCTTTCATTCAGTTAAAAATTTTTGTCCCAGTGTGCGACATTACTTTTTTAAATTTCTTCCCAAATAAAAGAGTTAGTTCTTTTGTTACATTTTTTTTATCTTTTGCCCCATTGTGACTAAAATATGTTAAGTTTTAACATGAGCTAGTTTAAGAATACCACCCTGTAGGTTATTTGGTGTCGGTAATGCAGTGTGGGTATTTGATGTGAAGTTGGTGGGAGATTTATGTTTATGCTTTGTGTAAAATTGGTTGTATGTATGGGTAATAACGTAAAATTTCCAGGATACGCGGTACTTAGGGGGGGGGGGGGGGGTATAAAAGGCATAAAGAGACCAAAAATTTGACTATTTGCCGAATATCCAGCCACACAGAGAAAACAGTTTAATTGTGCTAGCCGAATTAAGATCCAACTGCATGGTTTAATTACAACAACCGAAAATTTCGGTTGCGATTACCGAAATTTATTTGTACCAACAAAGCTTAAATTTTCAAAACAAATTTTGGTTATCACAACCGAAAATTTCGGTTGTTGTTATTAAACTATGCAGTTGGCTCTAAATTCGGCTGGCACAACTAAACTGTTCTCTCTGTGCACGGAAAAGTTTTCTTTTATAATAAAATCTTTGTCAAAACATAGTGCACTCACAGCAAAATACGGTTGTCTCAACCGTAAAAGGTTCCAACCTCAGATTGAGGTTGCGGCAACCGGTAAATATACGGTTGTAGCAACCGACAATTTACAGTTGTGGCAACCGACAAATGCCGGTTGCAGCAACCTCAAATAACGGCATTTGCCGGTTATGGCGACCGTATTGCCGGTTGTCCCAACCGTAGCTGTGTTTAATAAATTTTCAATATTATACCAAAATACAAAGAAATCCCAACTAAAAAAACACGTTTTTTTAATTTTTTTTTTTTGTTTTTTTTATTGTTTGTAAAAAAATATAGTAATTTATACGTCTAAATACTAAAAATATTTAATAAATGATACATTTTAAAGTTGTGTTAATACGTATGATTAAGATCCCATACAACTAATTATTCTCCTTAAAATCTGAGACTTTTTCTATAGAAAAAATGTTTCAGAATCTAAGACTTTTTTCATAAAAAAAATGTTGCAGAATTTGAGACTTTTTCTATAGAAAAAATGCCTCAGAATCTGGGTCTTTTGCTATAGAAAAAATGTCTCAGAATCTGAGACTTTTTCTATAGAAAAATGTCTCAGAATCTGAGACTTTTTTTCTATAGGAAAAGTCTTAGATTCTGAGACATTTTTTCTATAGAAAAAGTCTTAGATTCTGAGACATTTTTTCTATCGAAAAAGTCTCAGATTCTGAGACATTTTTTTTATTGAAAAAGTCTCAGATTCTGAGACATTTTTTTTATTGAAAAAGTCTCAGATTCTGAGACATTTTTTTTTATAGAAAAAGTCTCAGATTCTGAAACATTTTTTCTATAGAAAAAGTCTCAGATTCGGAGACAGTTTTTCTATAGAAAAAGTCTCAGATTCTGAGACATTTTTTCCATAGAAAAAGTCTCAGATTCTGAGATATTTTTTCCATAGAAAAAGTCTCAGATTCTGAGACATTTTTTCCATAGAAAAAGTCTCAGATTCTGGGACAGTTTTTCTATAGAAAAAGTCTCAGATTCTGACACAGTTTTTCTATAGAAAAAGTCTCAGATTCTGACACAGTTTTTCTATAGAAAAAGTCTCAGATTCTGACACAGTTTTTCTATAGAAAAAGTCTCAGATTCTGACACAGTTTTTCTATAGAAAAAGTCTCAGATTCTGACACAGTTTTTCTATAGAAAAAGTCTCAGATTCTGACACAGTTTTTCTATAGAAAAAGTCTTATATTCTGAGACAGTTTTTCTATAGAAAAAGTCTCAGATTCTGAGACAGTTTTTCTATAGAAAAAGTCTCAGATTCTGAGACAGTTTTTCTATAGAAAAAGTCCCAGATTCTGAGACAGTTTTTCTATAGAAAAAGTCTCAGATTCTGAGACAGTTTTTCTATAGAAAAAGTCTCAGATTCTGAGACAGTTTTTCTATAGAAAAAGTCTCAGATTCTGAGACAGTTTTTCTATAGAAAAAGTCTCAGATTCTGAGACAGTTTTTCTATAGAAAGAGTCTCAGATTCTGAGACAGGTTTTCTATAGAAAAAGTCTCAAATTCTGATACAGTTTTTCTATAGAAAAAGTCTCAGATTCTGAGACAATTTTTCTATAGAAAAAGTCTCAGATTCTGAGACAGTTTTTCTATAGAAAAAGTCACAGATTCTGCGACAGTTTTTCTATAGAAAAAGTCACAGATTCTGAGACAGTTTTTCTATAGAAAAAGTCACAGATTCTGAGATAGTTTTTCTATTGGAAATGTCACAGATTCTGTGATTTTTTTCTTCTGATTTTTTTCAGATTCTGTAGCATTTTTTGAAAAAGTTTTTCTATAAAAAAAGTCTCAGATTCTGAGGCAGTTTTTCTATAGAAAATGCCTCAGATTCTGGGACAGTTTTTCTATAGAAAATGTCTCAGATTCTGGGACAGTTTTTCTATAGGAAATGTCACAGATTCTGTGATTTTTTTCTTCTTATTTTTCTCAGATTCTGTAGCATTTTTTGTATAGAAAAAGTCTAGATGCTGTGACATTTTTTCTATAGATAAAATACCTGTTGAAATATTCCGAGACATTTGTGCAGAAAGATATAAAGTTGTTTGTCTGTGTGGAAAACGGAATGCATTTTTATATTAATTAGATTATTTGTCTTCAAGAAAACTCTCCTATGTATTTAAGTTGCTCCAACTTGATTTCTTCCCTTGATCGGTGTAATCTTCTTTTCCAATTTCTTACAAAAGATTTGATTTCTACAAACAAAAAAAAAAACATTTTATTATCGTCGTTTTCTTTTTGTGTCTTTCTTACTTACATATCTTCCCGGGATCAGTAATGTGGATATTTCTTTTGCTCCAAATTATTTTTTAGATTTTAATAATATTTTTTGATAACAATTTTTTGTGTTTTTATTTAATTTAATGACGTTAGAAAATTTTTTAAATTTTGTAAATAGTTTAATATTCTTAAAAAAACTTTTATAAATATTTTTTTTTTTTTTAATTTTATGACATTTAAAACTGTGTTTAATTTAAAAAGTTAAAACAACCTCAATTTACTGTTGCCACAACTGGGGTTGGAAGTTGTAGCAACTGTTTTTTCGAGTTTGTGGCAACTAGCACAAAAATATATTAAAAAAGTTTTAACAACCTCAATTTACGGTTGCTGCAACCGCAACTCAGTTGCTGCAACCGTATTACGGTTGTGGCAACCTCATTCCAACCGATTTTTTATGTGAGTGTGAGGAGAAAAATTATTTCAACTTATACAAGTAAGTATAGTGAAAAGTGTTATAAGAGGGGATATAAAATTATCCTTGCAAGGATAATTGACAAAAATTTATTTTTTCTTTTAATTTAAAAATATTTAAAAAATTGCTAAAATTTTTGTTAAATTTCCAAATCTTTTTTTTGGATTATTTTGGCAGGAAGAAAAATCCTTTAAGATTTTGTATTTTTTTGCAATTATATTTTTTTTTGAAAAAAAGGAAAGGATCGGCTAATTTTATTAAGGATTCATCCTTGTTAATCTCAAATTAAGTAAAGCTGTTCTGGAAATCTTAAATATTCAAGTGTCAAGTTCGTTGTACACTATATAAAAGAAAAAGGTAATTTTAAGCAAAAGAAGAAGAGAAGAAAAAAAAACCCTACATACAAAATTAAACCAATTCAAGGCATACATAAGGTAACCATTAATCTTCTATTTCACAGCAATCCTATACATGATTCAAGAACTCCTAACCAGAGGAAAATATTCGAGTGTTGGACCCAAATTATCCTGTGAAAATCCCTGGGAAAAGAGGAAATCCTTATAAGTGAAAAGTGCATAAAGTTTAAAATAGAAAATTTCGAAAGCCGTCGGCAAACTATTTTTTTGTGTAAAGTGGGAAAAAAAAAAATTTTCCTTTTTGTTTAAAAAAAAAAAAAAATTTTTAAAGTAATTACTTTTTGGAAAAATATTTAATTTCTTTTTTTTTAAACCACGAATTTGGAGGAAAAAAAAATTATTAATTCAAAAACATTAAAAACGAAACTTCTGAGAAAATATTTAAAATCACAGCTTATAAATCATAAAGGAAAAAAAGGAAAAACCTCAAAGTGAACTAAATATAAAAAAAAATACCCCAAGAACAGAAACAAATGCAATTGCATTAATAATTTTTATATTTTTTTTAATTCATGAGTGAGCTTAAAGCTAAAATAATTTCAATTGTTTTCATTATATTTTTTTTTTAAATATTTTTTTTGTTTGTTTAAATTTCTTTTTTTTTTTTTTTTGAGAAAAATTGTCAAAGTGTGCAAAAGTCAATAAATCTGAATTTAAAACTAAAGAAAAATCAAAAGAACTAAAGAGAAAAAAAAAACTAAATGTCATTAATTTTAAAGTAAAAGAAAAAAAAACAAAGTGGTGAATTTATAGTTTTTATACCGAAGGTACGCACGCGCACAGTCGATGTCAAAATACTCGGGTCGGTCACTCGGTGAAATTTTTTTTTTGAATTTGAAGTGGGAAAAAAATAAAAATCGCAATAATTATAAGGGAAAATAACCTTTAAAAACAATTTTGATAGAAAAACATATTGGAGGAGTCCAAAAAGAAAAGGAATTGATAATAAGTATCCTGAATTCGACCAAGAAGGTTTTAAACATCCTGTTCCGGGTATCCTGTGTGAAAGCACTTTCATCGATGGATAACCACACATACATGTAAGTCTGAACCTCTTTACCATTTTTTTTTTCCTTTTTTTTTCTCTCGAAAAGTAGCTCATAATTCGCAATAATCTCGACATTGAGAGCCCAAAAATAGTTGGTCACATTTAACTTAGATTGAGTACTGTTGATAACAGTACCAAGCTCTGTTAAATTACAGCCACTGTTCAGGCAATTTGATAATTGCGAATTAGAGTGAAACGTGAGCAGCCCAGCAAAACTTTGGTAATGGGTAGTGATTATATAACACATTACCAGGTAATGTATATGGGCTGTTTCACGTCAACGGGAGACCCCCCCGCCCCCAAAATTCTATTGGTCGTAGAGAGTTGTATTATGGCTTAAAATTTAGCCAATGATCTCTACTTTTGAAAGCTGAGTGGCGGAAGTTGAACCCAATGGTAAGTGAGCCAATATGGCGGCGCGGACCGGGATACCCCGATCGGGATATGCTGGAAACTAATGAAGGAGTTATCGGATTTTTCTGAAATTTGTTATCAGGGGGTATATTGGGACGCTAATTTCGAATTTTCATTCAGATTTCAAAAATTCAAAATGGCGGATCCAATATGGCGGATGATTTTTTCGAGGTTTTCGCATTCAAACAAAACTCGGTTTCCGGGTGTATAATGGGTCACTAAACACGATTCTGAATTTAGATTTCCAAAATTCAAAATGGCGGATCCAATATGGCGTTTATTTTTTTGTTTTATTGTTTCGATTTTCTTGAAACTTGTTATTTGGGGGCTATTTGAGACGCTGATTTCGAATTTTTATTCAGATTTCAAAAATTCAAAATGGCGGACTCAATATGGCGGATGGTTTTTTTTTAAGTTTTCGCATTCAAATAAAACTCGGTTCTCGGATGTATTATCGGTCACTAAGCACGATTCTGAATTTAGATTTCCAAAATTCAAAATGACGGATCCAATATGACATTATTTTTATTTTTTTTTAATTTCGATTTCCTTGAAACTTGTTATTCCGGGGATATTTGGGACGCTGATTTCGAATTTTTATTCAGATTTCAAAAATTCAAAATGGCGGATCCAACATGGCAGATGATTTTTTTTTTAATTGTTGCATTTAAGTTAAACTCGATACCCGGGAGTTTTATGAGTCACTTAGTACGAATCTGACATCAGATTTAAAAATCGTTATTAAAAAAATATAAGAGCCATGTTGGATCCGCCATTTTGAATTTTGAAAATCTGATGTCAGATTCGTACTAAGTGACTCATAAAACTCCCGGGTGTTATTGAACTCTGAATAAAAATTCGGAATCAGCGTCCCAAATAACCCCGGAATAACAAGTTTCAAGGAAATCGAAATTAAAAAAAAATAAAAATAATGTCATATTGGATCCGCCATTTTGAATTTTGGAAATCTAAATTCAGAATCGTGCTTAGTGACCCATAATACATCCGAGAACCGAGTTTTATTTGAATGCGACAACTTAAAAAAAAAACCATCCGCCATATTGAGTCCGCCATTTTGAATTTTTGAAATCTGAATAAAAATTCGAAATCAGCGTTTAAAATTGCCCCCAGATAACAAGTTTCAAGGAAATCGAAACAATAAAACAAAAAAATAAACGCCATATTGGATCCGCCATTTTGAATTTTGGAAATCTAAATTCAGAATCGTGTTTAGTGACTCATAATACACCCGGGAACCGAGTTTTATTTGAATGCGAAAACCTCGAAAAAATCATCCGCCATATTGGATCCGCCATTTTGAATTTTTGAAATCTGAATGAAAATTCGAAATTAGCGTCCCAATATACCCCCTGATAACAAATTTCAGAAAAATCCGATAACTCCTTCATTAGTTTCCAGCATATCCCGATCGGGGTATCCCGATTCGCGCCGCCATATTGGCTCACCTACCATTGGGTTCAACTTCCGCCACTCAACTTTTAAAAGTAGAGATCATTGGCTAAATTTTAAGCCATAATACAACTCTCTACGACCAATAGAATTTTGGGGGCGGGGGGGTCTCCCGTTGACGTGAAACAGCCCATATACTTTATTTGTAGCATTATTTTAGGATGTCTTAACAAACATTTGTTCCACAACGTATTATTTTCAAGGGAAAAATAATGCATTACTAATAATTTGCTACGTAATGCATGATTATTGGAAAAAAATGTATTTCATATTTATTATTTCTAAACATTAAATCATGGATGACTTATATTTGGTAACATTATGTATTATTTGAAAGTTTGAAATAATGCATTATTTATAATTGGATGCATAATGCATTACAATAACACACAAAATAATTATTTTATAAAAAAATGCATAAGTTTAAACTAGAGATGGGCTCACGACAGGAAATTTCTAACGACACACACTCACGAGCATATTTTATCTACTTACACTCACTTGCAATCACGTGAGAAAATTTAATACAAAATTACTTTTTCATTACTCGTAACACCTTATATATTATCTTCTGGTATGCTATATTATTTCATTTCTCGTAACCTATAAAATATCATATATTTTACACCTTACTCGTATTCTTCGTTATAAATTTATGACTTATTTTATACCTTACTGGTATTCTTTGTGAAATGTGGATGCATTACGTACCGCGCGGTCGACTATAGCTCATTCTTGTAAAACCTTAATTTAAAACCACCCACATTCATGCCGGTATAAAGCGTCATTAGCCACTATAAATTATAAGACGAGTTTGGCACAGCGGTAGTTTGTGAGACTGACTGTCTGATGCTTGCGGGTTCGATTCCAGTTGAGGTCGAGTTAAATTTTTTTTTTTTTTTTTTAAACAAGTTTTTTTTAATATTTGGTTTCGGTATGTGTTAGTTTTTTTTTTTTTCTGATCTGCATAAAATAACTAAAAACAACAACAGATACCTAAAAGAATGCAATCGTTAAAATTTTCAGTACTTTAAAACAATTTATTGATTTGTTTCTACATTTGTTTTTTTTATATATTTTATTAACTAATTCTGTAATATACATATATGGCAGCCGAATTGGATGCATTTTTTTCAGCTTTTTATTGACTGTTGCACATTTTTTTTTTTAAATTAAATTAATTGATTTTTTTTTGTAAATAATATTTTTTTTTTGTCAAAAATGTTAAAATTAGATTTTTATTTGAAAAATACCAATGTCATCGTAGGCTTTAGTTAGATTCTTTTTTTTTATAATAACTAGTGTTATGTTTAAAAATAATATTTTTTTTTCTTTTGTGAAATAATAAAAGAGAGTATTGCTATAATGAATAACTAAAACGTTGATGTTCTGATTTCTAGCGACTTGTTCGGGTAGGGAAACCTTTTTGGGACCATATAATTTTTAGATGGCTGTTCTAAATATGGTCATGGTTGGGAGGGTAAAAAATTGTGTTAACATCTACACACATCCTGTCAACAAAGATGTCTGTCATTTCCTCTAAATGAGTTTCTTTCCTTTTAGTGTGTTCCGTTTTCTGTTTCTTTTTGTCTTCTATTTTCTTTTCCTACCTTGCATAGGCATGCACTAATAAAGTATTTTTAGCGGTAACTTATAATGTTCGAAGTCTTGAGAGGTTGTAGCCACGAAACCACCCATTAGCCGACGAGATAGTAGCCGAAAAGTTAGTTGCATGCCACTGCTGCAACCACTCACAAAACAAAACAACGTCTTTTCAAATTTTATAAGTAAACAATGCTTGGTTACATGCTACACAATTAATCATCTAGTCAATATCTTTAATAGTTACAAGAACAAATTTAAAAACCGTAAAACTCGAAAGAATATCAATTTTTTAAAATTAGGTGAATGGTGAAATCGTATTCCAGAATCGAACACAATTTTTTATCCCCAACATCAAGACGTGTAAGGAAAAAAAATTTGCAAAAAAAAACTAATTGTTCCGCTTTATCACCTAAGATTCCCAAACATCGTTTTTATATCTGAACAACACAATGCAGGCATTGGAATGCCATATTGATTTTCTTCAGAGCAAACATGAAATCAATCAACCCTTTCTTTTGGCTCTGGGAAATTCCGAAGATATATCACAATTTTTTGTGTATCTTGACAGCACATTGTTACCATTTTCTAATTTCTTGGGGTCTCTAGACATATGCTTCAAGATATTTCATCTTTTCCATTTATATTATCCAAAACTTCAGAACCATTCTGGATATTTGTGGAAAAATACTTTTGTTGAATTAAAACGAATTCTGGAAAAAAATCTAAAGTATGCATACTTCTAGAGCACCTAAAGTAATTAATGTTAATTACAATCATACATGATAATGTTTAAATTGCATAACAATTTATTTTGAATTACACCATTTCTAGTTTTATTTAAATAAATACAAATTCAATAATTTTTGATTCAAAAATTTTAAATTATTTATCAAAAATGTTCAATAACATTTCAGAATTTTGCATTCTTAATTCAATAATTTCCAATTATATTTCCAAAAATTTTAATTATAATTAAAAAATTTCCAAGTGTACGAGTTTTTTGAGGATTATTTTACAAATAAATCCTTCTTTTTTAATTTAATAAAAACACAATTTATTTCAATTTTCAATGTTTATATAAATGTTTATATAATAGAAAAAAATGCATTCGATTAGATATATGCAGCACGGCAGTTACAATAATTAACAAAACAGAAACAATATCAGCACGGCAGTAACATAAGTAACAAGAATTGACAAAAAATAATTCAGCGCGGCGGAACTATATTTAACAAAGATCATTTAACGATTCAATTTGCATTTATTTGGCAAATTATTATTATTAAAATATTACAAGAAGGAACAACAACAACATTTGTATAAAACCGTGTTGCGGGAGCATCTTCATCAAAGCTTCAAGATATAGGGTAACCCTGTTTCCGGTATGGGGGTGGGCTCAGAGTCTATGTGTGATTGGTTAAGGTTTAAGCAGCCACAACCCAGAAAACGTACCCAAATTGTGGAAAATTATGTTGGGTGCGTGAATCGTTGGTCTGTGGTATATCACCCGAACCCAAGGTACACCAGGATTTCATGTGGACCACATACGCAATTTCCCGATATGTATATAAGTCTCCTTAAATTCCTGAAAATAGAAAAATATTTGATTTACCTGTTTGGAGGTGTTTAACGTGAACTTTTTTTAGTCTTACGAAATTTGATTATAATTGGACCATTTTTAGTCCCATGGGGATTTGAACCGATATTGGGATGAATCGGTCAAGTAACGTGAATAATCCTATTGCACGTGAATGTGTTTTTTGGGTATTGGCTACAGTAATTAAGGAGTCAACAAAAGCATAGATCATATCGGTTTTTGTGTTTGGACTAGGGATCCATTTTTTTTTTGTGTAGGGTATTTTATGGTTGGTTTTGCCCGACTAATGTTCGTATTTGTCTTTGTTTGGGAAGACTTATACTAGGCCTGTTTTCTCTTAGGCATATATAAGTTATGTTTTAATCAAGTAAATGACATAAAAGCAGTGTCAGTAACGTTACGCAAAATGTCAGTAACGTCACACGTACGAATTTCTTTACTATTTTCGGGACTTTTTTTTCTTGGGTTAATAGAGGGACTCTACACGGCGAAAAAATTACAGTAAAGGAGTTTTAAAATACGATTAAATACCAAATTAAGGTGGGTAAGTTGCTCGGTTTTCACGTGAAAATCTGTCAAACTCCATATAAAAAAACATAAATTTCACACTGGCTTTACAAAAGCGTAAAAATTTCGCTGAAGAGGTATTCTGTTCACTGGTGAAAACCCGGCAAAATAACCCGGTATATGTTGCATCAATACGCATCAACACTATAAGCAACATTTTTTTAGATTGTACAGACCATTTAAAAAGCGGTGAAATTTAACATTCAGATCTAAAATGAAGTAATTATAAGTGTTTGGGACTGTAAACATTAATAATATCACATAACTTACCAAAAAATATTATTTAAAGTTATTTTATGTATTCTGACGCGCAAAACATAACCAAACATATGACTGTCAAATTTTCGCTACAAATTAATTGATGTTTCGAAACATTTTTTTTCACCGGTGAACAACTTACCCAGCTTTATTAAGCAAAAAAGTAAAAAAACAAAAATAAAAAAAACCCGTCAGTAACGTCACACAATCTTATTTTGCAAAACTACCCTGCTATATGCAAATAATGCTTCATTTAAGCATAGAGGGACCCTACACGGCGAAAAAATCGTAGCAGAGGAGTTTAAGATGCAATTAAATACCGAATTATTAAGCAAAGAAGTAAAAAAAAAAAAACAAAAATAAAAAAATCCGTCAGTAATGTCACACAATCTTATTGTTTAAACCTAAAGCCTTTATTTGGTTTAATTTGTCCCAGTTTTCACCCCTTGAGTCTTTCGAGGGTTAACACTAGTTAAAATCTACTTGCTCCACTTTCCGTGCAACTCTGTAAAGAGTAAGCAGTGATTTTAACTAGTTAACCGGTAACGGGATTTTTAAACATTGTTTGTCGTCCCTTTTGTTCAGTGACGGTCCGTGAAGTTGTCACTGGGTGTTCTCTACTTATTTAAAATATAAAAATTATGTATATAAAATATGTTTTTCTGGACGTAACACGTTCCCGTGATAGGCAAAGCCACAGTTTTAATTTTTTTTATTGACATGCATCCAAAATTAATTTTTGTTCTCCATTTATTTGCGAAATATTGCTTTTTGTTAATTGTCGATGTGGTGAGGCAACAAAATGACAATAAAATAGAATTTGGGCTGCATCTCATTTAAAAATATACAAAACTAGTAACATCCCATCTTTACCTATCTCGGGAATGCGTTAGGTCCAGGAAAACATGAATTTTATACTTAAATTTTCTGTTTTTATAAATTAGATAACACCCAGTGACAACTTCACGGACCGTCACTGCTTGTGTTCTAGTTTTAAATTTACTCACTTCTCTTCTGTATACCAACTAACGCACTACGTGCATATTTATACAAAAGGTAATATAATTAAATAAATATAATTTTCTATTTTTTAAACTTAAACGTTCTTGCATTTTTATTTTTATATTTGCATATTACTGGACCCGGTTTTACGGCAAACATTTGGTCCATTCGACCGGATAATTCTACAAAGGTTTAAGTTGCAGAAAATTAATATTTATTTCTCTCATCGCAGACACCATATTTGGCATCATCATCCCCCAACAACTTCAACTATACAACAACTATTTTTTAAATAAAATTTTTATTTATTTCATTGTAAAAAAAGGTACGTGGTTCATTTTAATTTTTTTGTGTGATAATAAAGTGTTCAGAAAGTGATAGTGAATAATAAATAAAAAATAATTAAAAATATTTAATTCACTATACAAAAGTGTATTTAATAAAAGATAAAAAGTAGTATTTTTTTCTTAAAAAACTCCTTTTTGTCTATTGTGAATGATCGGTTGCAACCCTTTTTATGATAATACAGTCCATTTTGACACTTGTCGTTCTGTATACTATTTATTCAACTGTGCGTTTTGTTTACTTCGGACGGACATATAAAAATTTTTTGTTTTTAAAAATTTAAAAAATTTGTTTTATTTTCATTTAAAATATATTTTTTTGTATTTGAAAAATACTGTGTTTAATTAAAATTTAAATTCCATATAATTTAATAATTAATTAATTTGCAAAAAGCCGTCGGGATAGTGTTAAAAGTGTTTATTTAGAATTTTATATTTTTTTATACATACATATTTACATACATAAATGCATTTATTCTTTCCCATATACAGTGTTTTCTTTTATTCAAAACAATTTAGTTATTTTTTTAATTTTCCTTTATGCTTTGTCCGTTTTAACAAAAAATCATCATACCCCCCCCAAACCTGTGTTAATTTTTTTTTCTAATACAAACTGCAGATCATCTGCCTTTATACATACCGTGTTGTTGTTGTTTTGTTTATTAAGTTTTTTTATAACTGATTTTAAAAAGTACCCTACAGTCCGTCATAGTCGCGACTTAATCAGTGTGTGTTTTTTTTATTGAAAATTTTCTTTGGAAAATTTTTATCCGTTTTTCGTGAAATTTTTTGACTACCGCGACAGATCTTCGGTTTTTTTCGGAAGCATTCGTGTTTTTTCGGAAAATTTGGTACATTTTCAAGAATTTTGAAAAATTTTTAACTTTTTGGAAAGTTTTTATACTTTTGAAAAATTTTCTTGATAATTTTTGCCGAGCACGAAATTTCTTCGGATTTTTTCGTCAGTGTTCGGGTTTTTTAAATTATACGCCTGTTTTTTTGGAAATTTTTAAAAGTTTTTTGTGATTTTTCGAAAGTTCTTGTACCATTTTCAAATTTTTGAAATTTTTTTTTTTCGAATTGGTAAGATCTTCGTGTTTTATTCGTTGTTTTTCGGAATTCTTCGTGTTTTTCGGTAAATTTCGTAAAATTGTTGTGATTTTTGAAAAAACTTGTAAATTTTTTTTTAAATTTTTGATATATTTCTGAAATTTTCGGAAAAATTTTTCAGGTCTTCGGATTTTTTCATGGATCTTCGTTAATTTTCGGAAAACTTCGGGTTTTTTTTCAAGTTTTCTTGATTTTATTTTAAATTTCTTTGGGAATTTAATTTTTTTTTAATTTTTTTCACGAATAAAATGGAAATGACGGCACTTGAAACCTTCATTAAAGCTTCGGAAGATGTTGTCACCTTTGGTGCTGGCTTTTTTAAGCTTGACGATGAGGTACACAACGTTTTTTTGTTGGAAATGAGGGGCAAGCGATTTGATTCATTGTGGGAAAAGGTTGAATCCTCCTTTGTAATGAGCATGGAGTACGTAAAATCGCTTGAAGATTCTGATGTTAAGGATTTGACATCTATTGAGTCCAAATATCAGATAGCTTTTGACGCGAACGTAAACTGTGCTTCCAAGATAAAGGGAAAAATACAGGTTTTCGATGCAATAAAGGAGGAATCAGGACCGAAACCCCAGCCTTTGGCGGTTACAACTCCTCCGGTTATCGATGTTTTTGAAGGAAATTATTTGTCGTGGCCTACGTTTAGGGACCTTTTTACCGCGGTTTACATAAATAATTCTCGGTTGAGTAATGTTGAGCGGCTTTGTTACCTCATTAAAAAGACTAGTGGGGAAGCAAAGGAAATCGTTTCGCGAAGCCAACTTACTAACGAGGGTTTCAATATTGCGTGGAAAAATTTGGGTGACACATACGACAACAAGCGTATGCTCGTTTTCAACCAATTTGACGCTTTTTATGCTATTCCTTCCTTTAAGGAGGAAACTAGCGAAGGTCTAAAGACGATTCAGCGCGGCGTCAATAAATGCCTTACTGCGATGTCTACGTATAACATTCCAATTTCCGATTGGGATCCAATAATTGTTTATAATTCGATAAAACGGTTGCCTCCGCACACCGTACATCTATTTGAACAAACGGTTAAAGAAAAGAAGTCTATATCTCCTTGGAAAAACTTGGACAAATTTCTCACTGAAAGAATCCAAACTTTAGATTGTCTACGCGATCTTAAAGGCTCTGGATTGTCCAAAAAGTCTATCCAACCGAAAGTGAAATCGCACCACACTAACGCTACACCTTCAACGGTTTCTTTTTGTGGTTTGTGTCCGAATCAAGGGCACTTTTTACGAATGTGTCCTAGATTTAAAAAGCTTTCGGTTGCGGATAGGTATTCTACGGTAAAAAAGTTTCATCGTTGTGTCAATTGCTTTTCAAAGGCACATGAAGCTAAAAACTGTAAGAGCAAAAATACTTGCTCAATTTGTAACAAGCGACATCATACTATGTTGCATCGTGAGATACAAACAGTTGATAGATCGGCAAGGGGAAATAATTCTTCTACGGCAGTTGCGAGTACGCCTTCCGCCCCTGGATTACAGAACTCCCTGCCTGAAAATTCTCTCCTTCCATCTACATCTACGGGTATTAGTCACGTGGCTCCTGCAAATCGGCAGACATTCCACGCGTCTCAGAGTAGGACTGTACTCCTAGGGACAGCAATGGTGAATATCGTTCACCATGGTACTACGTATCAAGCCCGGGCTCTTATAGATCTGGCTTCCGAGGCTTCGTTCATTTGTGAACGCTTGCAAAATCGCCTGAAACTCTCAACACATTCCACGAATGCTCAAGTTTCAGGTGTAAATCAAGTGGTCTCGGCTACTTCAAAGAAAATTTGTTCTTTGAAAATTGACTCTCCCTTGGACAGTACAATAATCTTGGAGACTATGGCTCTTGTTTTGCCTAACATTTCGGGTAATTTGCCATCATTTGTCATTCCGTCATTTATTAATGATAATCTACCCGATTTACATCTGGCAGATTCCGGATTTTATGACAGCGGACCTGTCGATCTTTTACTTGGCGCGGATTTATATCCTCAAATTCTTTTGGGAGAAATTCGTCGTAATATTTTGGGTTCTTTGTTGGCTCAAAACACGATATTTGGTTGGATTATTACTGGTCCAATATCACAACCTCGAGTTCACGTTTATTCTACTACTGTAGACTTTTCCGAAGAAGATTCTTTGAATAGAACTCTTCTTAGGTTTTGGGAACTTGAGGAAACTCCTGGAAAGAAAATTTTATCCGTGTTTGATAAAATTTGTGAGGAAAATTATAAGGCGACAACACGTCGTGCTTCTGATGGTCGATATATAGTGACTCTACCATTCAAGCCAGAATTTCCTGAAATTTTGAACTTAGGTATATCGAGGTCAAATGTCTTAACCCTGCTGTTAGGTTAGAAAAAACTTACGAATGTTAGGTTAGTGGACCATTTGGTCCATACTTCAATATTCAAACAAAATAACAATTTAATATTATATATGTAAATATTTTGGATCATTTCTATCTAAATACAATTATTTTAAGATTAACTCAACGTTAGGGATGGGTTCGTGAGTGAATTTTGGGTCACGCTCACGCAAGAAATATTATAATCGCTCATAAATCACTCACTCGATTTTTTTCTTTACTCATGCTCACTTACTACTCACGTCAGTAAAACTTAAATAATTTATGCTCACGCGTGACTCAGTTGATTCGTAATTACGCTCACCCCAATTCACGCAATACTCACTTACAAATAAACAATTTTAAGGAAATTAAAAAAATGCTGTTCATATATTAGCAGAACGTTAATTTTAATTTTAACTGATTGCTAAACGAAAAATAAAAATAAAACTATAAATAAAACTGACAACAATACAAACAAATATATTGAATCACGCAAGAAAAATGGCACTCACGCAAAAATTAGGCTCGCTTTCTAATCACTCACACATAAAAGTTTTGGAATCACACTCACTCAAGCATGATTCTGGTTATTAACTTGACTTTCGCTCGGCCGTGAGTCACGCGTGATTCACGTGAACCACGCAAATCACGTGATTAGCACCCATCTCTACTCAACACAGCTAATGAAAACATTTGTTGAGGGATTCCCTTTTTTCATATTCTTTACTTTAGAGATTGTTTTGTATTACAATTCAACAAATGGTGCATATGTTAGTTTTGTTTTTTCCTATAATTTCTAATGATTCATCTCATTTAGGTGACGTGGATTTTGCTGATCAAATGGTTGGTGCGTTCCTACAGCACAAAACGCACTAGGAATCGATGGCCTACCGTTGTATTTGCAAACATACTTGATATCCCAGCAAAATCTTAAACATGGTAACGGCTATGTTATCCATTACCATGTAATGCATAGCCAAAAAAAAATTTTTAAATGTACATTAATTTTCGCCTACCGCTTACCATAGGCATTCACTATATTTATTTTTCATGCATTATGTAAAACTCATGCATTACTTTGAGTGACATCCCAAACAAAAAGATTCAATCAAGTATAGGGTATTGAAAGGTTGCTTTATTCTATACTGGATTAATGATTTTTGTTTGGGATAAGACTCAAAGTAGCGCATGAGGTTTACATAATGCGTGAAAAATACAAAAAAGTTATGCCTATGGTAAGCGATAAGGAAAAAATGCATATTTTTGTTTTTTTTGTTATGCATTACATGGTAATGCATTACATGGCCGTCTCCATTTTAAAAGTTTTGCCACAATACCCGCTTTGAATGCGTGCATTCTATTTTCTAAAATCGACGTTTCATGGGCTCCAGCTATCGAAATCCAGGAGAAAATATACTATGGACCAAATGGTCCCTTAACCTATGAAACGTAACTTTTTATTTTTCTCAGTCTTGGTTTAAGTCAGAACCTAGATTTTTTGTAAGTATCATTGTTTTATAAAAATACCCCATGAGCAAAAAAACTAAGCCAGTATATATCACCGTTCAAAAGTTACAAAGGAAACAATCCAAAAATTGGACCAAATGGGCTTAACCTAACAGCAGGGTTAAAACAATACTTTAGGACAGAGTCCTCGCTTCTTAGAAGACCTGAGATTAAGGAAATGTACGATAACGTCGTAAAGGAATATCTGGACCTTGACCATATGAAACTTGTTTCATATACACCTCCGGCTGTGACACATTCGTGCTATTTGCCACATCACCCAGTCGTTAAACCAGAGCGAAAGACTACAAAACTGCGAGTCGTGTTCAATGCTTCGAATAAAACTTCGAACAGGAATAGTCTTAACGACTGCCTTTACGTCGGACCAACTTTACAGTCTGACTTGGTCCTCTTAATTTTAAGATGGCGCCTCTTTAAATTTGTCTTCAATTGCGATATTACGCAAATGTATAGGCAGATTAGGGTGGATTCTTCTCACACTCCATTTCAACGGATCTTATTTAGAGATTCTCCGACGGAGAACGTTAAGGAGTATGAGTTGCAAACGGTGACTTTTGGCGTAAATTGCGCCCCTTATTTGGCGATTCGAACGCTTTTGCAATTAGCGGACGATTCTGAGGCTGAATACCCCCTGGCATCACACATTCTTCGGAAGTGTATGTACGTCGACGACGTTTTAACAGGGTCTCATGACGTCTCGACTGCTCTGATCGCTCGTGATCAGCTTATAGCAGCTTTGTCTACCGCTAAATTCTAGCTTCGAAAATGGACTTCAAATGAACGCTCCATTTTAGATAGGTTTCACCCAGATCATTTGGTTGATGCTAAACTTTTGACTTTTGTCGAGTCTAGTAGCTCTAAGACATTGGGTATTCAATGGAATGCTCAATTGGATTCGTTTTACTTTAGTGTGAACCCTATCACACCTAAATCGAGTCATACTAAAAGAGAAGTTTTGTCTCTTATAGCAAAACTTTTTGATCCTGTGGGTTGGCTTGGTCCAGTTATTGTCGTTGCAAATATGATAATGCAACGGATTTGGCTTGATCACATTGGTTGGGATGAGAATCTTCCTTTGTCGACTGAAAATGACTGGCAAAAATTTGTTACTTCATATCATGAAGTCAACAATATTCGAATTCCAAGATGGGTTCATTACAGTCCTGATTCTTTGGTCGAACTTCATGTCTTTTCTGATGCCTCGGAAAAGGCATACGCGGGGTGATATATATTCGAGTTGAGACTTTCAGCTGTGAAATTTATACCAACCTATTATCTGGCAGGACAAGAGTTGCTCCCATAAAATCGATTTCTATTCCTCGCCTTGAGCTTTGTGGAGCAGTTTTGGCTTCCGAACTTTTGCAGACAGTGCTTAAGGAAATTGATATTGGGCTGGACGGACTCTACCATCGTTCTTGCTTGGTTGAAGAAAGACCCGTGTACCTGGGCCACTTTTGTCCGAAACAGGGTGTGCCAAATCCAACAAAATGTTGGAAATCACAATTGGTATCACGTGAGATCTGAAGACAACCCTGCCGATTTAGGTAGTCGTGGCATTTCGCCCAATGAACTGGCGGATAACGATCTCTGGTGGCATGGACCACTTTGGCTTCGCCAGGAAAAATCTTATTGGAATATATCAGATCTTTCTGGTTTGCATACGGATATTGAAGCTCAGACCGTAAAGGCCCATGCTTCGTTATTTGCAGACAATAAAGAGAATGATTTTGATATTCTTGGGAGATACTCAAAGCTCGACAAAGCACTTCGCGTTATATCGTATGTCTTGAGATTTATCTACAATTCTCAAAAAGCGCGAAAGTCCGGTAGATGTTTGTATTTGGACAAGGCACTTTCCAATTGGGAGATCAAACGAGCAAAAATGCATTTGGCCATTATAGCTCAAAAACGTCACTTCGGAGACGAGTATAAATGTCTCTCGGAGAAAAGACCTCTTTCCGCTAAAAGTTGTTTGGTTCCTTTGAACCCCTTTTTGGATGAAGACGGTGTTATGAGGTTAAATGGTCGTTTAGTTAAATGTCCATCTCTCTCATATTCTGAACAGCACCCTGTGATTTTACCATATTCGGATCGGTTTACTCAACTTTTAGTAGAGTTTGTACATTTGATTTCCATTCACGGTGGAAATCAGTTGATGCTGCGAATTCTTCGGATTGAATTTTGGATCCCGCGAATGAAATCGAAAATTCGTGGAATAATCGGACGATGTAAACGCTGCATTTTAGATCGAAAACGATCATGCAGTCAGATTATGGCAGCGCTTCCTCCTGAAAGGACTAGACTTGATAGGCCTTTTACTACAACTGGTGTAGATTTTGCAGGGCCCTTCGACATCAAAAGTTTTACTGGAAGAGCGTGTAGAATAACAAAAGGCTACGTTTGTATTTTTGTTTGTTTTTCTACGAAGGCAATTCATTTAGAGGCAGCTTCGGACTTGTCAACGGCTACTTTCTTAGCCGCTTTTCAAAGATTCGTTTCGCGTAGAGGCTGTCCTCGTACCATGTTTTCGGATAACGGGACTAACTTTGTAGGCGCGTCGCGTGAGTTAGAAAGAGATTTTAGAACTTTTCTTAAGGAATGTCAGGTCGAGATTTGTAACATTTCCAGTTACCAGGAACTTTCTTGGCGGTTTATCCCAGCTGGCGCCCCTCATGTGGGTGGTCTTTGGGAAGCCGGTGTGAAAAGTTTCAAACTTCATTTTCGAAAGGAAGCACAGGCTTTCAAATATACTTTTGAGGAGTTTTCAACCATTCTTGCGAGGATTGAAGCTTGTCTCAATTCGCGTCCGCTTTGTCCAATGACGGACAACCCGCAGAAACCGGTTGCCCTAACTCCTGGACATTTTCTTATAGGTGCTCCAATTCTAGCTCCTGCGGAGCCCGCAATAAATGAGTCTCCGATCAGTATTGTCAATCGGTTTAGAAAAATGAAAGCTCTTACTCAGCATTTCTGTCAACGGTGGAAAGATGAGTATTTAATGGGCTTACATAAACGGTACAAATGGCAACATCCAACACGGGAAATTCAGGTAGATGATTTAGTAGTTATACGACATGAGCAGCTACCTCCGACTTCTTGGAGGTTAGGCAGGGTCGTTGAAATACACCCTGGAAGTGACGGTCATGTTAGGGTCGTTGACGTACGCACTGCGAATGGGGTTGTTAGACATCATATCGCAAAACTGGTCATTCTAACTAACTTAAATTAAATATACATATCTATTTTCCTTTCTGTTAACCTTTATTGTTTCACAGCAAAATGGACTCCTTACGCAACCTTTTTGATGACGCCATTTTGGAAGATTACGATGAGGCGATGGAGGTTACAGAACCGGTTGTTGCAGCAGCTACCTTAGTTGCATCTGATACGGCAACAGCACCTGATTTGACGCCTTCGCCGGTGGACACACCCACTCTGGGTGTTTCTCCGCCAGCTACTTCCCCTGAAGTACCACCTACGTTGTCGGTGTCCGAACCTTTGTCGGATACTAATGGACCCTCGGGTTCGAATGTGGCCGCGAGCACTGTCGCTGCTCTTAAAAATAAGTGTAGGGTCTGCAACGGCACTCATCCTTTACGGGCATGTAGGACTTTCCTTAGATTTAAGCCTGAGAAGAAGATCAGAATGGTAGTATTGCATCGCTATTGCTGCCGATGTCTGGCTTCTTCTCACTTGGCTAAGTATTGCCCTAGCAAGTCCAAGTGTCGTCGGTGTCAAGGCGATCATCACGTCTTGCTTCATTTTTGGCAACCTACACAAGCAGACTCTGCCAAACAAAAACAGTCTCGCGGAGCCCGACCCACAGAAAAACAGATTTCTAAGCCTGCTAAAAAGGCTTTTGTCAAAAACCGTCCGAAATCGTCCGTGTCAAAAGTTTGTACCCTTCCAATTCGACATATTGTCAATTTTTCGCCAACGCTTGTTGTCAAGCTTCAGGTGCCCGGGAATTTCATTCCGGTGAGAGCCGCTTTGGACTCCTGTTGTAGCATCAGCTACATTTGCGATTCGCTGGTTCGTCAGCTTCGCCTACCCGTATCCACTATGGATGGGAATGGCTACTGTCGCTTGACCCTTTGTTCGTCGTATGATCGGGAACAAAAAGTTTCGGTCACGGCGAAGGTGACAAAAATGAAGGGTGTGAATACTCCCTCGGAGTCGGTTCCCGACTCAGTGAAGGACAATTTTGCTGGGTTTCAGCTAGCTGACCCACGGTTTAATATTTCTGGTCGGGTTGTTCTGGTCTTAGGTCCAGAGGTCACTCCCCACATTTTGAAGGGTAGAATACATTCGAGCCCGGGTCTGCCATTAGCGCAATATACCATCTTTGGCTGGATAATTTCGGGCCAATCTCCTATCTAGGGGAAAAAATAATACGGCTCTTTTGAGATCATCCAGTCCCCTTGGACAAATTGGCTCTCATGAGACCATCTTGCCCCCTTGGGTCAAAATCGGCTCTTTTAAAAAGAGACCATCCGGCTCCCTTGAGACCATCTACCCCCTTGGGTTATACGGTTAATTTAACCGATTTTTTTTATAAAAAATCCAGTTTACACTGGTTGGTCTCTTGGCCATTTAGATTTAAGTGTTATTTGAAAAAATGAAGAAAAAAAAATATAGAAAATTTTTAATTTTATTTTTTATTACCTTAGTTTATTTTATTTTAAGACTTTGTTGCAATTTTGAATTAATATTGAAAGGCGGCCGGCAATGTTTAAACCTAAAGCCTTTCTTTGGTTTAATTTGTCCCAGTTTTCACCCCTTGAGTCTTTCGAGGGTTAATACTAGTTAAAATCTACTTGCTCCACTTTCCGTGCAACTCTGTAAAGAGTAAGCAGTGATTTTAACTAGTTAACCGGTAACGGGATTTTTAAACATTGTTTGTCGTCCCTTTTATTCTAGTTTTAAATTTACTCACTTCTCTTCTGTATACCAACCAACGCACTACGTGCATATCTATACAAAAGGTAATATAATTAAATAAATATAATTTTCTATTTTTTAAACTTAAACGTTCTTGCATTTTTATTTTTATATTTGCATATTACTGGACCCGCTTTTACGGCAAACACTTATTTTGCAAAAATACCCTGCTATATGCAAATAATGCTTCATTTAAGCATTGATTATGAAAGTATTTCAAAAATACTAAAAAAAAAAAACAGCTCATCCAACCTCTTTTCTAATTAGTCAATGCATAAAAAAACATTTTATAAAAATTTGTCAGTAACGTCACCATTTATTTGCGGCTGATTACTTTAAGCCCTAATTGGTCCAAAAGCCAAGATTTGTACACAAATTTGCTTGCTCATCAGTAGTTTGATTTATATTCTATCCAAAAAAAGTAATCATCTGTCTAAAGCACAAAAAAATAACAACAAAATTCACCTTTTTGCCGACATTGATATATTTTCCAACTACGCCTTGCACGTGCCACTTATGAAAAGAATGTAAAATGTCAAAGCAGAAACAAATTTTGGACTGGCATACAGTGATGCCATATTCTATACATATTTGACATTTCAAATGTAAAAAATATTTTGGGCTTTGTGACAGAAAAAAAAATCTAAATGGTTTCATTTTTCGTGTCCTTGCCCATATATAAAGGTCGAATAAATAAATTTTTATTTCTATGTACCTTTTGGTACTACACACAAAAAAATCTTTGTCAAATTACTAGGAAAAGTCTCGTAATCCAATTTAACCAATATTTGACAGTTTTTCTTGTTTTTTAAAACACAAATTTGGATCGAAATTTACTTTTTTTTTTGTAATTTTATAAATTTCCAAGATAATTTTACAAAAAAAAAATCTAGTAAATTCACGAGAATTCCTTGCAATTTATTTGGGTCAAAAACTGTAAATTTACAATTTTATTGATAAAAAGCTTGTAAAATTAAAAAATTATTGGCAAAAAACTCTTAAAATTACTAGGAATTCTCGTAAAATAGGAGGTAGCAAAAAATCTAGTAAAATTACGAAACCTCCTTGTAATTTTTATAGTGTCAAACAATTTGTAAATTTACAATTTTATTGGTAAAAACCTTGTAAAATTACAAAATTATTGGTAAAAAGCTTGTAAAATTACTTGGAATAATAAGAGGTAGCAAACAAAAAAGGTTACAAGTTTTTCTGTAATTTTACATTTAATTTAATTTTTTTTTTCTTAAAACCTTTATAGAAACAAAATATGCGTGCTGTTTATTTGTCTTGCCAGCCTAACTGAAGGCATCGTCATCCATAGGCAGGGACAAATCCGGATGCGGTGTAATCAAAGATACGCAGTCGAAGTTAATCAAACTTATTGAGCACCCACCCCCCATCAATTGGAGGAACAACCAAATATTCGGCCACACATTTTTGTAACAGGAGATAGTTTTCTGGATACAAAAGATATTTTTGTCAATTACGACAATATTGAATACAAATTTTATACCATTTTTGAAGCACTAATATGCTGTTTTCACATATATATTGTACTAGCTTACCATCCCGGTACTTCGTTACCGGTTGTATTGAATACCGAATAATAGAAGGATCAGGATTACTCTATCGATTTCAAAAAATTCCCCTAGGTAGTCTTTGTTTTATTAACTTGTGGACGTTTACGTCTTTCATAAAATAATATTTTAATGAATAATTTAAACAATACATTTTGAATAACTTCGCTTGTACGTTATCATGTGCGTTCCGGTGAAAAAAAGATATTGACAATTTTCGAGCCCTTATATCGGGTTTTTGGATTTTAAATGAATAAATATTTTAGTGAAAAAAGAAATGGGAATAAAAATAAGTTTGAGTGAAAAACATAGAATTCAAAAAGTTAAATACGATAAATTTGAGTAAAAATTATCATTCCATATTGTTCCCTGTTCTATTCCATTTTGATCCCCGTTCTACACCATTTTATTCCAATTCCATCTCCTTTTGTTCCATGCAAGTTTCATTCCTCTCCGTATAATATGCGTTAAAGAAATAAAAATTTATATTGTCGTTATTTTATAGATATGAAAAGTACCATTTTACACCACTTTTACCAGGTACCACTTTTTACCCTAAAATTTTTAATTTTTAAATATGGCTGTAATTTTTGGGGCTTTTAGTTTAATAGTTAGATAGGTAAAAATAACCATTTGCCACCTCTTCGCTTAAAATTAAATTTTCTAAAAACTTTTTTTTTGTGCCAGGTGATCCTATATTTAAAATATCAAGTTTCTGAACCATTATTTCAAGAAATATAAAAAGAACCAAATTTACACTTCTTTATCCCCTTTACGATCGGTCGCGACCCTTAGAAACAGAATTTCCTAAAAAAAAAGTTATCCAGCATTCAAAATTTCAGTGCCTAGGATCATTACTTCATGAAATATAAAAAGTATCAAAAAACACTTTTTTATACCTCTAGTAACGGATTTTTTTAAAAAATACTTTAGCAGAATGTTTTTTCACAGAAGTACACTACATTAAAAAATTCAAGCTTCTAAGATCATTATAATAGGAAAAAAAAGTACCAAAAGTACACTTTCTTACCCCCGTTAGAAACGGAATTTCCAAAAAGTATCTCCCCGGGTAAAAATAAAATATATATGATCATATATGAAGATATATGGATCATATATGGATTTATATAACCATATATTATCATATATGCCTCCATATATGTTCATATATGATCTGATCCAAAAATTGGCCCGATATGAGGTCTTCCAGAATGTTTTTTCTTCATCGAAAAATCATACATTCCATTTTTCAATTTTCTAGGATCATTGTTTCAGCACTTTCGGTACTTTTAATAAAAGGTACTTTATATTAAAGGTAATTTTTGTAAAAGGTACTTTTTATAAAGGGTACTTTTTATAAAAGGTACATTTTATAAAAGGTACTTTTTATAAAAGGTACTTTTTATAAAAGGTACTTTTTATAAAAGGTACTTTATATAAAAGGTACTTTTTATAAAAAGTACTTTTTATAAAATGTACTTTTTATAAAAGGTACTTTTTATAAAAGGTACTTTTTATAAAAGGTACTTTTTATAAAAGGTACTTTTTATAAAAGGTACTTTTATAAAAGGTACTTTTTATAAAAGGTACTTTTTATAAAAGGTACTTTTTATAAAAGATACTTTTTATAAAAGGTACTTTTTATAAAAGGTACTTTTTATAAAAGGTACTTTTATAAAAGGTACTTTTTATAAAAGGTACTTTTTATAAAAGGTACTTTTTATAAAAGGTACTTTTTATAAAAGGTACTTTTTATAAAAGGTACTTTTTATAAAAGGTACTTTTTATAAAAGGTACTTTTTATAAAAGGTACTTTTTATAAAAGGTACTTTTTATAAAAGGTACTTTTTATAAAAGGTACTTTTTATAAAAGGTACTTTTTATAAAAGGTACTTTTTATAAAAGGTACTTTTTATAAAAGGTACTTTTTATAAAAGGTACTTTTTATAAAAGGTACTTTTTATAAAAGGTACTTTTTATAAAAGGTACTTTTTATAAAAGGTACTTTTTATAAAAGGTACTTTTTATAAAAGGTACTTTTTATAAAATGTACTTTTTATAAAAGGTACTTTTTATAAATGGTACTTTTTATAAAATGTACTTTTTATAAAAGGTACTTTTTATAAAAGGTACTTTTTATAAAAGGTACTTTTTATAAAAGGTACTTTTTATAAAAGGTACTTTTTATAAAAGGTACTTTTTATAAAAGGTACTTTTAATAAAAAGTACTTTTTATAAAAGGTACTTTTTATAAAAGGTACTTTTTATAAAAGGTACTTTTTATAAAAGGTACTTTTTATAAAAGGCATTTTTTATAAAAGGTACTTTTCATAAAAGGTACTTTTTAAAAAAGGTACTTTTTATAAAAGGTACTTTTTATAAAGCCTTAGAGAATTTATATTCCGGGAGGTGAACATACAGTCCAAATTTCAAGTCTCTATGACCATTATTTCAGGAGATATAAAAAGTACCAAAAGTACAGTTTTTTACCCTTTTTACCCCCTTAGAATCAACACTGGCAAAAATCCAGCCTTAGTGGATCTATATTCCGGGAGGTGAACCTACAGTACAAATTTCAAGTCTCTAGCTTCAGCGGTTTGGGCTGGGCGATGATGAATCAGTCAATAAGTCAGTCAGTCAGTCAGTCAGTCACATTACTCTTTTATATATATATATATAATATATATAAATAATATAGATATAGATTTTATTTTGAATACCCATAACAGTGAGTGGAAGTTCATGCAACGTTTCTTGTTCAATTTGGAATTTCTGAAGAATAAAATAATTTTTACTTAATTAAAAACTTTATGTAGAGTAGTTTAATATAGAATTATTCTACATTTTGATATTTTCATTTAATTAATAAAAAAAAAATTCTTAAAAAATGTTTAAATATCAATAATAATACCAATTTATTTATAAATGATTTACTAGTGTTTTTTTTGTTTAAACATTTTGGTTTTCAATATAATGTTGTATAAAAATTGTTATAAATAATAAAATGGAAGTCATTTTGAAAGCTGTCCATGGAATGGAGGCGATGATAATCTGAAATGGTGAATTTGCAGATTCTTTGAGCGTGAGAAAACCTATGTATAGTTAAATTGTATTTATTAACAACTTTTAATATTCAATTAGTAATTGTGATATAGTTGTAAAAAATATTTCTAAAATTATTATTATTTTAAAATTCTCAAGTTGGTTTAATCTCTATTAATAAAAATAAGTTATTAATTCGACCTTTTAATTGTGCAATGAAATAGTGTTTATTCCAGTTCGAGGCCATTTTTATGTTTCCCAGTATAAATTTACATATTTAGTTTTTATGTTAACTCTACTTTTTTTAGGATATTCTCCCACTAAATGCTTATAGAGTTTCTGCTTTCAAAATATTTGGTAATTTTTAGGAATGAATTGAAGATTTCCCCATCATCAAAACTCTTTAAAGAATTAGGTAATACTGTGAGTCCACAAATATTCTTATTCCCATTGTGAGAAAGAAATAAAAGAAGTTTGATTTCAAAATTTTACAAGCATCACAAACCAAACACAATTGAAAGCAGGTTTGTTAATGAGAATGTTATTTAGAAATTGAAACAAAGTTAAACTAATAAAAATTAACAAAGATCCGATAAATTTTTTAAAATTATATTCACAACATTTTCTTTTTTTTTAACTTTATTTTTTTAGTAAATCAAAGAGACACAACTGTTGTGTGGTTTATTTTAAAATTTTCCATGAGCTTATTGCAGAACAATCATAAAATAAACAAATTTTTGAAAATATAAAAAAATTAAAGACGTGCCAGTATACCCAGTACCCGATTTCTGTAACTATGCGAGAAGTTTTCGCATCGAAAAAAATAAATAAATATTAGAGTCATCTTATACTTAACAGAGTGATTTAAAAAAATAGCTTTGAGTTTTTTTCGTATTCGATGTTTTTTACATTAGCAACATTGTACTCTCCCTGTAAAAAACTAAATGACTATTATATTGTTTTATTTTTCTCGATGCGAAAACTTTTCGCATAGTTACAGAAACTGGGCACAGGCAGTCTTTTTTGAATTCCCTAGTAAAAATCATTTCGTATATAGCCATGTACAAATTTATACAAATATATCTTTTTATACATACTGAGACCTTATTATATTTAATTATATAAAAAATTTCTCAGATAAGACCAAATTTCGTATCAAATTATATAAAATTTGATATAACTCCCGATAAAATTTTATAAAATTTGATACGAATTTTGGTCTTATCTGAGAAATTTTTTATATAATTAGATCATTTTATGTAAAATTAGATATATTTGTATCAATTTACACATGGATATATACAAAACCATTTTTACTAGGGTTGACAAATAATTTTGAATTTTGAGACTTTTTCTGATTGTTAAAGTGTTAAAATAAACAAGTGAGAGTGTTAAATTCGGCTGTGCCGAATCTTTTATACCCTCCAACACGTTGCAAAAAAAAAAAAAAAAAACGGGCGTCTTTTTTTTGGGGGGGTGGTTACGTCAGTGAGAGACAAACTTTCTGGATCCAACTGCAAGACTTTGAACTTCTTTTGACATAAAAATGTTTCGTTTGCTAAGCAAAAGTACAAAAACCTCTAAAAATATTCCTTTTTTTAGAGGTTTGTTTAGTTCTTACGAGGGGAACTTTTTTACCCCTAATCCGATTTTGCCCATGTTCGAACTTAACCAGCCCAATACCATAAGACATATTCGTGCTAAGTTTCAAGTGTCTAGCTCTCTTACTTTGGACTGTATCGTGTCTTCCACAGACGGACAGACGGACGGATGGACGGACGGACATCGCCGCTAGAATGTCTTAGAATGGATCACTGATCAATAATATATATATACTTTATGGGGTCCTAGACCGATATTTCAAAACGTTACACACGGAATGACAAAGTGAGTATACCACCATACTGTGGTTGCAGGGTATAAAAAGCAATAATATCAATGCGAAAACAAAAAAGAAATCATACGCACTGTTGTACAAAAAATAAAAAATAGCTGCTTTGCAATTTGGTGCACCAGTACGTATGATTGTATTTAATATTGCTTATACTTCTCTTTTAACAGAGAATTAATTTAACTGAATTAATAAATTTAGCATACACTGAGGGAAAAAATGTCTGCGAAGTTTGTACTCGTGCCCAAATCATTGAATCATGATAATGTTTTGCTGTACAAGTAGATGTTCTTTCCAAAGCAAAATTTTTCTAGGAAAAATAACGCTATATTAATTTGTCATTATATGCAAAATGCATTGAAATATCGGTCGAGGACGCCATTATGTTTATATTTTATTGATACGTAAAGTTTTCTAAGACATTCTAGTGATATCAATCTATCTGTTTGTCTATGTTTTTCGATAACTAAAAGTGTTTGATGAAGAAAAGGGTTTTAATGAAAACATTTTATTGATAAAAATAAATATTTAATGAAAAAAAATTTATAAAAAAAATATTGATGAAAAAAAAAATTTTTTTGATGAAAAAAATATATTGATGAAAAAAAAAATATTGATGAAAAAAAACAATATTGATGAAAAAAAAAAAATATTGATGAAAAAAAAATATTGATGAAAAAAAAAAATATTGATAAAAAAAAAAAAGTATTGATGAAAAAAAAAAAAAATTGATGAAAAAAAAGAAATATTGATGAAAAAAAAAATATTGATGAAAAAAAAAATATTGATGAAAAAAAAATATTGATGAAAAAAAAAAAAATATTGATGAAAAAAAAAAAATATTGATGAAAAAAAAATATTGATGAAAAAAAAAAAAATATTGATGAAAAAAAAAAAAAATATTGATGAAAAAAAAAAATATTGATGAAAAAAAAAAATTTTTGATGAAAAAAAAAATATTGATGAAAAAAAAAATATTGATGAAAAAAAAAATATTGATGAAAAAAAAAAATATTGATGAAAAAAAAATATTGATGAAAAAAAAAAAAAATATTGATGAAAAAAAAAAAAAAAAATATTGATAAAAAAAAAATATTGATGAAAAAAAAAATATTGATGAAAAAAAAAATATTGATGAAAAAAAAAATATTGAGGAAAAAAAAAAATATTGATGAAAAAAAAAAAATATTGATGAAAAAAAAATATTGATGAAAAAAAAAAATATTGATGAAAAAAAAAATATTGATGAAAAAAAAAAAATTTTGATGAAAAATAATTATGTTACATTTTATTCACCAGCTGGTGAATATTTTTGTTATTCACCACGAGGTGAATTATTATCCAAGTTACAAACCCAAGTTTGTAAAATTTTTGGTTTTAAGAAAACGAAAACAGTAATTCCAATTTTCTTTTTTGTTAGTCGTTAGCTTATATAGTCAAACTGAGGTGGCGTCCTGCAACTTTTTTAAAATTAGACACCAGCCTAAAAACATTATCATGTTAAAAACATATTTAAATCAAATATGTTCGTGTTTATTTTAAGTATGCTACACATTTTTGGAAAAAATTCAAATTTTAATATTGTGTTTGATTGATTTTAACATAACATGTTTGTTTTAAAATCGCATACAATTTTAATTTGAAATTGATCACTTTAAATTTAATATGCTGTTATTAAAAGTCGTTAAAAATTTTAAAAATATCTTGTTCAAATATTTGTATTAAAAACAATATTTTTCATGGTTATTTTAAAGTTGAACAATTTTGTTTTTTGACATTTTGTTTTTTGACATTTTTTTGACAATTTTATTTTAAGTAGAAACAATGTTAAAATTTTGTTTTATTAAAAAAGACGTCAATTTTTTCACTTCTCTAGATGTGACGAGTTTTAAGTGAAATTTATTAAATTACCAAATATAAAATTAAAAAAAAAAAAAAACTAGAGTGGAAAAGAAAATTGTTAAAAAAAAAAACAAAAATAAATCAGAAAAAGTTAAAAAACAAAGTGAAAAAAATATAAAAACAGAAAAATATAAAAAGAAAGTGCTAGAGAATGAGGAGAGGATGTATATTAGGGCGGGTCGATTTTTTTTGTCAAAAATCGTATAGCAAAAACATAATCTACAAGAAATTCTAAGAACATTTCCCAAAGAAACCATGTTTCTAAAATCAAACCCTATACCGCGCCTAACGACATGAAGATTTGTCCGTCCGTCCTTTTTTTCATAACCAAAACATAAACTTGACTCTTTTTTGGTGTTTGTGTTACTTTTTTAGCTTTGGTGTGCTCTGACGTATATAGTAAAATTTGATTGGCAACATTTTTGTAGAACATTTCATCCCCACCCTTCCCCTCTTTCGGGGTGTTTTTTGCGATTTGTTAGAATAGAGCCAAAAAATACCGTTATGAGAGGGAGTTAGAGGGTTAATATGTTTCACAAAAATATTTGCCATAATATTTTCTACAAAGTTGCTGAACATACCATACACCTCAGATGTAAAGAAAACATAGTTTTATATACCGATATGCTGCAAGACCATATCCAGCGGCAATGTTTTACTAATTGCCGCTGGATATAATTCGAACAATTTTTGAGATTATGGGCGGCAAGTATATTAGTAGACATAATCCTTGAAGTGGAGAAATAAATAATTAGATTGATTTGTAATGAAAACGCCACAGACGAAAAATTATAATAAAAAATTTTCACAATAAATCGCTGGCTTTATCGTTAATCCATGATAATTTTACTCCATTATTCATTTTATATTGGGCTGCAGTATATTAGTATGTAGCCTGGTACTCTGAAAGTAAGTGCAGGAGTTGTGGGTTCGATTCCCTCCAAAGCCTTTGTTTGTTAATTACAAAGGGAAGCTGGTTCAGCGGATTTTTCTTAGTAAATAAAAGTATGTAATTGAGGATCATAATGATATTTAGTCAAAAAAAAAACACATAGATACTTTTGTGGGATGAAATTGGAGAGTTGCATATCGGAGAGGAAAAAAGCTGTGTTCGATAAAAATTTTTGATAACTGAATATTTTTTTTTACATCAGTATTTAATTTATTTTGAGTAAATATTTTTTTTTAATTTTTGTAAATAAAAAAAATTTTTGAGTGTAAATTTTTTTGAGTGTAATTTTTTTTGAGTGTAATATTTTTTTTAGTTTTTTTGAGTGACAAAAATAGATTCTAAAATATTTTTTTTTGCTTACCATTCCTTTTCAAAGCGTGTTTAGCGTTTTTTTCAACACGGGAGTTCGGGTTAAAACCCATCTGAAATTCCCCATTATGCTAATAACTTATGAACCACTGGACAGATTTCGCTGAAATTTAGTATAAATCTGACCTGAAGTATAACAAATATATACGCCACGCTTCAGCAGCTTGCCGTATATATTTTTCATTCTTCCGCTAACATTTGAAAGTTAGCGTGTTTTACAAAGACAGAAAGACAGACGGACGGACGGATTTTCATGTCGTTAGGCGCGGTATAGGGTTTGATTTTAGACCAATGGTTTCTTTGGGAAAGTTTCTTAGAATTTCTTGTAGATTTTGTTTTTGCTATACGATTATTCAGTTTTTTTCGATCCATACAAATCGACCCGCCCTAATGTATATCGTCCATTCCATGAGTCATTTTAAAAAATCTGACCGAGAGTCTTGCGATTTTTGTTATATTTTTCATACAGATACTCTATGGAGCCAATTTCAAATTTCATCCATCAGATCGAATATATTCGAAAAACTCGCGATTTTATTCACGATTTTCGTTTTTAAAAAAGTCAAAAAAATGCAAAATCTGTGTAACTTTGAGCAGCTGTATTTTCTAAACTACTTATCGCACTTTAACAATCCATAGCGCATACGAATGGTTTGTAAGTCTATTTTGATATCTTATAAACTGAAAAAATGTCGGTGGTTTAAAAGTGCATTTTATATGCAAATGCAGTTTTGAAGTGCATTTTGCGAAACTTTTACCCCATTTAATTTTTTTTTAATTAGCATATTTGGAAAATTTAAAATTTTTGCTACAGAAAAATGTTTTCATTACAATGGACCGAGCATGTGTGATATTTTTAATATTTTTTTTTAAAAATACTTCCTTAAGTTTCCCTTATAAAAATTTTTATTTTTTAAATTATACCAAAATCATGCAAAAAGTCATGTTTTTAAACCGTTATATTTTCAAAAGTACTAATCGCATCTCATTGTTTTTATGCACATTAGAAAGGTATTTTTGTATATTTTTTGCATTTAATGACCGCAAATATGTTGGCGTTACAGAAATGCATTTTAAATGCAAATGCAGTTTTGAAGTGCATTTTTCAAAACTTTTGCCCCTTTGAATTTTTTTTTAGTTATCATATTAGAAAAGTTTACAATTTTTACTACAAAATAATGTCCTCCTAATAATGGACCCACTGTGTGTGATATTTTTTTAGAATTTTTTAAAAAATCATGTTATTTCAGATTTTTGGGTTTTATTTAAAATATTGAAATTGTTTTAAGGAAATTTAAAAAAAAAAAAATTAAAATAGCACACACGGTGGGTCCATTATTAGCAGGACATTATTTTGTAGTAAAAATTGTATACTTTTCGAATATGATAACTAAAAAAAAATTCAAGGGGGTGAAAGTTTTGAAAAATGCACTTCAAAACTGCATTTGCATTTAATATGCAATTCAGAAACACCAACATATTTGCGGTCATTAAATGCAAAAAATAGACAAAAATACATTTCTAATGTGCTTAAAAACAATTAGATGCGATTAGTACTTTTGAAAATATAACGGTTTAAAAACATGTCTTTTTACATGATTTTGGTATAATTAAAAAAATAAAAATTTTTATAAGGGAAACTTAAGGAAGTATTTTTTTAAAAAAAATATTAAAAATATCACACATGCTCGGTCCATTGTAATGAAAACATTTTTCTGTAGCAAAAATTCAAAATTTTCCAAATATGCTAATTAAAAAAAAATTAAAAGGGGTAAAAGTTTCGCAAAATGCACTTCAAAACTGCATTTGCATATAAAATGCACTTTTAAACCAACGACATTTTTTCAGTTTATAAGATATCAAAATAGACTTACAAACCATTCGTATGCGCTATGGATTGTTAAAATGCGATAAGTAGTTTAGAAAATACAACTGCTCAAAGTTACACAGATTTTGCATTTTTTTGACTTTTTTAAAAACGAAAATCGTGAATAAAATCGCGAGTTTTTCGAATATTTTCGATCTGATGGATGAAATTTGAAATTGGTTCCATAGAGTATCTGTATGAAAAAAATAACAAAAATCGGAAGACCCTCGGTGAAAAAATGCCAAAAATTACCAAATGTCTGGAGGAATGGACGATATATAAAATTGGCAGAAAATGAAGACTTCTTTAGTTTTTCATATATGGTATATAAGTATTAATCTAAATGTTTTTTTTTTTTTTTAATTAATTACATTTGTTGTATACAATTATAATTAGATAGAGTGCTACAATTAGGAAAGAAGTACATCCAAGGCTTTGGCTTTGATTTTTTTTATGTATAGCGAAAACCAAAGCCATCAAGCAATATTTAAAGCCAAAGCCTTAGATGTAATTTTACCCTTAAATGTTCAATTAGAGTATATAACACTATAGTGTTATTTTTTTTTTGCTGTGTTATTAAAAAATATTGTAAAAATAATTTGAAAATAAAAAAAAAAACTAAAACAAAAATATGTATTGTTTTATTTTAAATTTCATGGTTTATAGGTAAGTAAAAAGCTACAAAAGACATTTGTCCCATATTAAAATTAATATTGGTCAACTTTAAACTAAAATCTGCTGCATATTTAAATTTAACATGGCCAATTTTAAAACAATATTGTTAAATCTTAATTTTAGAATGTTGTCCACCAATCGTGGCATGTTAAAAACAACTAGAAACATATTTAAATTAAATAAAAACAAACTTTGTTCTATTTCGTCACTGTTTTATATTTAATTTAAAGTTGTTTCTGTTTGATTTTAACATTTTTTTTTTTTAGTGTAGTTGTTCAGATTTGAACACGGGTTAATACTTTAACAAAGTATATATGAATGGAAATACAGCACATTTAATAATAATTACCGAAAATGCCGCAAAAAAATATGTAAATAAATGGGCTTTTTCATATCACTTGAAATTCCCATAAAATGTGTTATCGTTAAAATGTTTGTTACACTCAAAAAAATAAACTGGTAAAACGCCTGGTAAAATGCCTTGTAATCCCGTTCTACCAATATTTAACAATTTTCCTTGTTTTTTAACAAAAAATCTTGTACACTCAAAATAATTCTGCAGTAAAAATATTAGTAAGTGATTTGGTACCAAAATCTACTAATAAGTTACTAATTACCAGTAGTACGGTAGTTTTTTAGTATCTTCAAAGTACTAAAATTAGTAATTTTTACTGGTTTTGAATAATATTAGTAAAAAATTTTAGTATTGATTACCAACGCCTGCACTAGATCATTTTGGACTAAAAAATTAGTTCATTAGTAAAATTTTAGTATTGAATACCCACGTTTTTTTTTTGGGTGTACTTTGCTCAAACGAGAACCACAGTTTTATTGGTAATTTTACAAGTTTATTTTCGTAATTGTATTCTACCATTTTGAAAGGTTATTTTACAAAAAAAACTATAATTTTACAACAAAGTTTTTATTACGAGGATTCTAGTTGAATTACAAAAAAACTGTTATTTTACAAAAATTTTGTTATACGAGGATTTATATTGGAGGATTTATTACACAAAAAAAAAAAACATTTTTTTTTTTTATTGAAAAATATTTAAAAAAAAAGTTGACAATATTTTGAAAAATTTATTACGAGGATTCTAGTTAATTTACAAAAAAAAAACAGTTTTTTTACAAAAATTATTTTATTTCGAGGATTTATGTTATTTAATAATTTTTTTTGTAAACTTACCATTTTGGTTTGTAAATTTACCATTTTTTTAAACATAATTACCATTTTTTCTTGTAAGTTAACCATTTTTTTTTTATTTTTCCGTTTTTAAACCAATATTTTTACCAATAAAATTGGTTATTTTACCAAATTTTGGCGCATTCAAAATTACGAGGAAATCCTCGTAATTTTACAAGAATTTTACCTACATCATATTTTACGAGAATAGCCTCGTAAAATTACGAGATTTTTTGGTAACTTTACAAGGTTTTTTTTTGAGTGTACGGTCAACACATGTTTATTCGTTCAACTGTTGACAAGTGTGGACGTGTTTTCAGTTTAAATCCGTGCTATTAATTAAATTAATAAAATTGTTCGTAATAGGTTTTGTGATATTTTCATGACCACATAAAGGAAAATGAAAATATGGACTCAACTCATACAGATTTAATTCGAGGCTCTGCCTCACCGAATGGTGCTAGTCCTAGTATGAATCTGGTGCTAGTGAATCTGATGCTAGTCCTAATGGTGCTGGCTGAACACCGCCCAATATTGGTGGCAACAAGAACAAAAAACTTGAACTGTCAACGATGGATGTTATCAAGGGCGAGAAAAACTCTTTTATTTTAAGGAACGAAAGATCAGCAGCCATATTTAAGGTTACCATTAGCCTATTGGTTGAATTATGTCCTGGATCCTAACCGGACGTTATGGAAAAAGATGATATCCCGTAGCAACCCAGAGCTCATGCATGTATTCCGATGGCCAGCGACGTATCCAGGAATTTGAAAAGGGGGGGGCCCAACTCAAAATTTTTTTTTAGTCATAATGTAATAATACTATTTTCTAGGACTACCCCCCCCCCCCCTGTCCAAAAAATCTAAAAATCACAGCAATTTTCTGTACCAAAAACATAAACAATGCCTCAGAATTTGTGAATTTTTCTAGAAAAAGAATGCCTCAGACTTTATTTTTAAACATCAAAATTTGAAACATCTCAGAATCTCAGCAAATTTTTCTAAAAAGGAAGTAAAAAAATTAAATTCGGCCTTGCCCAATGTATTGATACACTCCACAATTTCAAAAAGATTATTGCAAAAAACATTATTTAAATGGAAATTATTTTTGAAATTTTTTTTGTTTTTAAATTCCGCAAAAAAAAAATGTTGGTAAAAAAAAATCCGCGATTTTTTTCTTTTGTTGCCAAAAAATATGTTAGTTCTTGTTTAAATATAATTCGATGTTCGATTATGTTCACAGCAGCAAGAATTTGAGAATTTTTCTATTGTAAAAACTGCCTTAGAATCTGAGATTTTTTTATAAGCAAATGTATAAGAGTCTAAGAACTTTGCTATAGAAAATATTCTATACAAACATTTTTTCAATATCTTTGAAATTTTCTATAGCAAAAATGTTTTTAAATCTGTCAATTTTTTATGAAAAAAATTCTGATAAATTCTTAGATTCTGAGGTATTTTTCCTATAAAAACCGTTCCTGGAAACAATATGAAACCTAAAAGTAAAAAGGTTTTAAGTATGTATGTATTTGTGATAAAATTTAAAATTAAATTATATGAACCAGATAGATTTAGCCCTCCATATTCCAAATTATCTTACCAAATATTTTAATGGCTTAACATTTTTCTGATATTGGCGTTTGGAAATTCGAAACCTTTAATTTAGGCGTGGTTTTACTGTTACGTTCCATTTTCGAGATATTCAATCTCACGTAAGAGCCATTATAAAGGACCTGACTCCAAATCTGCCATTAAAATGTAGAATATTTCTTGTAGAATATTTCTTTATCGAGATATTTGGACTTGAAAATTAATTAATTCTTTAGTACTTTTTACGGCTCTACTGTTACATATTATTGCCTTGGCGAAACATTTAAGGACTGGATTTTTATAAAATGGAAATCTAGATTCCAAATACGTCATTAAATTTTTTTAAGTTGCTTTTGTAAATTCGTTTATGAAAATGTACACAGAAAAAAATACGGAGGAAACAAATTTGAGTAATCACTTGTTTAAATTAAAAAACAAAAATTGAGTAATTTTTTAATTGACGCAATTAAAAATTTGACGCAATTAAAAATTTACTTAAAAATTTTAAAAACAATTTAAAGGTGGAAGTACATAGGACTGCGTTGCGTCCGATCCGTTTTCACCTCTTTATGCTTATTATGCGTTTAGAAATCCAAATTACATAGTAAGTGCGTTGACTGCGGCAGGCTTGCATAAATATCTTTCTAATTATTCACTTTTTTTAACTTATTTTTCTTATTTTGTATTCAGAGTAATTATATTTTAATTTATTTTTTTAAATTTAGACGAAATTTATTAAAAAAATTGTTTATTTTAAAAAGAAAATAAAAAAAAAATGAGAATTGTCAAAAAAATGTTCAAGACGCATAGAGTGGTGAATATTTTTAAAAGTTTTTGAGTTCTATGCGTTTTGAACTTTTGTATTGTAACTTGCTTCATTTATTTATTTAGTTTCAACTTTTTGACAACCGTACGCAAAGCATGTTTGTGCCTATGTACTTCCACCTTAAGTCAATAATTTAATAAAAATTTAACAGTTTTTTATTATTTTTTAACCTCTCACAGTTTTTTGAATTCTCGTTTAGTTTATAGTTTTTTGTGTATGTATATGAAAGTTTGTAATCGTCTTTATAAAATTTTCCTATGTTTTTGAGACATAAATATGTTTGGTAAAGTTTGAAAACACAAGTTTTTTGTTTTTTTTGTAAAAAAATTTCAAACTTTTTTCAACTTAAAAAAAAAAAAAATAGATACATTTTGAGAAAATTTGTAATTGTGTCAATTAAAAATTTACTCAAATTTTTTTCAAACATTTAATAAATCTTTATTAAAAATTTACTCAATACTATTAAATCGTTTACTGGTGCAAAATTGAGTAATTTTTTACTCAATAGTATTAAAAATTTACTCAAATATTTTTTTTATTTTTTTCTGTGTACACAGAAAATAATATGGAGGAAACTAATTTGAGTAATCACTTGTTTAAATTTAAAAACAAAAATTAAGTAATTTTTTAATTGACGCAAGTAAAAATTTACTCAAAAATTTTAAAAACAATTTAAGTAAATAATTTAATAAAAATTTAATAGTTTTTTTATTTTTTTTTAAACTCTCATAGTTTTTTGAATTCTCGTTTAGTTTATAGTTTTTTGTGTATGTATATGAAAGTTTGTAATCGTCTTTATAAAATTTTCCTATGTTTTTGAGATATAAATATGGTTGGTAAAGTTTGAAAAAACAAGTTTTTTGTTTTTTTTTGTAAAAAAAATTAAAACTTTTTTAAACTTCAAAAAAAAAAAATAAATAGATAAATTTTGAGTAAATGTTAAATTGTGTCCATTAAAAATTTACTCAAATTTTTTTCAAATATTTAATAAATTTTTATTAAAAATTTACTCAATACTATTAAATCGTTTACTGGTGCAAAATTGAGTAATTTTTTACTCAATAGTATTAAAAATTTACTGAAATATTTTTTTTATTTTTTTCTGTGTATCTTTATTTATTTACATAAAAAATAATCGAAGTTTTTTATTTTTTGCCAGTTTAAATATTGTCGTAAGTCATTATTAAATTTTGAAAACTGCAGTTTTTCACTTCAAACCCGATTTTTGAAAAAATTGCTAGATTGAAAATTAAAAATTAATATGAAAATTTTTATTTAGTAAAAATTTGTCAGAATCAGAAAATTTTTTATAAAAATATCTCAGAATCTGAGACTTTTAATATAGAAAAAGTGACTTAGATCCTCAGAGTTTGAAATTTTTTATAGAAAACTGTTTTCATGATCCTGATGCATCATTTTCATTAAATAAAACCAATATAATGTGTTTTCGATACATATTTTACAGATATTTCGATACAAATGACTTTTTAAAAATGAAAATTTGCTCAAAATCAAGAGTTTTTATAAAAAATATGTAAAACATTTCTTCAAAAACCAAAATATTTACAATACTGAAAAAAATGTTTGTTACTTGTATCATGTGTTGAAGTGTTTTCATTTTTTAAAATTTTTCAATCCAAAAGGGGGGGCCCGGGCCCTCTGGGCCCCCCCCCTGAATACGTCCATGCCGATGGCGTTAAGTGACACTGAGGTCATTCTGAAGATGATCAAAGTCTGCAATCCTGACCTTGCAATTCAGAATTGGCAAATTGCCAGATTGCGTAATATGGAGGGCGCTAGTCGTCAAGCAGTGGTCTTGGTTAATGAGAAATTAATTCAATTTTTTTAAATTTGTTGAAAATCTTTGTTTTAGTTTTTTTTTTTTTAATTTTTTAGGTGTTTTTTCAGTTTTTCAAATTTTTTTTTATTTTTCCAAAATATTTATGATTTTTTGTGTTTTTTATGGTTTTTGTCAATTTTTTGAAAATTTTTGCTTTTTATTTTTTTTTTAGTTTTTCAAAATATGTATTTTTAATTTTTTTAGTTTTTTATTCAATATACATATATGATTTTTTATACATATCGTCGAACTATATTCAATAAATGCCAACTCGAAAAAGCTTACTGTTCAGGAGAGCTAAAAAACTAGTTATTTCGCATATTATTGCAAAAATAAACAATGTACCTTCCATAAAATTGTTTAGATATTCTAAATAATTTATACCGATGCAAAAAATTTCATATTTTGACCTGGTTTGCGTATTTTTTTGAGATGGCATTAATTACTATATCAAAAACAAATATTTTTTTAGAGTTGGCATATTTTGTCGGAAAATAAAAATAAATTTTTTTTGGAAAAATTTAAAAATTTTTTTTTTTTGTTTGATTTTTTCTGTAAGTACAGATCGAGCACGGGCTCTAATTATATTTGTTATTAGGGTTCAAGTTGAAAAAATGCAGAAGAAAAATTGAATTTCTAAAAATTATAGACATTTCTGGTATTTCCCATACCGGTTTCAAACACCCCAGTTAGTGTCATCATCAGTAGGATTTTAAATGTCGGTTTGTCTTGTTAATGAAAACTGTTTTTTATATATGTGAATATTTATAGTTTCTACAGAATAAATTTTGACAGTTTCCAACACTACAATTCTATTTCTAGCAATCTCAACCTCACTTCATACTTCATACTTCATACTCTTGCAATAGGGTCACTCCAAACTAGCTATTTTGAAAGCTTATATCATTGACTTTATTTGCCCCATTCATAATGTTACAATCTGATAAATAGTTTGAAAGTTACATAAATATAAGCATTTTTATACCCTCCACTCTAGTGATAGAGGGTATATATAAGTTTGTCATTCCGTTTGTAACACCTCGAAATATTGGTCTAGGACCCCATAAAGTATATATATTTATGATCCTCGATCGATTTTAAGTCGATCTAGCGATGTCCGTCCGTCCGTCCATCCGTCTGTCTGTCTGTCCGTAGAAAACACGCTAACTTTTGAAAGACTTTACAGAGGCTACTGAAGTTTGGAATATATGTTTGCCATTTACCTGGTCAGGTTGGTATTGCAATCCAGCCAAATCGGTCCAGTGGTTCAAAAGTTATGAGCAAAAGAGTAAATTTTGGCGAGGGTGTTTCGCGAATTTACGAGATAAAAAACACGATAACTTCCGAAAGACAATAATGAGAATACTGAAGCTTGGCATCTATTTTTGCCGTTCCCCGGGTCTGTTTGGTATTAAATTTCAGCTCAATCGGTCCAGTGGTTCAAAAGTTATAAGCAAAACCCTGAATTTCAGATTAGTTTCATCTAAAATGCCACGTGTTTTAACAAGTTTTAAAAGCATTGGTGGTAACTAAACAATGCTTTTCAAACTTGTTTAATTTTAAAGCAATGCTTTTTAAACTTGTTTAGTTTTAAAAGCATTGGTAACTTAAAAATTACACACGAAAAAAATTTTACACTAAAAAAAAATTTTACACTCAAAAAAAAATTTACACTGAAAAAAAAAAAATTTACACAAAAAAAAATTTAGTTTTTTTTTTTTACAAAAATGAAAATATTTTGTGTACATACGTACGTGCATCCACTCAGAAATATTTTTACAGTAAAAAAAACATTACACTCGAAAAAATTTTACACTCAAAAAAAAAATTAGTAATTTTTCCTTTTTTTTAAAAAAAATGACAAAAAAAGAGTTTTTTACTCAAAATAAAATATTTTGAATCAAAATTGTTAATTTTTTCACGTTAAAAAATGTACTACCCTTTAAAAAAATGCATTGTGGAGGGTATTCATAGATTCGGCAAAGTCGAATTTAACTTTTCTACTTGTTTTTTTTGCAAACACTATTTACCGATATTTTCAAAATGGCAATGTCTCGAGAACCAGTCATTAGATATCAAAATCTTTACAAGATTCGTGTTTAGCATGGCAAATGCAATAAGATATGTGGTCTAATTTTTTTTTTTTTAATTTTTTGAAAAATTTTTGGAAGTTTACAATGGGAGTTGGCATTTATTTCCACCAAAAAAATATGTACTTTGAGTTAGCAGAATAACAAAAATGGATGTAAAACGACAACAAATTATTTTTTTGCTCTGAAATTTTTATGGCATATAGGTATTACATAGGGGAGCTATTTGCCATCGGAAACTCATTTCCGTCAAATTTGAGTTGGCATATTTTGAATATAGGTTCACGATATATTTATGTTTTTTTTATATTTTTATTATGATTTTTTTTCCAATTTCTAGAAAATCTTTTTTTTTTTATTTTTTTTCAAGGTTTTTTTTATGTTGTTTTAATGTTTTGTTTTAAGATTATTTAGTTTTTTATTTTGCAAAACTTTAAATAGACTTTAAAAACTGACCTGACTGAAAAAAAAAAACTGAAAACTGACTGACTGAAATGCTACGACAATTCGATGAAAATTCCCTATACGAAAGTGTACAATAGGAAACAAATAATTTGAATCTGAAGTTTCTGTTTTTATCAAATGAACACTTATTTTTTTAAGGATTCGCTGTTCAGCTATCCCCCAGCCGACTGTTCACCAACAGCCCAAACAATTCACATCGTCTTCTGTGCTAAGCTATCCTTTCAGCCTAAGACTTAGCCTTTTCTTTCCGATTGACACTTGAAGATGGACCAGACTCATGTTTCAGTTGTACATCAGAATTAGAAGTTGAGCTGTCGGATTAAATAACATATGTTTGCGTCTGAGGCCATTATTCATGATACTTGTAGTAGACTTATTATAAATTTATTTTCCAAATATTCCTGCAATAGCAGTCAAAAAAACCCACTTAAATATATTTAAGTTTTTATGAATAAAAACCTGGATCTTCTGGTTCTTATCAATAAGTAAAGATCTTGACTTTGACTTGTTAAATAGAATGAAAAGATTGGTTCTCAGATAAAACAACACGAGTTTGTTATTTCTCCTGAGAAATAGTCTTTTTATTCTTAAAAAAGTGAAGACCGGCCTTTCTGGCCTTGCGTTCACTTATTGATCAGAACCAGAAGACTCAGTCGGAGGAACAAAAGAGGATAAAGATGAGAGTGCTGGTGGAGGAACGGTTAATCCTTTGTAACATAATACCCATTTTTTTCACGCCCATTTTTTTTTTTTTTTTTTTGAAGTTTAAGTATTTCGTCAAAATGATTCATGGCAGTTTTCAAAACAATATCTTCAAAATTCGAGATTTGTCCTTCTAATTTGGCAAATTCTCACACTGTGCGTCGGCTGAGAAATGTCGTATCTGGGAGATGAGGGGGATTAAGACTCCATCGGAGTCAGTCCCAGATTCCGTTAGGGAAAGTTTTGAGGGATTCTAACTTGCGGATCCAACCTTTAACCATTCTGGTAGGGTAGCGTTGGTCTTAGGACCCGAAGTTAATCCGCAGGTTATGAAGGGTCGTATATATTCGAGCCCGGGTCTTCCGATGGCGCAATTTACAATCTTTGGATGGGGCATTTCAAGTACATCTTCATTTTGATGTACCTGACCCCTGCATATCTACGGGGTCCTTCTTTTTGACCCAATTAAAATTATTTGCATATCTACGGGGTCCTTTTTTTGGCCCACATCAAAAACATTTTATAACATCCATGTGAATTGCATATCGACGGGGTCCCTTTTTTGGCCCAATTAGTTATAAGTGTTTTTTGAAAAAAAAAAAAAAATATTGTATACTGTATTTACCCAATTAGAAATTTTGTCTTTAAGACAATGTCAGTAATGATTCATCAGGTAGAAGTCAGCAAGTGAATACATTTTACTAAAGACAACTTAATGACGTGTCATAATTTTTGTCGGAGCTCCCCAAGTTCTATAAATGTACTGACTTGTCATATAAGTTGTCTTATCATTTTAGAAAAATCATGTCTATAATGCTGACAAATATATAGCAAATCCGACCCATCACTAAAAATTTTTTTGCGATGTAAAATCGATTTAATTTTGTTTAATCCTTTAAAACTCTTTTAATTTACTTTGTTATTGAAAAAATAAAATTGAATTGGTCTTAAAACAATAAAAAAAAATAAAAAAAAAATCCGCGGCCGGGGATTGAACCAAGGCCAAAAATCTACAACACGTAAGCTGTCGAACCTGATAGACAACTAGGCCAACCACAACTTTAAATTGTTTGTAATAAAATATATTTTGAAATCATAATATTTTCAAATTTGTCAAAAACAAAATAAATTGAATATATAGTCACCTTAATTGTAAAGGGCTCCAGCAATATTTTTTTTGTAAATGATTTTTTGTGTTTTGTATAAATAATATTAAAAACAACAAAGATACGCTTAAATAACTCTAACAAAATCTTGTTAAATAGGATGAAGCCAAATTCCAATTAATATTTAAAAAAAAATTATATTTGAGGAAGAAAAGTTTATATTGTAGCATTTTTCAATTCAGGTGACGGAATATATATAACAGGACAATTCAAATAATAAATTAATTTAAATTTGTTTTTAAATAAACACATTTATTATCAAAGTTTGGCTAAAGAGGTAAGGTGCTAGACCAGTGAACAGAAGGTTCTGAGTTCGCGGACCAAGTGAGGCAGATAAAAATAGTAAGTTTTAAAAAATTTAATTTAAGAAATGGACAGATAAAAATAGTAAAGTAGTGTAAATTAAAAGACGATAAAAATAGTAAAGTAGCGCAAATTAAAAGACGTGATAAATAATTTTGAAATTTTTTAACGATCTCTGACGTACTATGTACATGTCATAATGTAGTCAGCACTATTGACTACCTGCTTACTTGTCGGCGAGGAATTTTGACAAAATACTTGAAAAAGTCAGCAGGTTTTTATTATGGTCAGAGATTTTTCAGTCAGCAGGTACACTGACATTGTCATAAGGAAGTCTTTGAGATGTCTTAACGACATTTCTAATTGGGTAAATTTGAATTTAACTTTTTTATTGCAACACCCCTTTGTGTTGCAAGGTGGCCGGCAATGTTTAAGTATAAACACTTATTTTCTAAATTTGATACCACTTTGGTACCACCGACCCTCTTTGGGTTAATACTAGTTTGAATCTATTAAATTCAACATTGTATGGAGTATTTACATAGATTCTAACTAGTAAACCGATAACGGTATTTTAAACATTGTTTGTCGCCCGGTCCTTTGTAGTTTTTTATAACTATTTAAGTTACTCGTTGTACAACCATCAACAGCTTTACAAGCAAATTTTTTTGCTATCCTTTTTTTAAGGTAAAATTTATATTAATAAAACCTTAGGATTTTCCTTATTTTTAAAAACAACATTTTGTGTTTTATTTATTTTCTTTCAATTTTTACGGAAACAGCTACAAATAAGGTATATACACTACCTGGTAATGTGTTATATAATCACCACCCATTACCAAAGTTTTGCTGGGATGTTATGGTTTTTGATATTTGATATTTTGTGTCAACGAATGAATTTTTGTTTACAATATTTCTAATTGATTTTCTACATACAATATTTCCATGTATCCATATAATTTTTTGTATGCACTTATGGAATTTTAACTTTTCTAAATTCAATCAGTCTTTGTACGTATTGTACTAAAGTCGTTTTCGGTAATTTTTGTAAAATCAAAAAAATCGCATCCGTTACATTATTAAAAACAAATACAAAAAAAAAAGATCGAAATGAATCCTCAAAATAATAATACCAACAACACCAAAAACATAGAATTTGACGTGGAACTGAGCCATTCCTTTTCAGAGACGTTGGAACGGTTGGATCCAGCTCCCACAAGAATGAACAACATCCTAATGGCGTTAAATGAGGATGAAAGCGAAGAATTTATGGAGGTGGTACAGTTGCTGGATCCAGTTGTTCCAGCAACAAACAACTGTAACTCCACACAAAATGGAAGGGTCTGGGAAGAAACTCAGGATTTATTTTCTCCTGAGGCACCACAACTGCATTATTATGATCTTGATATTGCTAGTGCGAATTTGTTGAATATATGCCCCAACAACCAAATGGGTGACTTTGAGGACGAGGCAATCTTACAGATGAGTGGTTGTCCTGAAAACCTGCTACATCCCACACCATTTTCAATTAATGATTAACAAGTTGTTAATAAAAAATTTAAAACATTTTGAAAAACTAAAAAAAACTGAAAAAATAAAGATTTTCAAAAAATTTACAAAAAACCTAAAAAAAAAATACAAAAATCATAAATATTTTGAAAAAAAAAATAAAAAATTGTTTGAAAAACTAAAAACCCCTAAAAAAATAAAAAAAATCCTAAAAGAGACAATGCTTTTAAAAGAATTGAAGTTATTCCTCAATAACCAATACCACTGCTTGACGACGAGCACCCTCCATCCCACCCACACTGGCAATTTGCCAATTCTGAGTTTGAAGGTCTTCAAATAATTCTTCAGAATAACCTCAGTGTCACTTGAAGCCATTCATGAGCTCTGTGTTGCAACCATCATCATGTTTTTCCAAAACGTCCAGTTAGGATTCAGGCCATAATTCTCCTACTTCGCTAATGACAACCTTAAATATGGCTGCTGATCTTTCGTTCCAAAATCTTGATACCAACCAGCGTTGACAGTTCAAATTTCATTTCTTTTTGCCACCAATATTGGGTTGAGCACCCCTACCAGATTCAAGGCCGGAATCCAAGGTCCCAACCTTTAGACTTGTGCCGATAGAATTAAATCGGAATCATTTCTGCCCATATTTTCATTTTCATTTTTTTGACAAATCCAATAAGTAAAATTTTGATAACAAATCTTATCAAAGGATGCTCGAGCATTGGAAAGCTGTGCAATACAAGAGAAACCAATTTTGCGAGCGTTAGTTAACAAAGTTTTTGTCTGAATTGCAAAAATGATATTTTAATAAACAATGTAAAATTTTTAGACCAGAAACACTCCCTGGTGCTGGTGCACCAAATTGCAAAGCAACTCATTTTTTGTACAACAGTGCGTATGATTTATTTTTGTTTTCACATTAATATTATTTTTTTTTTTACTTTTACTCTTTAACAATAAGAAAACGTCTCAAAATTCAAAAGTATTTGTCAATTTAAAGACTGCCCGAACAGCACGTCTTTAATTTTTTGATATTTTCAAACAAAATTTGAGTATTTTATGATTGTTCTGCAACAAGCTCATCATTGAAAAATATAATATATTTTATTTTTTTTTATTTTATTATACAGTAAAACACACAATTATTCTTACAAACCACTATTGTTTTACTGTAAGCTTCTTATTTAAGGTTTAAGTCTTTACTAAAACATTAATTAGATTATCTTTTAATTTTTTCCCAAAATGACTTATACTGATTTAAAAATGTTGTTCAAACATATGGTCTGTTAGATGGATATTTCGATGCTTACACACGGAATGACAAACTGAGTATACTCCTTAAACAAACTTCTGAAAGTCGCCAATTTTTACAGATTTTTATACTTTTCTTTAAAAAAAAGTTTTGTTAAGTATTTGCATAAGTTTATAGTTCTGCACTTGGAATTTCCTAAATCACAACTTAACTTTTCTGAATTCAAATGGATTTTTTATAAATTACAATTTATAAGAACCTGATATTACAACAAAACTGTTTTGTAAGAATGATTTTATGTTAAAAAAGATTTTTTTCAAACACAAAATTTTCAAGAATATTTATTTTTTGTTGCTTGAATAATACGTTATTTATTTGGATTTTTGTGAATAACCAAAAAAAATCACAAATTTTTGTTGATTATTTTGAAAAATTCTATTTTGTTTGAATTTGAAATTCAAAAAAAAAATTTAATTTTAGAAATTTTTAAATAACGGGCAATAACAAACGTTTGAATACTGCAATATAATTTTTATACCCTCCACTCTGGTCATAGAGGGTATGTATAAGTTTGTCATTCCGTAGATAACACATTGAAATATTGGTTTAGGACCCCATAAAGAATATATATTCATGTTCCTTGATCGATTTTAAGTCGATCTAGCGATGTCCGTCTGTCTGTCTGTCCGTCCGTCTGTCTGTCTGTTGAAATCATGTTTTTGGCATTAATCCGAAACCAAAAGTTGGGTTATTCTCCTAGGCAGAAACTGATGTATTTTTTTTTTGAAATCGGTTAAGTATTTTAAAAGTTATGAGTGAAAATGTAAAGGTACCTCTAAAATTATGGTGAATTTTACAAAAAAAAAAAAAATGCTATAACTTAAATAAATGTAAACGAAACTTGGCATTTAATGTAGTTTTATCATTCCTAACACTCACAAAATATTTGGACGAAATCGCACAATGGGGTGAGGCACCAGAAATTTAACCCAAAATTTAAAAATGATTTATCTTGGCTCATGGTTGACATATTCATGTATGGCGTGGCAGCGCGCCATTTTGTGGTCGTTGATGTTTTTTTGTCTTCTACGCTTGTTAGTTGTTGTTTATATCAATAGAAGTAAAAAATACGTAGTATGTGTCATACACGTGGTTGCTTTTATATAATTTTCATAATTTTTATATAATTTTCATACATACTTACTGGGCTATTCATAATGAGTAAATTAAATGTAATGTAGGTTTATTTGACTGATATTGCATGAATATTTGTCAAATAAACCTACTTTAAGTACACTCTAAGTATTATGAATAAAGGCCTTATAAAATATTTTTTTTGTTTTAAATATTTACATTGCACTATGGATCCTATCTTCACTTTTCTTGGGCAAAATTACAAAAATGAAAAAATTTTTGGTTTGAAATAGATTTTGTGTTAAAAATTGTTTTAGTGCAGTGGTTAATATTGTGGTGGGTATTTAAAGATTCGGCACAGCTGAATATAGCTTTCTTACTTGTTTTAAATACTTTATATAAATGCATTTTTTCCAACTAATATTTGTTTTTTTTTTTTTTATATCTCTAGTTTTCGAGTAAATTCGAATATAATAATTTTTTGCAATTCAACCGCGATTTTTGCAAAAGTGCTCGATCGATGTTTTGGTTTTTGTTTCTATATAATTCTTAGACATTCCAAATACGTATTCAGAAAAGAAAATATATTATTCGCACTTTTTGGCAAAAACTGTTTCCAACCACCCGTATTTTACTTGGTTGGTCAAAGTCAGAAATTGTATCTGGCCTATGTGATATAGTTATAAAATAAATTTGAAACATTTTTGATATTTTATAATTTATTATTTTAATTTTTTTCAATCCCAATTAGAAATTTTGTCTTTAAGACAATGTCAGTAATGATTCACCAGGTAGAAGTCAGCAAGTGAATACATTTTACTAAAGACAACTTAAGGACATGTCATATTTTTTGTCGGAGCTCCCCAAGTTCTATAAACGTACTGACTTGTCATATAAGTTGTCTTATCAATTTAGAAAAATCATGTCTGACAATTATATAGCAAATATATAGCAAATCACTAAACATTTTTTTCCGATGTAAAATCTATGTAATTTTGTTTAATCCTTTAAAACTCTTTTAATTTTCTTTGTAATTAAAAAAATAAAATTGAATTGGTCTTAAAACAATAAAACAAAATAAAAATAAAAAATCAGCGACCGGGAATTGAACCGAGGCCAAAAATCTACAACACGTAAGCTGCCGAACCTGCTAGACAACTAGGCCAAACTCAACTTAAAATTGTTTGTAATAAAATATATTTTGAAATCATAATGTTTTCAAATTTGTCAAAAACAAAATAAATTGAATATATCGTCACCTTAATTGTAAAGGGCTCCTGCAATATTTTTTTGTAAATAATGTTTTTTGTTTTGTATAAATAATATTAAAAGCAACTAAGATACGCTTAAATAACTCTAAGAAAATTTTGTTAAATCGGATGAAGCCAAATACCAATTAATATTTAAAAAAAAATATATTTGAGGAAGAAAAATTTATATTGTAGCATTTTTCAATTCAGGTGACGAAATTTATAGAACAGGACAATTCAAATAATAAATAAATTTAAATTTGTTTTTAAATAAACACATTTATTATCAAAGTTTGGCTAAAGGGGTAAGGTGCTAGACCAGTAAACAGAAGGTTCTGAGTTCGCGGACCAAGTGAGGCAGATAAAAATAGTAAGTTTTAAAAAATTTAATTTAAGAAATGGACAGATAAAAATAGTAAGTAGTGTAGATTAAAAGACGTGAATTAATAAGTTTTAAATTTTTGGACGATCTCAGACGTACTATGTACATGTCATAATGTAGTCAGCACTATTGACTACCTGCATACTTGCCGGCGAGGAATTTTGACAAAATACTTGAAAAAGTCAGGAGGTGTCATGAGGTTTTTTGTATGGTCAGAGATTTTTCAGTCAGCAGGTACACTGACATTGTCATAAGGAACCCAATTAGAAATTTTGTCTTTAAGACAATGTCAGTAATGATTCATCAGGTAGAAGTCAGCAAGTGAATACATTTTACTAAAGACAACTTAAGGACATGTCATAATTTTTGTCGGAGCTCCCCAAGTTCTATAAATGTACTGACTTGTCATATAAGTTGTCTTCTCAATTTAGAAAAATCATGTCTTTAATGCTGACAATTATATAGCAAATCCGACCCATCACTAAAAAATTTTTTTCCGATGTAAAATCGATGTAATTTTGTTTAATCCTTTAAAACTCTTTTAATTTTCTTTGTAATTAAAAAAAATAAATTGAATTGGTCTTAAAACAATAAAAAAAAAATCCGCGACCGGGGATTGAACCGAGGCCAAAAATCTACAACACGTAAGCTGTCGAACCTGCTAGACAACTAGGCCAATCACAACTTAAAATTGTTTGTAATAAAATATATTTTGAAATCATAATATTTTCAAATTTGTCAAAAACAAAATAAATTGAATATATCGTCGCCTTAATTGTAAAGGGCTCCTGCAATATTTTTTTTGTAAATATTTTTTTTGTTTTGTATAAATAATAATAAAAACAACTAAATTACGCCTAAATAACTCTAACAAAATCTTGTTAAATAGGATGAAACCAAATTCCAATTAATATTTAGGAAAATGTTATATCTCCTGAATAAATTGGTTTTTGGATTATAGCACCTTGTTCCACACCTACATTCAATTATTTATTTTACTATTCGATATTTCGTCATCCGACGGATGACATCTTCAGGATCTTATATAAATTACAAAAAAAAAATATACAAAAAGTTAACACAATATTTTCACAACATTAAACACTGTCACACAAAATTGAAAACATAAAAAAATACCAACAACATAAACTTACAAAAATATAAAATTTTTATTAAAAAGAGTAACAATAAACGCACAATTAAACGACTTCCCGCTAATCTGATCTTTATTGCACAAATTCGTTGATTTGTTTATGATGTGTTGGTAAGGGTTATAACTTTTTGAATTTTTTGCAAATATCAAAAAGTCCATCCCACAGTCGTATAAACCATGAAAAAATATTAAGAAATGATGTCTTACTTTTTCGCGATCGTTAAAAAAGTTCACGCACCAAACGCGATGAAGTTTTAATATAAATTTTCTTTTAAGTATAAACAAATTAAATTTAATTACAAAATATTTAGGATTTTCTTGTAATTTCATTAACATAAAAACAAAATCTCATCAATTGGATGGAGGGCGCGAAACAATCGCGATATTATGACGTTATTTCGCGAATTTTTTAAATTAGCTAAATTTTAGTGTCAAGTGATAGGTGCTATGAGGCAGTAATTCTTTTCAGCAACTTAAGATTATAATCGCGGAATTTTGGTGCTTTTTCGCGCATGTTATAAATAAGTTAAATGTTGGTTTCTTCTGATAGGTAGTCATGAGTTTATGATAATTTTCAAATAATTAAGATATTGTAATGGACAACCCCTGTGATTTTGTGCGGTAATGATTTTCTTTGGTTTCTCAAAATAGGCTCAACATTTTTATTATTTTTCTAATGATGTTTATCTAAAGACATTTTTCTTGTAAATTTTTAAATATACTTTAAATATATTCTATTCAATTCAATATTCAGAATGAATCAATACATTCTTTTATGTAGATCGTTTAAGATTTTGGCTAAAAGTATAAAGGCTAAGATCTAGTAACATTTTAACTATGTTACCAAGTTTGTGTAATGGGTTTTGCAGTTTAAATTTAACTGACAACCTTATTCGTTTCACCGAATATTCTTGGTTAATTTTAAGAGATTCTAATGCCTTCAAGCATAACTGCTTACGTTTTTAACTACCAACATATGCAATTTTAACGTTGTCGTTGGAATAATTTATGACTACTATTGATAACCGAAATTCTCAAAGAATTGGGTCACCTAAAACGGAAGCTAATTCTATCTTTCCGTTTTGACCAATTTAGAGGAGCTGCAACATTCGTCAGAAGATTTTTTTGAGAAAATTCAAGTGTAAATTTTATTTTAAAATTAATTAAATAATGTTTTAAAGTGTTAATTTATGAATCCAATTTTCTCTCAAAAATTTTGTTGCTAGACATCAGGTAAATTCATATAAAAATCTCTTTGGAAATGATAAAAAATTTTATTTAACAAAAATTTTATTTTAATAGATTTTTGCTAAAAACCGAATGACATCACAAACAGATTAAAATCATAAATATTTTTTTTTAAACTACAAAAACCACAAACAAAAGTAAGTTTAAATATTGCATAAAAATAATAAAATTTAATTTGACATTAAAATTAATTTTTTTTAATAGAATCTCCCATAAGAGAAATCCAAATTTGGTCACGAAGGAAAGTTCTTCTTCTTGTATATTATTATACAGAAAATCTATTCAATTAAGAAGATCATATTGCAAAGGGAAAAATTACCATATATCCAAAATTTAACTCTCATTGCCAAAAATCCCATAGAATTGTCTTGTCCGGAAAAGAGCAATCCAATTCAAAAGAGGTAACATTTGACATACAGACAGTAATTTACTTCCGGTTTCTAAAAATGTATCTCTTAATTTGCATTTTTATTAGGTTCCCCACAGTTACCAACTGATCTGAGAGAGAGAAGAGAAATTTCCCTTATAGGACTTTTTTTGTGTCTGCTTTGTAAAGGAAGTAATTTGCATTCTTTGACATTTTGAAGGTTTCAACTAATCAACAAGTGTTTTTAGATCGTGCAAGTAATTTAGAAAACGGCGGTTGAAAGAGTTTATTAAAAAAATTATTAAAATAGAATTGAAAGAAAATAACGGTTTAAAAAAAAAACAAAAGTGATTATTTAATTTTACATTGTTAAATTGTGATCTAAATCGATAAATTGTCATCTAAATTGCAAAAACCGGATAAGTAAGAAAAGTGTTCGTTAAAAAAATTTTATTTTAGTTTATAAAATCGAAAATATTAAAATCTAATTAAAAATCTTAATAGTTACGTTAGAAGTTAAATTAGTGTTAAATTAAAACTTAAATCTAAATTCCTTAAAATCTAAAGTATCACAGTGGATTTTTTTTATATATTGCACAAAAGTGAATTGTTTTAAAAACTACAAAATATTGCACGTAAATTCCGTAACGAATTCAACGAATTTCGTAAAATATTGCACATTGAGTTTCGCGTTTCGTGGAAAGAAATTAGCATTAAACCATTGTTTTACAAAATTAATTTTGCACCAAAGTTTGTTACAAAAATATTACGCACAATTTTTTTCGGGTGTAACATTTACCCACAGAAAAAAAACTGCAACTAAAAGAGTGAAATCTTTGAAATTGTACAAAGAATTAAAAGTGAACAAATTCGGGCTATTTTACGATAAATCATATTCTGAAATTTAAAGTGGTGAAAATTATAATTTGTAATATAATTTTGATGATTAAAAATTTTGAAAATTGTAAATTTTTAAAAACTGAAAATTTTGAAAAATAATAACTTTGAAACATAATTATAATTTGGTAAAGAGAAAAAAACAATAATTTAAAAAAAAACCAAAACACTTTAAAATTCAGAATCTGATTTGGTTAAATACGGGTTAGGAAAAAATATTACAAAAAAAAAATAATTAAAAAAAAAATACCTATATTGGAAAAGTTTTAGTGAGTGGTGAAAAGTGAAAAATTAAATATTGATAAAATTAAGAAAAAAAGAACAATTAAAAAAAAAAACTGTTTTGGAAAATATCATTAAAATTAAAAATAAATCTTGGAAAATAATATTCAAAATTTAATCTGTTGAAAAATTAGAAATTTTGAAAACAAAAATAAAGTAGTTATTTTCAGTAAATATAAAATTTTGAAAATAAAATTTGAAAAAGCAACGTAAAAGTAAAGTTATTTTGAATATTTTTTTTTCACCATATATTTAATTTTAAAATTAAGATATCAAAACAGAATAGAGAACATTAGTTATAATATGGCGTCATAATCAGTCATAATATAAATTTTTTAAAACAAAAAAATAAAAAAAACATTCTTGGGGGATTTTTAGAAATTGCATTCGGTGCGTGAACTTTTTTCACCGAAATGACCAAAAAAATATATTTTTGTAATCTGTACAAAATTGCCCATAGCGTGGTGGGATGGACTTTTTTTGTGCAAAAAAAGTTATATCCCTAGTGTTGGTAGCTGCTTGCACAATTGTTTTCTACGTCTTTTTTAAAATTCATCCTATGCTCTTTTTTTGTTTTTATAATGTACAACATTTCTAATGTTAGTCTCCTATTATATTTTTCCTCTGTGTATAGGATATCAACCTCATTTAAATTCGACAAGTGTGCTCTCTCCACACAATGGGCCAGTAGTGCAGTTTTTTGCGTAGATAAATTATTTTTACATTTCAAATCTGATTTGTGTCCAGATATACGGGTTTTTAATTTGTTCTTCGTGGTTCCGACATATACATTTTCGCATTTCTCATTTTCGTTACCGTTGCATTTAATTTTATATATTAAGTTGGATTTTTCCATTTTGTCAATTTTTGATTTTGTATTGGAGAAGAGTCAAAAATAATAAAAATCAAAAAGAAATAAGAAGGAAGAAACTCCTAAAATTTACAAATCACTGACGTATGTTCCAAAAATCTCAGAGAGAATTGAGAATTCTGGAATTTATAATAAAGAAAAATATAATATAGCATCAACCACCAGAAATACAATTAAACAACTCTTCTCCAATACAAAATCAAAAATTTACAAAATGGAAAAATCCAACTACCCTGGCAGTCTTTAAATTGACAAATAATTTTGAATTTTGAGACGTTTTCTGATTGTTAAAGTGTTAAAATAAAAAAAACAATAATATCAATGCGAAAACAAAAAATAAATCATACGCACTGTTGTACGAAAAATAAAAAAATAGATGCTTTGCAATTTGGTTCACCAGTACGTATGATAAATAAATTGTATTTAATATTGCTTATACCTACTATTCTTCTACAGGGAACTAATTTAACTGAATTAATAAATTCAGCAGAATTGAACTAATAGTAAGATACATAGTTTGTTCACCCGCACTCAATTTTAAAGACCGTATTCGTTTAGTTCTTTTTCGTAACTGATTTATTTAAAATGTTTTATAAAATACCTTACACTAAAATTCTTAAAACTAAATGCAGCATATCGAGGGCCTATATTCAAAACCCTCTATCTTCCATTTTCACGAAAATGACTTTTTGATGGCAAAATATTCAGTAAAACGGCCCTCATCTATGGTGTAAAATTCAGAACAAAAATATTTTTTTTTGCTATTTTATTTGCATTTTTGGTTTTCTCTATCTTTTACACACTTAATTTTTCTGAATGCAAAACCCTCTATCTTTTCAAATAATTAATTTGTAATTATCTTTTTTGAATAATCCCATCATGCATTACATGTTTTCATACTAAATTTTGCATACTGAACATGAATTTGTCAACAAAATTCCAGAACCACGATTTTGGTCCACTGATGCTAATTTTTTGAAAATTCTTGTTTGACTTTTTTGAAAAATATGGCTCAAAATTTAGATGTCTTGTGTACATTATGAAACAAAAATTTTAATCTTAAAAATCGCGATGCTGATCAGCATCTGTGGACTAAAATTGCGTTTTTAATTTTTTTTACTATTTTTTACATAACATACTCAACACTTTGTCAACTTTTGAGATGAATTCGGTAAAAAAATAATTTTTGTCTTAAAAATCAGCACCTGTGGACCATAACCGCGATTTCGGTCGTTGTCATAAATAAATCACGTTAAAAATTTACCGATGTCGTAAATGAAATCATAATAATTCATTTTTATTAAAATGCAAAACCCTCTATCTGATCATTTTCATTCATGTACTTAATATTTTTGAGAAACAAAACCCTCTATCTATCATCTAAAATCCCCAATTGTGCAAAATTTTAAAAACGAATCATATGTGAGATTCAGTAGTTGATTTAAAAAAATATTGTAGAATATCGAATTTTAATTACTCTAACAATACGCGAAATAAACAGTTTTTTGGCTCTCCTGAAAAGTTGTGTTTTTCAAGATAGAGGGTTTTGAATATAGGCCCTCCATATGTATGTAATGTACAAACACACTGTACATACGCATGCAATGCATGTTATCAGTTAACCCCACGGATGGTTTTTCCTGATAAATGCACAGCGTACCAATCAATAGTATTTATGACAGCAGGTCATAAAATCTGGTTCTCAAATGAGGGTTTTATTGCATTTCTTACTGATAAGTGTCATAAAACTATCTGGAAAATTCTTAAAATTTAACAAAACTACAGATAACATCTGGAATACATTAAAAATAAATTAGAAATAATAAAATATTTTATTGTTAAAATATTTATGTTCAATTCTGAACATTCTGCCGGCCGCCAGTGAATTGTATAGCTAACAGTCTTCTACGTAGAGTAAGTTGATAACAGGCGTACACCAGTATAATCATTATAATGATAGTAGATACTCCTAACGCAGCATGTTCGCTTATATGAAGAAACGTCAGTCCTCTTAATTTAACGTCTTCTTTTTTTAAATCTTCAATATGCCTTTGTAGTTCGGCAATCTCTTTGCTATGGTCAATGATGACGTTGCCAATTGGTTTAGTGACGCCATTTCCATCTGGGCTTATGTCTTTTGTTAGAAAAGTGTGAAACTCGTTATTTCGAGCACTCCGTATATTATGTGTAGCTACAAGGGTGATTTCGTCTATTCTGGCCGTGCATTCTTCTTTTAGAGAGAATATACTTTGTTGTGGAAGTTGTAAATACGGTTTCATCTCGTAGAAGACTACTAGATTCCAAGACGATGATGCGACATTAATTTGATTTATTGGATCTAAATATATTGCGGTGCTATTTTTTAGCTCTCGTACCATTGCCGTATCGAACCCATCTGTTGTGAAAACCATCAGCATATTTCTAAGGGCCGTCATCATCAAAGAAGTGCTTGTTCTTGGTTGTCGCGTTCGCAGTCTCTTTGGAAGTTCCTTCTCTTTCGGTTGGGTACTGTCCTGCATGGAACTTTCTTCGCAATTTAGAGGGCACACCTTTGATATTGGACGTTTTACCACTCCACCAGCAGTTTTAATTTCAACTACTCGAACCTTGCCATCTGAACCCACATTTGAGTTAATAATTAAACCCATTGGCCATTTAGCTGGATGAGTATTTTCATTTTTTATAAGAACAATCTGTTGTTTGGCATGTTGTCTTTTGGTTGCTTCCACTTGTTTCGTTGCTGTAGTGAATTCAAATATTCTTCTTTCCAGCGTTTCCAGAAGTCTCTTTTCATTTTTTGAATTAACTTCCAGCGATCCAGATGACAAAGTCGTTCATCTACCATAGCTTCAGGGGATACCAGCATTGGTCGACCAATTAAGAAATGACCGGGAGTTAAAACATGAATGTCATCAATATCCTCTCCCGTTGCAAATAATGGCCGAGAATTCAACACCGCTTCAATTTGGGTTAATAGCGTAGACATTTCCTCAAATGTTAATATGGAATCAGATTTTACACCAGCCTCCCAAATTCCTCCAAAGTGAGGAGCTGCCGGGGGAATAAAATGCCACTTAATGCCATCAGCTTCTAACGTGGGAGCTAATTTATTATTGCTTCGTATTGCTTTAAGCAAGTCGCCATTTAAACTCTTTGCCGCTCCAACAAAATTTGTTCCTTTATCTGAATAAATGTTGGAACTTTTACCTCTTCTAGAAAAGAACCGCTTCAGCGCCGCCATAAAGGCATCCGATGTTAAATCGCTAACTAGTTCTAAATGTATACACCTGGTAGCCATACATACAAATACCGCTACATACCCAGCAAAAAAAAACATTACTTAGAACAATGATAAAAAGGACTTCTACTGCTTCTGGAGTAGTGAATATCTACTGAATATCTCATTACAATTTCATATAGTTGTCGCAGCAAGTAAGTAGTTGTTTCAACTCGTTTTTCAGTACATATGAAGTGGTCTTCATACTATTCTATAACTTTGAACTTTTGAGTATACTTATTAACCACTTCATTGCGAATGCATAATATTGTATATTTAAGAAGTGATTAAACACTACACTCAAAAAATTATGTTAGTAAAATCAACTGAAAATGTCAGTTAAAATAACTACTTTGTTTTGGGGTCAACTACTTTTTCAGTTAAATCAACTAACAATGTTAGTTATTTTAACTGACACAAAACAACTGACTTATGTAGTAAAAACTACTAACATTTGTAGTCAAAACAATAAAAATGTAGTAAAAATAAAATAACAAGCGCGGGTACAAGGGGGGGGGGGGGGGGGAAATTACCCCCCCAGACCAAATTTCAAAAAGAAAAAAAAAAAGAAAGAAAAAGGAAGGAAAAGAAAAAAAGGAGGAATCGCATACGACTCGTTTTAAATTAAACGACTCGTTTTAGCTCATCATTCTATTACCATATAGTGTCATTTCGTTGTAATGGAATAAATACTAAACGAGTCGTTTAATTTAAAATTAAAAGACGTGTATGAGAATACGGGATTATAGCACATTCGCATTGCTATGTTAAAACACGGTTTAGTTGAAACATTGTTTTATGATCAGGGGTTAACTGCTTTTTTTGGAGTACTTCAGAAGTGGTTTGATTTGGACTACTTCCCTTATTTTTTGCTGGGTATGCAAAAACTTACACACACGAAGCAGCATAGCAGGCTAGCATGCTGCTAGCAGTAAACAAACAATGGGACGGACCTAAAAACTGAATCATTATTTATTAATATTTCAATAATTATACAAGTTAAAAATAAACGTGGATAGTTTAAAATTTGTATAGGTAAGCGTATATACGGTTATGCGAAAACAGTGCTATTGCTAAAACCGAGTTTATAATAGTCATAAACTCGGATATTAACAAAAAAAAAAAGCTGTAGGAAAAAGCTATAGAAAACAAAAATCAAACCCAATATTCTGAATTTTCATATTTCTTTACTATACGTAAGAAGCTTAATATAATTTACAAATACATTCCTTAATTGAATTATTTCATGTAATTTTTAAATATAAACCATTTGTAAAATAACCAATATTTATTAAATAATTATTGATAATTTCCAAATTTTTTAATGAAGTTTTATAGTGGAGATTTCTTTAGTGAGGAAGTGCATACTAATGTCTATATTTGGAAGTGGTGCAAGCCATAATTTATGACATTATATATCAATTTTTGGAAGTTGTTTAAAAGTATCTCCATTTGAATAATAAATCAGGGGTTAACTGCTTTTTTTGGAGTACTTCAGAAGTGGTTTGATTTGGACTACTTCCCTTATTTTTTGCTGGGTAGCCTTTAAAAGTTTTACGTCCTCTGCCTTTAGAACATTTAACACTAATTGGACCAGCATAGTCGACACCAGTGTTGATAAAGGGATGAACAGCGGATACACGAAATTCTGGAAGATTACCCATTATTTGTTGAGCAGCTTCTTGTCTATATCGTATACAAACTACACATTTTCTTACGTAACTTTTGAGCATGCTACGCAGGCCAACAATCCAATATGAATTTCTGATGTTGACTTTCATCACATTGATCCCACCATGCAGTGTCATGTTGTGAACTTGTCGAATAATCAGTTCAGCCAGATGAGATTTATTCAGAATCATTGGATGTTTTTCGTTGAAACTTAACGACGAGTTCTGGGCTATGATCACGTAAAGTGAGAATGATCTATCGACGTCGTCAAGACGATGCATTGGCTTCATGTAACTCGATTTTTCTTAAATAGTTTGTTCGAAATCGTCTTTTTGACGATTGTTAAGCTTCACGTAAGCTCAAAATCGTTTAACGAGAATCGTTAAATCGACTGAAAATAAACGACATCAAAATAGGTGTCGTGTTGAACATTTTTTTGTTAAAATAAAAACAAAATTGCTATTTTCTGAATTTTTTTACACTTTTATTTTAAATAATAGTGATTCCCTTCTAAAATACTATTAAAAACTTAAAAAAATTAAGCATTTTACTCGTAGCGTTTTTTGATACTACAGTATGTGGGTCAGCAGTTAAAGTTTTTCACTCGATTTGTAACATTTTCAATAGATTTAATACAAAAAAAAATAAACACCATTATTACTGAACTCCAATGATTTTATTGAATATATTATTTTCACTTATTTTCACATTTAATTTTTATAATTATAAAATAAAAAATTATCACACACATTGCTATCGGATGAATAAAACAAATGCATGTAGGGGTGTAAAAAGCACATCCTAAAATTGAGCTTTATATACACTATTTTTTCACAATCACATATTTAGGAAATGCTAAATTAATTTATTAATAAATTTATTAAAAACAAACATTTAAATATTTTGTTTTAATAGTTTTTTGTTTAAATTATAACTTTGCAAGAATTAATAACAATGCGAAAATAAAAGCAAAACAAACGTCAAAATTGTATTTATCGTTTTCGAATTATGTTCGAAACGATACGTTAGTGATGTGCTTACGTGAAGCAAAATAAAAACGACATCGTTCAATCGTCGACAGACGTTACTCACTTTACATGATCACAGTCCTGAAGTCTGCCACCAACTCTTAAAATGCCGTGAATATCCAAAAACGGGTTGAGTGACAACAATTTAAATTTAATGTCCAGAGTTTTATTCATTTTTAATATGTGAATCTCACATCCAAAGTCTTTTAGCTGTTGGAATTTTACAATAAGTTGTCTGGCACGATTGATCTCGTTTGTTGTAAGGTATGATGGCTGATAAGTTCTTCTATTCTTTAGGTTGCTTATGTACCTTAAAACATATGCTACAACACGTTCAATCTTACTTAAGGAAGAATATTTTTCAATTAAGTCATCAATAATGCTGCTTTCATGACATGTAGTTGCAACTATAACATTTTCTTTGCAACTATTGTCTATTGGCCATTCTGATTCATCTTTTTTAAGCCAAGCGGGACCATTCCACCATAGAATATTGCTGATCAGTTTGTCGGGTTTTACTCCTCTTGATGCTGCATCGGAGGGATTGTCTGCTGATTTAACGTAGCGCCAAATGATGTTAGGATGCTTATTTATTTCATCGACTCTTGTTCGAACAAACTTTTCTTTGCTCTTGTTGTTTTGAATCCAGGCAAGAGTTATTTGAGAATCACACCACCCAAAAACTTTACCTCTCCAGTTGAAAATGGTTACCACTCTTGCTAATAGTTTTGATAGCAGATGAGCGCCACAAAGTTCTAGCTTTGGAATAGTCTTCCTATTTTTAAGTGGATTAGCTTTAGTTTTTGACGTCAGAAGAATTATTGATGATTCAACTTTAACATAGATTACTGCTGCGTACGCACTATCGGATGCATCAGAGAAACCGTGTAGTTCAGCTTCTATAAATTCGTTGGTACCAACCCATCTTGGTACTTTAATTTTTTCAAGCTGCTGCAACTTGCTGATGTACTGCACCCATTCATTTTTTAAATCGTCAGGCAATGAAACATCCCAACTTAGACTTGATGACCACAATTTTTGCAGCCAACCTAATGGGTCGAATATTTTCGCTAGCGTTGATAGTACCATTCGCTTAGTATATGTATTTTGTTGAGGTACGCAAATTCTAAAGGAAAAAGCATCTATTTTGGGGTCCCATTGAAGCCCAAGCGTTTTAATTGATTCATTCTCTTCTATTTGTATAACCATGTTATTTTTGCTGTGGTTAATGTTGTCGATAAGTTTGCTGTTGTTTGCAACCCATTTCCGTAAAATAAAGCCATATTTAGAAAGTTCTTGTGACACTTTGGTTTGGATCATCTGGCATTCTTAAATTGTGCTAGCTCCTGTTAGAAAATCATCCATATAGAAATCATTGCTTATTGTAGAATGTATCTTTGGCTCGTTTTCTTCGGATCGTTCAGCAATATCTGCTAGAACTCTTGTCGCCAAAAATGGAGCCGATGCTGTGCCATATGTAACAGTTTGAAGTCTGTATTGTTGAATTGGTTTTTTAGGGTCATCTCTCCATAGTATTTGTTGGAATTTGTGTTGATCCTCGGCAATCCAGATTTGCCGGTACATCTTTTCGATATCGGCTGATATTACGTACTTCCAAATGCGCCATTTGACTAATATATCAAATATATCTTTTTGCTGCCTTGGACCTACCATCATGACATCATTTAAGCTGCGGCCATTTGTAGTTTTGGCCGATGCGTCGAAAACAACTCGCAACTTCGTTGTCAGGCTTGATTCCCTGATAACTGCTTGATAAGGTAAAAAATAACCATCGGATGATGTTGGTACTTTTTTCATATGACCCAAGGTTAATAATCATCAATGAAATGAACATATTCTTCTTTTAGCTGAGGATCTCTGATGAATCGCCTTTCCAGGTTGAGGAAACGAGCCAGAGCTTGCTTTTTGGAAAAACCGAGCTTGCTATCTTCTTTAAAAGGTATCATAATGATATACCTGCCATCACTGGAAATTTTTGTAGTTTCTTTAAAAAGTTGTTCGCAGGATACGTCTTCACTTGTTGCTTTTACTTCTGGTTCATCGACTTCCCAGAATCGATCTAGATCTTCTACATTTATTGTTGTTACGGCAGACACTGATGCAGAAGAAGTTTTAAATGTGCCACCTGATATTATCCACCCAAGTGTGGTATTTTGAGCAACCATCTTTTTGTGTTTTCTAATACCAGGTTTTAATATTTTGGGATACAAATCTAAGCCAATTACCATATCGATTCGGCCTGGTTTGTCAAAGGTTGGATCAGCTAATTTAATTGGTCCCCAAACATCCTTCATATCTGTAATCGGCTCATTTGGCAGACTTTTGTGGAGAGTCGACACTACCAGTGCTATAGCTGCCGTTTTAAATCCTTTGGAAACTGGTGAAGAAATTTCCAGTTTTATCCTGGATTTCGATTCAGCTACTATCGTTGATGATAAGCCACTTAGCTCCGTTTTTCTTGGATGCGGTTTAATCTTAATAGTACGGCAGCTTCTTCCGAAATTATAGTTTTTTGAGAACCGCTGTCAATCATAGCTCTCAATTCTTCGTAATGTCCATCACGATTTTTAACTTTGATAATAGCGGTTGCTATTAAAGTATTAGTTTTAATATCTATATTTTGTGACACGTTAGTGGACACCTTTTCTTTTTTATGTTCTATGTGTTAGAGTGTGTGGTGATTTTTTTTACAATTCCCACACACCGCTTCTTTTACACAATTTTTATTGTTGTCATGAAGCAAGCATTTATTGCAAATTTTGTTATTTTTTACAAACTCACTCCTTTTTATGACTTCTTGTGCTTTGAACTTGCGACATGATATGATGTCATGACCAGTATATTGCAAAAGCTACAGCGATTTTCAACCGATTTGTTAGTTGATGTTGTTGATGATGAAGATGATGATGATGTCGCACTTACAGTGCTATACAGCCGCTCCAGGAATTCCATTACAGCCTCTGTGTTGTTGAACATCTTTTGGATTTTCTGCAAGTTGATCGAAACGATGCATTGTTGTTCGTTCGAATTTAAAAAGGATTAGCTGTGCTATTATAGAGTCAGCCCCTTCATTGCAGTTACCTTTCTTCTTTATCATAAAGACACTTTCATTAACTGTGTCAATAAATTGTTTTACAGCTTTCTCTTCTTCTTTTAATTTCGGAAGCGCTAACAATTTTTCCAGATTTGTTGAGAAAATTTTTCTATTATTTTCGTATCTGTTTTCTAGAAGCTCCCAAGCGGTTGTGTAGTTTTCCGCGGAGCCATCCATTAGGTGGTTCACAGTCTTTAAGGCATCGCCACCCAGTGAAAGTTTAAGGTACTGAAACTTTTTGGTAGTAATTATGTTCCTTTGGTTGTGAACCAATTCCATGAAAAGATCACTATACAATTGTCAGGTGCGCCCTTAAGGGGTTAAGCTTATTGCTTATGACGACGGTATTTAAAAAGAAGAAGAGTAGAAAGATAAATATAGAAAAGTGATGCCAAGTTTAGAGGGGTGTTAGGGATTTTTTTTTTGTATGTGTTTTTTTATGAAGAGGATTTGGGAGAAAAAAGGAAGGAAAAAGGAAGATTAAAATCTTTCCTTTTGATGCTGATAATTGAGGAGGACGGTCATGTGCAACGTGGGAAGAATCCATTTTTAAAGAAAAAAGCCTTGAAAAGAAAGCCGCCATATTATTTTCATTTTTATTTAAATAAATTTTGTTTTGTCGGTACATAAAAAGTTACAAACATACAATCTGGTTCTATGTAAAACTAGATTAAACTAAAACAATTAAGATTGATACATTTTATTGTAAAACGTTAAAGCAAAATATCATCGAACATCATCGAACTAGATCCACCTCTGACCGGTCCTGCAGCTTAATCGTTTTGGGGTGCTCAGGTATTCTTTGAGGTTTTCGTACTTTTTTTTGAATGAGTCACCTGGACGACTTGACGGACGGGACCGCTCGCTATTAAAGAGAAAGGGATGTATATACATATTTATTAGTATCAAGTATAAATTTAGGGTAAACATTTATTAGAGGGAAACTTATTTTTTCACAGTCCTTTTTGGAAAATGACCCAAAAGTGCGCGGAAGGTTAGGGATGAGCTCAGGCCTAATACAGTCGTTGTAAATTTAGGGAAGATTTGCCCACATAGGTTGCCCCAATGTTAACCCTACCCTGAAAAGAAAAGTAATAAAAAAAAAAATTTTGAAAAACATACACGAAAAATAAAATATATATATATATACGAAACACCAAAAATAAAAACGGAAAATACTGACTTGTAGACAGAAAGACGGACGGACAAACCTTAAAGGACCCGCATCCAAAAATTAGCCGCTGCAAAAACTAAATTACCGGCGCCATAGAAGTCATATTTAAAACTACAACAACTCTGCTCCACCATATTTTGGCCTTGAATCATAAAAGAGACTATTTTTATTTTTTTATATTTTTATAAATTTTCTTTTATAAATTATTTTGCAAAATTTTGATTTTTTTTTAACAAAATAGCTTTTTTATCGCCTAACAAAACACTTTCATGAATTTTTCGATTTGTACCTTTTTTTCATCAAATGAGGCTAAATGGCACTCCATTTTGTTTTTGTTTTGCAAATAAGCCATAAGCCATGGTAAATTTTAAATACATTTTTATAGTTTTTCTTCTGAATTAATTTATTAAAAATTGTTTTCTTTTTTTTTAAATTTTAAATAATGTTTAATAAAATACATTTTGTAAATTGTTTATTGAAATTTTAAAAGGTTTTATTAATTTTCAAAATGAAGGCTTAAATCAGTAAGTATGTGGTAGGTAGGGTGACTTGTGTTTGTGGAGGCGACTCTGGGACAACCAGAATAATAGTTCCAGTTGTCATGGTGAGATCCAACGGATTTCAAGCGGGAGGGCCGTTACTGACATATCATCGGTCAGTTTAAATCCTTGAGTATACATTGCAGATTTGTTTTTGTGTAAGTATGTTGGTGTGTTTTGTTAGTTTCCGTTTTGCGTCTGTTTACTTCGGGTCTCAAGTTCATTTTTTTTTAAATTAAATTTTTTTTGGTACACCTCAAGACTGGTATAGATTGTTTTGTCACTGTCATTTCAGCCATGTTAGATTTGCAAGAACCTTCCCCCTTCCGGCGAGTTCTAGCCGCGCTAAAAGCGAGCATACCAGCAACGCAAATCATCTGGCAACATTTCTTTAATTTTTACCCAGCGACAGTACACAATGACCATTTGTTTTGATCGCCAAAGAATTTTGGGATCTCTATTTGAGGTAACTGATATTAACTTTGGTTGCGTATTCTATTATCACTAGTAGTATTTGCTGGTTCTTAGCGATGTACTCCCACTTTTGTCGATTTCTTCTACTTTTATTTGGAATTTAGCTAATTTTCTTCCCAATCGCTGCTTAGTCTTTTTCAGATCATTTAAGATCCCAGACTGTAGGACAATAGTGACTTCGGTTCTTATGAACCCGTCTATTTCATTTTCCATTTCCACCATCTCGTTCGTTCGGCTTGCGCCTGTTGTTTCAGCTGTGGAAGAGGGAATATTCCTTGCCCTTGCCTCAAAAATTTTCATTTTGAGGTCATCAAATACGTTTGATTTAAGATACTTAATTCTGGAAATTTTATCAGGATGAGATGATTTTTTTCAAAAAGTGACCATTTTTCATCAATAATTATTGACTGTGGATCACTCGTTAACAATGTGTTGATCTCCTGGAATAGCAGATCCTGGTTCTTGAGACTTTTCTCCATCTTTGCTGGTTGTTCTTGTTGTTTCTTCCAAAATTTGTTTACGAACATAAATTTTATACGAAGCTGTTGTAAAAACTTCTAATTTTTGTTTTAAATGTTTTTGTATAACAAATTTACTTTAGATATCAAACAAGACGCGTTTCAACTTATGAAAAAAAAAAAAATACACTTTCGAAGGACCACTTGTTCACCCGCACTCAATTTTAAATACCGTACTCGTTTGGTTCTTTTTTGTAACTGCTTTATTTAAAATGTTTTATAAAATACCTTACACTAAAATTCTTAAACTCAAAATCCTTAAAACTAAACGCAGCATATGTATGTAATGTACAAACACATTGTACATACGCATGCAATGCATGTTATCAGTTAACCCCACGGATGGTTTTTCCTGATGGCTGTAGGCAAAATCGCCCAAAGAAAAATGGCCCAAAAAAGAAAACGAAAATTCGCCCGAAAATTTTTCATACAAATTTGGGTCATATTTCATATGAAAAGTTACCCAACATTTTTGGGCAAATTTTCATAGTTTTTGGGAAAAATTTCGAAATTAAAAATTGGGTGATTTTTCATTACGAAAAATTACCCAAAAATTATATATGAAAAATTGCCCAATTTTATTTTGGTTTTATTTTTTGTCAAAATCTTAAAATGTCAAAACTGAAATATGTATGTCACAATAAATCAGTATATTATTATTTTTAGAAACAGAAAACGCATATCGTGTTTTTTTTGTAAATTATATATTGAACTTATCAAGAATAAGCTGAAGCAAAACCGTTCCGTTGTTGCTAACATACAAAAGCTTTGGTGGGAATCGAACCCAAAACCCCTGCTCTTACTTGCAGATTACCACGCTATCTATCGCAGAGCAGTAGAAAATCAAAAGTAATGAATTTAAAAACAGTATGCAACTCCGATTAAAGCTCCGCAGGCGAAAAATTTTACCAACAAATTTTAACAAAAAATCGCGCGATTTTTTGTTAAAATTTGTTGGTAAAATTTTTCGCCTGCGGCGCTTTGATCGAAATTAATTACAATTTTTTTTAATTTCGTTAAAATTTAAGTTTCACACTTAAAACTTTTACATCAATTACTTATGCATTTTACGGACTGTATTCTCAAAACAACGATCTATAAAAATAAATAATAAACACGTAACCTATAGTCTTATCTTAAAAGTTTTTGTCTTTGTCTTAAAATGATTCTGCGTAACCGGCCTTCGGCTGGGCTTAGAGATTACAAACTCCATGCCTTAGACCCACCCTCTCCGCAAAAGAAAGTTTTCTGTGTAGTATGTGCTTTGAAAAAAATGTGTTAGAAAAAATATTTTTTTATTTTGGGCCATTTTTCATTTCGTTTTTGGGCTTTTTTTCGTTAATTTTGGGCGAAGTTTCGTATTTTTATATTTGGGCCATTTTTCATATTTTTTGGGCGATTTTGCATTTGGGCAATTTTTCATAAAATTTTTTGGGCAATTTTTCTTTGGGCGATTTTGCCTACAGCCTTTCCTGATAAATGCACAGCGTATCAATCAATAGTATTTATGACAGTAGGTCATAAAATCTGCTTCTCAAGTGAGGGTTTTATTGCATTTCTTACTGATAAGTGTCATAAAACTATTTGGAAAATTCTTAAAATTAAACAAAACTACAGATAACATCTGGAGTATATTAAAAATAAATTAGAAATAATAAAATATATTATTGTTAAAATATTTATGTCCAATTCTGAACATTTATATTTTTTAATAAGCATATTAATTACAACAATTACAAATTATTTTTTTTTGTTAATTGATCGATATATTATTTGTTTTAACCGTTTGATCGATCAAACAAAATCAATTATTTGATTTATTCAAAGTTAAAATCAAAATAACTGACAACTCTAGTGATCAGTAAAAGAAATCCTTTGTAAGTTACTTTGTGTACTGCCATCTTTAGATCAATTTCTTAGCTTTTTATGTTATTGCACTTTAATTTACATTTTTACAAGTGTTTTTGTCTAGAGAGAAAATTGAAGTTCAAGTTTTCCTTTAATTTTTAAATTTATAAAAGGTTCAAGTTAGAAAAGTTAAAGTTCTGTTTTTATATTTAAATAATAATAATAATAAAAAGTTTTAAAGTATTTCAAATGTTGAGCAAAGCACTGTATTATAAAAATGTAAAAAAAGAAAAGGAAAGATTAACGAATTCAGAATAAACGCAGGTAAGTTCATTAAATGTTAAAAAAAATTAAGCGACAAAATTGCATTTTTTAAATTGCATGGTTTAAACTAATTCAGCGTGTGCCAAAAGATGTTCAAAATATGTTTAATGAAGAGGATTACACTATTTCGTTAAATCAGAGAATTCCTTCTGGAGCAGAATTTGGTCAGCCAGGTTTGCTAGACCTATATAAGCTTTGGTTTCTTGAGTTTTCGCCAACTGTCGCTTGTGCAACAACTTTACTAAAAATATTAAAATCTCATCATATTGAAGTACCTATTTCAGTAAAAGGCCTGATAGGAGCAAATTTGCCTTGTCCTAAAAGAACAGTTTCTCCAGGATCTCCACATAGGACTGCAAAACCAATTGGAACAAAATCAACAAATAATTAAAAGATCTTGTGTTGAAGAAATTATATTAGATTTAGGGATAGATGGGTTGCATTTATTTAAAAGCAGCGGTACCAATTCATCGCCGATATTGGGACGCATATCTAACATACCCGATGTTAAATTGTTTTTAATAGGTTCCTATGTAGGTCCAAAAACCAGCGGACATCAATAGCTACTTTCACGATTTTGCCCAAGATTACAAAGTACTTAAAAACGATGGGCTTGTTATCAAAATTAGAAAAATTGAAGTAAAAATACGTGCATTTATTTGCGATGCTCCTGCACGATCATTTGTATGCGGTGTAAAAGAGCATATGGCATTAAACGGATGTCATAAATGTACACAAAGAACATATAGCAAAAAATATGTGTATACACTCAAAAAATTATGTTGGTAAATTCTAGTGAATATTCACTTAAAACAAATGAAATTTTATTTAAAAAACAGTCAACTGTTTTTTCATTTAAAATGAAAACATATTACAGTCAATTTTTAATGTTAATTTAATGACTCACCAAAACATTAAAAAACTAGTGAATATTCACTTATTTTGTATTGAAAACAGTAAAACTATAGAAGAAATTTTTTACTGCCGAAATTGAATGTAACAAAAAATTCAGTTTTAAGACAGTAAATTATTTTTTTTTTTTAAACTACAGAAATAGTAGAAAACAAGAAAACCTTTATAAAATTAATGATTTTTCTTTTAAAATAACTTTTTAAAATAAACTACAAACAGTTAATAACATAATTTTCTTAGTGTAGTATATTGTATAGTACAGCGGTTACCAACCTTTTTGACTCGCGTACCCAGGGGCGTATCCAGGATTTTATTTCGGTGGGGGCCCAACATTTTTTTAATTTTTTTTTTTTTTTTACAAAAAATTTACATAACAGCACATGTTTTAGAATTTTTCTTGATCTTTTCCTTAAACTGAATGTAACACAGATTCTTCATTTGTGTGTAAGTTAAAACTGTTGGGGGGAAAAAATTAAAATTTTTTATATTTTAAAATTTTTTGAGAGACAAGCCTTTTTTTATATTGTGAATTTTATCAGATGCAGATACATTTTTACAAAGAAGATTACACCGCTCTACAAATCTGAGGGTTGTCGCTGCGTTTTGGATGAAACCAAAAAAAGTGGATAGGGTTTGGTGCCCCGATTCCAAAACGGTCACTCAAATGTTTTTATCACGTCACAATTTTTAGAAAATCGCGGTTAAGTTGTCAAAAAAGCCCAGTTTTGGTCATTTTTGAACGCTTATAAAATAAGATCCTGACATGCAAATGACTTGGTATCAAGCTCATTCGAAAGTGTTTAATTTTCTCTTTCAGACAAGATCAAATCTTCTTGGAATTTAATTTTCTAAAGTGGTAAAAAAATTATTAGCCACAAGTGCTTTAAATCTAAAATTTACGTATGAATTTGTATGGAAATTTGTTAAAAAACACTGTGTAAATAAACTAAATATCTAAAAAATGGAAGGTTTTTTGCTAATGATATTTTTACTATTTTAAAAAATAAAATTTTTAGAACATTTTATCTTATCTTTAAGAGAAAATTACAGGCTTTCGAACGAGCTTGATACCAAGATATTTAGACTTTTTTCCTATAGAAAGATTTTCTAATTCTGAGACATTTTTCCTATAGAAAGTCTCAGATTCTTATAGAAAACGTCTCAGATTCTTCGACATTTTTCCTATAGAAAATGTCTCAGATTCTTTGACATTTTTTCAATCGAAAAAGTCTCAGATGCCTAATTAAACGCTTTTCCTATAGAAAAAGTCTTAAATTCTTAGACATTTTCCTATAGAACAAGTCTCATATTCTAAAACCTTTTGCCTATAGGAAATTGGCAGATTCTGAAACATTTGTCATAAAGAAAAAGCCTCAGATTCTGAGTCATTTTCCTAAAGAAAAAGTCTCAGATTCTGAAATATTTTTTCCATAGAAATATACTCAGATTCTGAGACATTATTATAAATACATATTATATAGAATTAATAATAATAATATTATATAGAAAAAGATATTTTTACAATAGAAAAAGTCTCAGATTTAGAGCATTTTTCAATACATAAAGTCTCAGCTTGTATCTCTGACACATTTTTCCTATACACAAAATCTTAGATTTTGAGATAATTTTCCTTAACGAAAATTCGTTGATTCTGAGACATTTTTCATAAAAAAAATATAAGATTCTGAGAAATTTTTTCTAGATTGTAAGAAAAATTCTCAGATTCAGAGACATTATTCCTATAGAAAGTTCTCAGATTGTAAAACATTTTTCATATAGAAAATCCAAGAATTTTTTTTATAGAAAAAATCTCAGATTTTGTGACATTTTTTAGATTTACAGACATTATTCCTATGGAAAGTTCTCAGATTCTGAAACATTTTTTATATAGAAAAGAATTTTTTATAGAAAAAGTCTCAGATTCTGAGAAAAAGGCTAATATCTTAAGACATTATTCTTATAGAAAAAGTCTGAGATTCTCAGACATTTTTCTTATAGAAAGTTTTAGATTCTGAGGTATTTTTTTATGAAATAGGCTCGTTCTGACACATTTTTCTAAAAGACAAAGACGCATTTTAATACACTGCGAATCACATCAATAAGGAATCGAGTTTTCATTTTTTAAACGAATATATCTTTGTAACGAATAAGTGGAAAAATATAAAAAAATTCACTTATAAAGACCATTATCTAGCCAATAATGTCAAATAGTAATAATAATAAAAAAACTGAAAAAAGTGCTTTAAAAAATAGTTTTCCGCAACTTGTTAAAAAATCACTAGTTTTTTTGAATGACTTGAATAAGGAATTTTGGAATATAGACCAAGTAGGACCTGAATCCAATTTGTAATGAATAGCAATCCCTCAAACAATAAAAAGAAAGCAGTTTTGTTTCGAATTTCAATAAAAATGGGACTCACAAAGCTCTTAGCTCTTCCGAAAAGGAAAAAGTACTGAAAAAGTGTTAAAGGCCGTTGAAATCGCGGGAATAATAGAGAGGGAAAAAACTGCTGTATGCAATTATCTAAATAACATTCAGAACTATGGAAAAAACATGAATGGGCGAACTAAAATGGCAACAACAGAACGATATCGATAAAAATTTTAAGTATTCCCCCAAATTCTACGCCGACATCTTTCAAAATTCTCAAAGAAAGTGGCGTTAATGGGAGTATTTGTACAGTCCGTCGCATTTAAAAGTCAAGTGAGATCAGTGATCGTCGAAAATTATGCAAAAATTAATAGCTGAATGTCAAACGTAGTTTGCAGCGCCTTAATCTCGCCAGGAATACAATGACACGGTCTCAGAAATTTTTTAAAGTAATTTATTCCGACGAAAAAAAAAATGTACCGTTGCATTAGACGGATACAATTGTTTTCGGTGATTTGAGACAATAAAAACCGTTTTTGCATAGCAGACAGATCATAGAAGGTGTTTTTATGGTATGTGGTGCGATATTCTACTGTAGCATCATCACTGTTCCTTACGTTACCATCGATGCTTCTTAAGTTTGGAATAAAGGGGTCACTTTTTTTGCAATTTTCAACAGATTATAAACTCATTTAACTTTTAATCGTGATGGACTATACAAATACCCACAAAATCACCACTTTCTTTGAGAAATTTGGCACCTGTCAACGTGGAATTCAAGAGAATTCTTAAAATTTTGGTCGATATCGTTCTGTTGTTGCCATTTAAGTTCGCCCATTCATGTTTTTTTCCATAGTTTTTAATATTATTTAGATAATTGCATTCAATAGGTTTTCCCCTCACTATTATTTTCGCGATTTTAACGGCATTTAACACTTTGGACTTTAAAGTCAGTACTTTTCCCTTTTCGGAAGAGCTAAGAGCTGTTGTGAGTCTCATTTTTATTGAAATTCGAAACAAAACTGTTATGTTTCTATTGTTGTAAGAATTGCTATCCATAACAAATTGGATTCAGGTCCTACTTGGTCTGTATTCCAAATTTCCTTATTCAAGTGATTCATAAAAAACTAGACATTTTTTAACAAGTTGCCAAAAAATATTTTTTTAAAGGACTTCTTTCAGTCTTTTGATTATTGTTATTATTTGACATTATTAGCTAGATAATGGTCTCTTTCAGTGCATTTTTTTATATTTTTCCGCTTATTTATTACAAAGATATATTCGATTAAAAAGTGAAAAACTCGATTCCTTATTGATGTGATTCGCAGTGTATTTGACTACAATTTACTTACAATTAGGTAAATTTTTTGTGTAGATAAAGCTTCAGGTTCTATGATATTTTTTCATTAGAATCTTAAGTTGAAAAGTTTAAAATTCTAAGAAAAAATTTTCAGACTTGGAGATTATTTTAACAGAAAAATTTTTAATTTCAAAACATTTTTCTTCCAAAAATTTTGGAATCTTGTTTTTCGAATTTTCTTAAGAAGTTTTTTAATATTGTACTTGTTATTTGATACCGAATCCTGAAATTCGTGAAATCATTTCGGGGGGGCCCGGGGCCCCTGTATACGACACTGCGCGTACCCCTTATTTTAAACTTTATCAGCCGCGTACCCCCTAGAGAGTTTTTTGTTTTCGTTAAAAAACTTCACTTATAAATATAAGAGTTAATTTTGAAATTTTTTATCTGCGGGTATTATCATTTTTTTGAAGGATTTAGGGTAGATCAAAACAATGGTGGTATTTTTTTTTTTTTGAAAAATGTTCGTTTTTTAAGTCTTTAAAAAAGTTCCAAAAACCCATCACAGGGGGCGGATATATAACGTTTTTAATTTTGTTCAAATGTTTTTTTAATACGAGGACAGGTTAATAATGCCGCGACTTTTCTTATGAAACACCCTCGTATATACAATGAAAGGGCATTTTAAGCTTAACAAAATGATACCAAAATTTCCACTCTACCCAGCAAAAACTTCTATTACCAAGTAATGAGGTTTTCGCCTTAAAATAGATGGTGGTATCTAGTTACTAGGTTGGTGAAACACTCATTATTTTAACATGGCGATGTCATTGGAGTAATGACCGCATACCCACTCGCTTACGAGAATGCTACTGAAAAACTACATACATTAGTACCACAAATAATGAGCTACAAGTAGCCCAAAAATAACTTGTTACCCACTCCTTACAAAAATGCTATCAAATAACAGCATACATTAGTCCTAAAAATAAGTAGCTACTAGTAGCCCAAAAATAACTAGTTACCCACTCCTTACAAAAATGCTACCAAATAACAGCATACATTAGTCCTAAAAATTGGCCGTCTTGCCTCAGCAAGGGATTGCGTCAAAAGTAAAATGTTCCCTTCATGCCTATTCGTCAGGATGATAAAGTTCATGTTAAACGCGGTTATTTCAAGAGCAACCAAGCGGGAAAATTTCTACAATCTAAATGTAAGAAAAGCCAACGGAACCAATGTTTACGTTGATATCCATCCCTCCAAATGTTTGATTGTAAAATTCAAATAATACAAGGACCGAAAATATATCTTGGAAAATAGTAGAAAGGAATCACAATGGACCTCAGAGTCTACGTGTGTTGACGTAAAACGTCAGCAGCCACTTACAACCAATAGTAGAAAGGAACATTTGGCTGCTTAGGGCAGGACCAATAACAAATATACAGAAGCGACTGCTGCTCAGCCCATGGAAACCACATTAAACACTATCTTAAGTTTTAGTCTATATAAGAGTGAGTAAGTTTTTAAGGGAAATACTGTCTATGATGGCTTTTTACCTTTTAACCGGTTTTAACATACTTTAAACAACAAGAAAAACAAATAAGTTAAATTAAAATTTGGAAAACGCCCCAAAATTTCTAGAAAAACAATTACAATTTACAAAAAGCCAATTAAAATCCAGAAAACTTCAATAGAAGTTGTGTAAAGACTAATTAAGGCTCATAAATCACTATCAAGTGTCAACTCGATCCAGGGTTTTAAATATAAAATTGGGTTTTCTAAACTTTAATGTGTTGTTCACAATTTTAATCAGAATTCCTGAATTTAAATTTCTGTTGACGGAGTTTTATTAGAAAAAGTAGAGAAATGTTAAGCTTTTTTAAGCTAAATGTGCAAGTTCTTTCTAAATTTTCTTTAGCATTTTTTTAATTTTAATAAAAAAAAATTATTTGGACAACTTATCAAATATAAATATCCTGTATGAGGTTATCGGTAACTCATTATTTGTTAACAAGAAGTAATCGAGCAGGTAACGAGTCCTCATTACATAGAATGCAGGCGGTAATGGGGACTTATTACCAAGTTTTTACTGGGTATTGCAATCCGTCTCAAAAATGCCCAAAAATACGTTTTTTTTTGGGATCTTTCATATCACATAAATTTTCTCAAAACCCTATTTTCATCGAAAAAATTGGGAACCATATTCGGAATCAGCATCGAAAGGTTATTTGGAAGCAAGTATTCAGATCTCAAAATATAATAAAAAAATATCGCAAAAAATTCTCTCTAAATTGGACAAAAATATGTTTTTTTGTGAAATTTTACCTCAACTTTCTTAAAAACCTGACATTATCGAAAACTTTGGAAGCCAGATGCGAAACCAACATTGAAAGGTTAATCTAAAACGATAATCCAAATTACTTAAATTTTGCGTACCCCCGCGAAAAGTTTCGCGTACCCCCTAGTGGTACGCGTACCATAGGTGGTAACCGCTGGTATAGTGTATTGTTTATGTAACTCGAAATGCAGGGAAACATATTTGTTATGAAAATTGTATACTCGAGATATTTGATAATCGCGATTACGATTTGAAAAAATCGCAGTTAATCGCGATTACGATTTGAAAAAATCGCAGTTAATCGCGATTAACGATTAATCGAATTTTTAAATAACTGGAATTGCAATAGCTTCATTAAAAAAACTCTTTTAAAATTTACATTTCAGAAAGTACGAAAATTCAAAAACTAATAATTTTGAGAAATAAAATTATAAACGTTGTTTTTTTATTTTTAGTACCAAAAGGTACATAAAAATAAAATGTATTTATTCGGCCTTTATATATGTATATATATTCGATTAGAGTTTTATTCTAGTTCGAGGCTCAAAAATATTTCTATATATGATATTGTCATAATAGAGTATTTTTAATTTATTGCTTTAAAAAAGTTACTCATTTCATAGTATGTCTGTACTGATCAGTTTCATCCCCACTAAGGAATCTTCAGCAGACTTTAGAGAATAATCGTTGGTCAATCAAACATCAAACCAGACATAATATTAGTCTGCTGGAGATTCCTTAGTGGGGATGAAACTGATCAGTACAGACATTAGGGCGGGTCGATTTTTTTTGTCAAAAATCGTATAGCAGAAACATAATCTACAAGAAATTCTAAGAACATTTCCCAAAGAAACCATGTTTCTAAAATCAAACCCTAGACCGCGCCTAACGACATGAAGATTTGTCCGTCCGTCCTTTTTTTCATAAGCAAAATATAGAACTTGACTCTTTTTTGGTGTTTGTGTTAATTTTTGGGCTTTGGTGTGCTCTGAGCTATATAGTAAAATTTTATTGGCAACATTTTTGTAGAACATTTCATCCCCACCCTCCCCCTTTTTCGGGGTGTTTTTTGCGATTTGTTACACTAGAGCCAAAAAATACCGTTATGAGAGGGAGTTAGAGGGTTAATATGTTTTACAAAAATATTTGCCATAATATTTTGTACAAAGTTGCTGAACATACCCTACCCCTCAGATGTAAAGAAAACATAGTTTTATATACCGATATGCAGCAAGAACATATCCAGCGGGAATGTTTTACAAATTGCCGCTGGATATAATTTGAACAATTTTTGGGATTATGACCGGCAAGTGTATTAGACATAAACCCTCAAATGGAGAAATAAATAATTAGATTGATTTGTAATGCAAACGCCACAGACGAAAAATGATAGTAAGAAATTTTAACAATACCCAGGAAAATTTTTCAGAACCGATTCCGATAACACTTGTTCTAGAACAGGTTCTTCGGTAATCAAACACTATTACACTTTAATTATTCAGAACAAGTTAAGTGAATATTATTGTGAAGTTTGTTCTATGCAATCTAAATTTCATAACATTTTGGTTCTCAGGAATTAAAAAAAAATTATGTGTCAAAAAAATTAAAAAATGAATATAATTTTTTTTTGTGTTCACCAAGAAAAAACACGAAATTCTATGAAAATATCAGGATAAAATCGCGAAAATTGTTGATACGAAGGTAAGTAAATTAAATTTTGATTGTCTGGGTCGGGACAAATACTAATAAAATAATGTTTTTCATTTTTGTTTGCAGAAAATTCATGTTCTGATGTATCTTTATTGCAAGGCCCAAAATGCAATTTTGGAGGCGAAAAAGGATGTATGTGTGTTAAAAAAAATTAACATACGATGTCATATAGGATTATCTTTATCATTTTTTAATAAATTAATGCAATTCAAAATATTTCTTTAATTCTCATTTCTGTTCTAAATTTTACTTCTAGAACCGGTTCCGAAGAACAAAAATGCTTACAAACACCTGTTGCTTTTGGGACAATCCCTTTGTAAAAAGAATCGGTGTTGCACAAGAATTAGAACAGGTTCTAGGGAAGTATAAGTTGTTCCACAATCGGTTCTTTGCAACCGAAAATTTTGCTGGGTAATGATGATAATTTTACTCCATTATTTATTTTTTATATTGGGCTGCAGTATATTAACATGTATCGTCATACTCTGAAAGTAAGTGCAGGGGTTGTGGGTTCGATTCCCTCCAAAGCCTTTGTATGTTAATTACAATGGGAAGCTGGTGCAGCGGATTTTTCTTAGTAAATAAAAGTATGTAATTGAGGATCATAATGATATTTCTAATACTTTTGGGATGAAATTGGGGAGTTGCATATCGGAGAGGAAAAAACAAAAAATATTTTTTTTTACATCAGTATTTGATTTATTTTGAGTAAATTTTTTTTTTTTTTTAATTTTTGTAAAAAAAAAAAATTTCGAGTGTAAATTTTTTTGAGGTTAATTTTTTTTTTTGAGTGTAATATTTTTTTTTATAGTACATTCACACTTACCTCGAAACCCCGTTGAAACCTCGTAATTTCAATTTAAAAGCTTTGTCGTTCACACCCGAAATTTTAGACATTTATTAAGCTTTTAAAAATTACCGAAAAAAAATCTTTAGTTTTACGGGATAAAAAATGCACACATAGTTTATTTACTCGTTTGTTTACAAAAATTAATCGAAAATTACTGTTTAATTATTATTTTTTTACGAAAATATTAAAATATTTTTATTTTTGACACTTTCTTTAATTTATTTTCTATTCTTCTAACAGTTGTAAAAAAACGGAGAACTATGAAATTTAAAAGGTTTCGATCGTACTTTCGTGAAAGCTCATTAAAAAAAATGTTTTCAATTTGTATGGGAAAATACGTATTTTCAAATGAGGTTTGAGGCGAAACCTCGTTAAACGGGGTTTCGATGCCAATGTGAACTATTAGTTTTTTTGAGTGACAAAAATAGTTTCTTAAATATTTTTTTTTGGCTTACCATTCCTTTTCAAAGCGTGTTTAGCATTTTTTTCAACACGGGAGTTCGGGTTAAAACCAGTGTTGGCTACCGTTACCCTTTCAATACCGTTACCGATTAAAAACCCTTTAATATTGACTACCGTTACCGTTACCAATACCGAAATAAAAATGTTTAAATACCGTTACCGATAAAAAACCGTTACCTTTATTCGGATTTTTACCGGTATTATATCGGTTTTGTTTCGGTTGTATTAATATGACTTATTTCAATTTTTTTTGTGGATTAAAAACGTAGTAAAATATTTTTAATATACGTAAAAAAATATATGTTTATTCATTGCCAATCCAACGTCCGTCTGTAAAGACACGATAAAATTCAAAATAAGCGGGCTATTCTGCAGGTACGAATACGCCTTATGCTCATAGTTCAGAAATGGGCAAAATCGGACCAGATGAAAAAATGTTCCATATTTTATATAATTTTTTTGTCTATTTGTTTAGAAAATCAAACAGTTTTATGCCGTGTGAAGTTTATTGACAAAGATTAGAAAATGCGATTTTTTCGGTCCGCCCCTTTTGGGGGCTTTGCCATAGAAAATAAAATTAAATAATAGTGGTGTTTTTGTCAATTCCTATGAACGCTTAGATAAAACGATTCGACAAAAACGACATTACCGCTTAACTGAGCAAACTTGGTAATACTTTTTATTTGTTTATAAAATGGGCACCACTTTAATTTAAAATCTGACGTTTTTTGAAAAAAAAGAAATACAGAATGTAAAATATGTACATAAATAAAAAAAAATTGTCTGATAAATTTTACAAATGCATTATTATGATCAATAAGTTTAAAACAGTTTAATCATTATTTGTAGGATTTTTGACCACGCCGAAAAGAGGAGTGCCACAACAAAACGCATGTTAAGAACCCCTTGGCCCAAGTCTTTAATTGAGGACAAAAGTAAAAAAAAACTTGAGAGAAAATATTTTTTTAAGGTGGTGCCAGTTTAACAAAGGGAACTTTTCCCTCTGGACTGATTTCGCGCTTTTGCAAACTGCATATGACAGTGACTGTGACTCATCTATGCTCAATTTTATCGCCCAGCTTTATTTTTGGCTCAATTATGTACATATGTTTTCACAGACAAAAATTGCGTGATGTTCTCAAAAGGAACAAGGACAAAGAACACACACACTTTATGGGGTCCCAGACCTTCATTTCGATGGGTTGCACACGGAATGACAAAAAGAGTATAATCCAATATTGTGGTTTGAGGACATACAAATGAAATTGAGTTAAATTTCATATTTAAGGACCTTGATAACAAAAAAGGCAAAAGACACAAATTTTGATTTATAATCATCCTTAAATTGGTGTTTTTCATATAATATTTTATAAAAGTCCTCTTTTTATCACAAGATTTAAATTGAGTAAACATTTAGCGTCCTTAAAAGTTTCCCCAGCAGTTGTTGGCATCTTCCGTTGTCATTTTCCAATGTTTTACTCAGCTCCCAGTCTTCTCTTTCCTGTTTTTTAAATATCGGCCAAGTTCACAATGCACTTAAGCTTTTGGAATACTCTTTTTAGTCTTCTTACTTTTTAAGAGCCGTTTTGCTTTTGTAAAAAAAAAAAATATTAAAAAAATTCAAAAGAAAAATATAAATAATTTTTTTCTTGTTGACATTTAAAACAGACTTAGATAATTCAAAAGATAAAAATATTAAAAACTTGGTAGTATTTTTATAAGTGCTTAATTTTTAAGCACTTTTAAAATTTATGTCTTAGCTAAGCGTATATAGACAAAAATTTGTATGAAAAATGTATATTCGGATCGACAAAAACACCACTAATAATAAAATTGCATTACATATTTAAGCGTAAATATAAATAAAATGAATTTCATAACATTTATGGCGTGGGGAAAGGTTTCCCTGCGAGTCTGCTCGCCCTTGTTGAATACAATATTTAGTGAATGTTTTAGTTAAATTCTGAGTTAATTCATAGTATTTTATACCAGTACAAATATAATTATGTACTATATAGAAAATATACTGAATTTAACAGTTTTTTAATTTGTATACCATCCAACCACAGTATAGGGGTATACTCACTTTGTCATTCCGTGTGTAACGCATCGAAATATCGGTATAGGACCCCACAAAGTATATATTTTATTAATCAGTGATCGATTCTAAGACATTCTAGCGATGTCCGTCCGTCTGTAGAGGACGCGATACAGTCCAAAATAAATGAGCTAGACTTCCGTAGTTTGGCAGGAAAATGTCTTTTATTCCTAGGCAGGTTAAGTTCGGAAATGACCAAAATCGGACCAAGGGGAAAAAGTTCTCCCTTGGAGAACTAAACCAACCTAAGAAAAACCGCATTTTTTGCAGGGTTTTTTGTTCTTTTGCTAAGCAAATACACAGTAAAAAGTTTTGGGTTATATTTAAAACCTAGCGGAGCACATTTTAAACTACTTTGGAATTAAACTCAAAGTTAAATCTGAAATGGGTTATATGCTAAACCACATAGGGATTAAAAATTTGATTATCTTTATGTCATTTTTTTTTTAGTTTTATTTTGTTGCCAAAAAATAAATTAAATTTCTCTCTTGAAAAACTTATAAAAAATAAACGTCAAACGTCATCAAAAAATTGTATTTCATCAAGTTTAAGATAAACACTTAACAAGGAATTGAAAACAGCTGACATATTGAGTTAACAAAAAATGCTTATTCATTCAATGAAAGTTAGAAAAGAGGTTAGCAATGTACACAAAAGTAAAATCTTTATATTATCAAAATTTGTGATCCAGAAAGTGAAGATTTTACTCCGACCGAAATATAAATATCAAGTAAGTATTTACTACACACGTTTATCAATCATTTTAATTGATTTTTGGTTAACTTTACTTTTAGGCCAGCTGAATCTTGAAGCAGAAGGCAGAGAGATGGAATTTTTAGATCACGACGGTGCCTACCCCCTGGAATAATTTCTTTATACAGAAGCAGTAGCAGTTTATTTTATGCAGAGTTGTGCTGAGTTTGGGTGACAAATCAACAGTCCTCTGGATGTTAACTTTATTCATGTATTTGGTCTGTATTTGTATTCAATACACAAAAATATTAAAAAACATAACCTTACATTTGATTTATTTATTTTTGGGAAAATTTAAGTCCTGCCTTGTTCAAATAAACACCTGTTTAGGTGTAAAATTATTTTCATATTTTGGTTTTATTATAACACCCAAAAATAAATTCAAAATCCATTCTCTCACTCTCTTTTTATCTCTTTAAAAGTAAACTTTTTATGGAATAAATTAAATTATTTTTGGCATTGTTATATATACACACCAGCTAGGAATTAAAATTAACCAAAAACTTTTTACTGTGTACGACTTTCTTATCTCAGAAGAAGTTTAAAATTTCGAGGGGAAGGTGCCCCCTACCGTCACCCAGGTGTTTTTTTTTTGCAAATTTCTGACTTGTTAATATTTTATTCATAATACCGGTACGTACCGGTATTGATGTTTCGGTAACGGTTCACCGTTACCGAAATAATCGAAAATACCGTTACCTTTACCGTTACCGATTTAAAAAATATGTAATACCAATACCGTTACCGATACCGTTATTCGTTTCGGTTGCCAACCCTGGTTAAAACCCATCTGAAATTACCCATTTTGCTAATAACTTATGAACCACTAGACAGATTTCGCTGAAATTTAGTAATAATCTGACCGGAAGAATAACAAATATATACGAGAAGCTTCAGCAACTTGCCGTATATATTTTTCATTCTTCCGCTAACATTTGAAAGTTAGCGTGTTTCACACAGACAGAAAGACAGACTGACGGACGGATTTTCATGTCGTTAGGCGCGGTATAGGGTTTGATTTTAGACCAATGGTTTCTTTTGAAAAGTTTCTTAGAATTTCTTGTAGATTTTGTTTTTGCTATATGATTTTTCAGTTTTTATCGATCCATACAAATCGACCCGCCCTAACAGACATACACTCATAAAAGTTTTACAGTTACTGTTTCACAGTCAAACAAATAGTTTTCGCTTCAGTTACTATTAAAAGAAAATTCGTTTGTTTCACATACAAATATTCTAAACAACTTTTTGAACGTTTATTCAAATACATAACTGTCTTTTAAATAAAATTTTCCGTAACGTTTGTTTTTTTCAGTTATTTAAAAAACAAACCACATTATTTTATTTGTCGTTTGTTATTTGTCAGTTATTTAAAAATTTCTAAAATTAGAATTTTTTTTTTTTGAATTTGAAAATGAAATTTAGTTGCTGAAAATATAAGTAGCTTGTGGCACAGAGGGTAGCGTGCTGGGCTATCAGCCAGAAGTTATGAGTTCGATTCTGCTCAGGTTCGAAGTTTTTTAAAATTATTTCTAAAAAAATAAATAAAAATGAATGTAAATTTCCGTTATTTTAACCGTTTTTTCCGTAAAATTTTGTCAGTCATTTTTTACGGATTTTTAAGTTATTTTTACGGATTTCAACAGTTATTAATTAACATTTAAAAATAACTGAGAAATGTTTTTGTTTTAAATGAAATGTAAGTAGTCCGTTTTTTAAATAAAGTTTCATTTGTTTCAAACGTATTTTCTGTTGAATTTACTTACATAATATTTTAAGTGTACTATGAGATGAGTAACTTTTTTAAAGCAATAAATTAAAAATACTCTATTATGACAATATCATATATAGAAATATTTTTGGGCCTCGAGCTAGAATAAAACTCTAGTAAAATTATAAACTTTCGAATTTCTCTAGCAACTAAATTGAGATTTTGGCACCACAGCTTCTTTTTATAGCATATACAGAAACCAGTCTCTGATCCAGATGTGGAGGCATGTTCTCAGCAACATAATGCGGTTGTTTCGTAGAATGAGAAGACTCATTCTAAAAAAACAGCAGCATAATGCGGTTGTTTTTGAAAATGAGTCTTTTCGTTCTTATAAACAAGAGCATATTTCAATTGTTTATGAGAATAAGTTTTTTCATTCTTAGGAACAACCGCATTTTGTTGCGAAGGATTCACCTTTACCCGTTTCTTCACCAGCACTCACATCGTCTTCCTCTATTGTTCCTCCGATTTAGTCTTCTGGTTCTGATCAACAAAATGAAAAATGAGATTGGTCCATCTTCAAGTGTCAATCAGATAGAGAAGGCTAAGGCTAGGTCGCAGGCTGAAGTGGTAGCTAAGCACAGAAGATGTGAATTGTTTGGGCTGTTGGTGAAGAGTCGGGTCTCCCAAATGGGTTAAAAACAAAATCTTCATATTCAGATTAGTTGTTTCCTATTGTACACTTTTGTCGTAGCATTTGGGTCAGTTTTTAAAGTTTATTTAAAGTTTGACCAAATTCCTAAATAAAACATAAAAAACTAAATAAACCTAAAACAAAACCTAAAAAAACCCTAAAAAAATAAGAACCAAAGTTTTTCTAAAAGTTGAAAAAAACAACAACAAAAACATAAAAAAACATTTAAGGTATTATGATGTACACTTTTTGTCGTCAATTTTTCGTCTTGATAAAGAAGAATCGAAAAAGTGCGACTATATTTCAATAGGTTTTATAATGATAAAAAAACAAACACAATATAAAGAGAAAAAGTTATTTCATGTCATAGTTTCAAGTTTCTGTAAGCAGAGAGAAAGCAGCAAAACTTTAAAAAAGACAAAAATTTTTGTTTTTTTAATATTTTTGAACTGACAATTTTTACTTTTACCAAAACAAATGAAAGAAAATAAATAAACAAACAAAAAAAAAATATTTGAAAATAATAAAATTATTAAATATATCTGTTGATTTTGATTTAAATGTGCAGAAAATAAGTAGTAAAATTAATACCAAATAAATGGTGACTAAATATAATGGTTTTAGTGTGTTTAAATTGTGAAAATCACACAAAATGCTAATTTTTTAAATGTGTGACTTTTTTGTTTCAACAATGGGACAATTTATCAAAATTTTCATATCAAAATATTTTCAATTGGATACGCGTTGTGTGCAGATTTGTTTGTAATTTAAAATTATTTTATCATTTAAAAATTAATTATAACTTTTTTTAAAATAAAATGCATTATTTTTTATAATTTTGTTATTTATTTTAAATTTTTTCTTAAATGTCTTATAATGTGCTTTAAATAAAATAGAATAAAACGTCAATTGGAAAATTTCATATAGCTTTTATTCTTTTACTCATATTATTTTGTTTAGTTCACACAACTCTTACAAAAAAAGACGATAAAAAGTGTACATAATATCACCTTTATGTATGTATAAAAATCATAAATATTGAAAAAAAAACTAAAAAAAATTTAAATATTTTGAAAAATTAAAAATACTTAAAAAACAAAGAAAATTGAAAAAAAAACGATACAAAACTAAAAATATTTTGAATAACTAAAAAAAACTAAACAAGAGTGTTAAATTCGGCTTTGCCGAATCTTTTATACCCTCCAACATGTACAAAAAAATAGGGGCGTGTTTTAATGGAAGGGGCTTCATTGGGGGCAGTGGTGGACACCCCTTCTAGAAAAATGTTTACTAATTTATTTGTTATGATTTTTGTACTAAAGTAATACAATTTTATCATTATTTAAACAATTTTTTATATCCACGCCCTAAAAAGGGGGGCGGGAAAAAAAATTTAGTCCCCCGGTCCTAGTGCAGTACTCTGAACTCTTTCTTGCATAAATTTTTTTCATTTGTTTAATAAAAATATAAAAAACCACGTAAAAAAAATCGTGTTTTTCAGAGGTTCGTTTAGTTCCTCAAGGGGGAACTTTTTTCCCCCTGGTCCGATTTTGCCCATTTACGAACTTACCCTGCGTAGGACCATAAGAAATATTGGTGCCAAATTACAGGAGGCTAGCTGTTTTATTTTGGACTGTAGCGTGACAGACGGACAAAGTGAGTATTAGACTGGGTCGACCATAAAGGAGAAAAAAAAAGTTCCCACTGTGCGGGCTTTATTTTAAAGCTTACCTCGAAAAAGTTCCATAGCCAAAATATTAGATTTTTAGGTCGCGATTTGGTACCGCCGAAATCGTTTTTTGTTCATAGCTTTGTCATTTGATGTCCGATCGTTGTAAAAAAAAATTTGTTAGAAAGTCCTCAGCGAGTACTAAATTTGACCCATATCTGGTTTTGACCTCTGAAGTCATCTTCGTGTTATAAGTGTTAGTTTCTCAGCTTTCTACCCCCTTAAATGATTTTTATTTTTCCATTAAATTATAGCACTAAGAAAATCATAAAATCCTTCCCTTGGAAGTATCCTGTTAAATTAATTAACAAAAAAGTTACATTTGATTTAAGATTTTCATATACAATATAAAGAAAATTTGAAAAAACACTTGTTATTATGCCTTTAAACTATATTTAATTTTTTTAGTTTGTATTTAAATACATACGAACAAGTGTTTTAAATCTTTTTCTATGGAAATTTAAAATTGAATGTAACTTTTTTGTTAATTAATTTAAGAGGGCACTTCTAAGGGAAGAATTTCATGAATTATTTAATGCTGTAATTTAATGGGAAAATGAAGATCATTTAGGTGGGTAGAAAGCTGAGAAACTAACACTTATAACACGAAGATGACCTCAGAGGTCAAAACCAGATATGGGTCAAATTTAGTACTCGCTTTACAACGATCGGACATCAAATGACAAAGCTATGAACAAAAAACGATTTCGGCGGTACCAAATCGCGACCTAAAAATCTAATATTTTGGCTATGGAACTTTTTCGAGGTAAGCTTTAAAATAAAGCCCGCACAGTGGGAACTTTTTTTTTCGACCCGGTCTAGTGAGTATACCCCCATACTGTGGTTGGAGGGTACACACAGAAAACAAATTTGCTAACTTCCAACTAAAAATCTGTTGTTACAACAAAAATTCAGTTGATGCATTTGTATTAAGGTTGTAACAACTAAATATCGGTAGTTACAACTAAATATTATTAATACAACTGCATTTTAATTGAAGCAACTAAAAATTTCGTTTGCAAGATCGAAATGTAGTAGCAGCAACCGAATTTTGAGTTGATACAACTGAAAAATTCAGTAGGAAATTTATTTTTCTCTGTGTATAAAAACAAAGATTTTCAAGGAAAATTTACAAAAACCCTATAAAACCTTAAAAAAACACAAAAATCATAAATATTTAAAAAAAAAAAAACTGAAAAAATAAAAATAGTTTGAAAAACTAAAAAAACATAAAAAAATTAAAAACACCTAAAACAAACAAAGATTTTCAAAAAATTGAAAAAATTGAAGTGATTCCTCATTAATCAAACCACTGCTTGACGAAGAGCGCCCTCCATCTTACTGAATCTGGATATTTGCCAATTCTGAGGTAGATGGTTTGGATTACAGACTTTGATCATCTTCAGAATGACTTAAGTCACTTGAAGCCATCAGAATCCATGCAAGAGCTCTGGGTTGCTACTGGATATCATCTTTTTCAACCACGTTCAGTTAGGATCCAGGCCCTTATTCTCCCACTTGACCAATGACATCCTTAAATATGGCTGCTGACCTTTCGTTCCCAAAATCAACGAGTTTTACACGCCCTCGATACCAACCTGCCTTGACAGTTCAATTTTATTGTTGTTTTTGAACCCAATATTGGGCTGAGCACCCTTACCAGATTCAAGGTCGGACTTCAAGGTCGGACTCCAAGGTCCCAACCTTTAGACTAGGGCTAGGACTAGCACCAGTCGGTGAGGCAGAGCCTCAAATTAAATCGGTATCATTTGTGTCCATATTTTCATTTTCCTCGATGTGATCATGAAAATATTACAAAACCTATTACGAACAATTTTATTAATTTAATTATGTAATTTTATTAATTTAAATAAAAACACGTCCACACTTGTCAACAGTATAATGAATAAACATGTGTTGATCGTAACAAACATTTTTACGATAACACATTTTATGTGAATTTCAAGTAATATGAAAAATTTATTAATTCTGTTAAATTAATTCTCTATTAAAAGAATAGAAGGTATAAGCAATATTTATCATACGTACTGGTGCACCAAATTGCAAAGCAGCTCATTTTTTGTACAATAGTGCGTATGATTTATTTTTGTTTTTAAATTGATATTGTTTCAACTTTTTACTTTAACAATCAGAAGACGTGTCAAAACTCAAAAGTATTTGTCAACACATATTTGCTAACAGTTTTGTTTATTGGTATCTAAAAATTTCAAATTCAAAAATTGAGGAAAAAATCGGTTAGAAATTTTATAGGCGGAAAATTCTAAATTTTACTTTAAAATTAGTTTTTCCAAAAACTCAAAAAAAAAAGAGTTTTTTTTTGCAATTATCTTTCTACCCAGCTAAAAGACACTAAAATCAGATGAAACAATTACAAAGTTATAAAGACTTCCCCAGATCATTAGACCGTAATTTTTTTGGATGAGAAAAAAAAATATTTTACATTATATTGTCCAATTGCCCTTAATTTTACTCTTCATCAGTTTTAGACCTAATGGAATAACAATTTGCCCAACAATTGAAAATAAAAAAAAAATATTTTTTCTCATATAAAAAATTACGGTATAATGGTTTGGGGAAGTACGTTTAATTTGGCCAATTTTCCTCCGATTTGAGTGTTTTTTCGTTCGTTTGAAAGATATTTTGTAATAAATTTTTTTTTTTCGACTTATTTGAAAAAAGAATGTCAAAAATACTTTTTTTGTAAATTTTTTTTTTTACTTTAAAATCATTTTTTACAATTTTCAAACGATTCTCGGCACGTGTTCCCCTTATTCGATTGCCTTTAAATGTTTTATTTATTATTTTTAGATGCTAGTGAGCGAATCTGAGCCAATCCAACAAACATTGATTTTAAAAACAGGACCATATTTTCATTTTCCTTGACGTGGTCATGAAAATATCACAAAACCTATTACGAACAATTTTAATTATTTAATTAATAACACGGAGTTAAACTAAAAACACGTCCGTACTTGTCAACAGCTGAACAAATAAACAAGTGTTGACCGTAACAAACATTTTTACGATAACAGATTTTTTGGGAATTTCAAGTGATATGAAAAACCCCATTTATTTACATATAATTTTACGGAATATTCCTTAATTATTTTTAAATGTGCTGTATTTCTAATCTATATATATAAAGTAGTTGCGTGACTGACTGATGACTGACTGACTGACATACTAATCACGCATCATCCCACAGCCCAAACCACTGAAGCTAGAGTCTTGAAATTTGGATTGTAGTTTCACCTCCTGGAATACATATCCGCCAAGGCCGGGTTTTTGGAAATGTTGATTTTAAGGGGTTAAAACGAAGGGTTGAAAAAGGGGAAAAAACGAGTATTTTGGTACTTTTTATTTTTTCTGAAAAAAATTCAATTAATTTGAAATTTGAAATTTAGGATCCTCTAACGGAAAAACATTCCCAAAAAAAGAACTTTCTGGAAATTCGGATTCCTAAGGGTAAAAAATGGTACTTTGGTACCTTTTATATTTTTTGAAATTATATTAAAATTTTCAATGGTGGTTCCAACAACGGAAAAAATTCTGAAAACGTAATTTTTCGAAATTCCGATTCTAAGGGGGGTAAAAAACGAATACTTTGGTACTTTTTATTTTTTCTGAAAAAAATCCTATTAATTCGAAAATTGGAATGTAGGATCCTCTAACGGAAAAACATTCCCAAAAAAAGTACTTTCTGGAAATTCGGATTCCTAAGGGTAAAAAGGGGTAAAAAATTGTACTTTCCCGCTGAAAAATGTTCATATATGCACATACATGTTTCATATGTGATCACACATGAAAAATATGTGAACACATATGCTCCATATGTATACATATATGAAGCAATATTTCTTGATTTTTTTTTCATATACTTATGCTGATGTATGAATACACATATGCACACATCTGCACTAAGGGTGGGATAGTGTTGTGTGAGATTTTAAGCAGCAATATTTGGAAGCGCTAGGACCGCTCATTTTGTGAGGTTGGTAAAAAAAGTGTATGAGCCAAAAAATGGGGGAGGTCGGATAGGATCTAGGGGTGGCTCATCGGGGTCAAAGTTGGGCGTAGAGGGGAAAAAATCCACATAAAGCCCCAAAACTCCCCTTGTTTTGCTCCTAGAGGGGTCAAATGTGAGACCGGCCACAATTATTTTTTTGCCCTGAACACTTTTGCCAAACATACCTAAGAACTATTTCCAAACCCCAAGGGGGGTCCCATACAAAGGTTCAATTCTTAAAAAAAAATTCTTCTACCGCTCTAGCTGTCCTAGAAGTCACCCTTGAGGAATCAAATGTATGACCGACCCCCAATATTTTTTCAACCCCAACATTTTCTTAGAATATACCTACCGCCTATCTTCTATACTTAGGGTGGTCCCCATACATTTTTTTTTTTTATTTTTTCTTAAATTGTCATATTAAATCAGCTCCTACCGGTCCAATGGTGCCTCCTAGAGGGGTCATTTTCAAGACCAGCCCTCATTAATTTTTAGCCCACAATACTTTTTCTGGACATACCAATTCCATATCTCCAATTCCTAAGGGGTCTCCCACACAAAATGACATTTTTGTAAAACTTGCTCCCACCGCTCTAACTATCGCAGGGGTGACCCTAGAGAAGTTAAATGTGTGACCGACCCCCAATATTTTTTCAGCCCACACAGAAAATAGTTTCAGTTGCTGCAACTAAATTGTTTGCCAACTGAATTTTTGCGGTTGAACGAACTATCACAACATTCAGTTGCCTCCACTGTTAATTTCAGTTGCCTAAACTGTTAAAATTCTATTATGAGAACTGAATATTTAAAAGCTAAAATTGACATTGGTTATAGTGATCGAATTTTAAAAAGCGTTATATGGTAGCTCCAATCAATATTTTTTACATTGTTTCTTAAAAAATTAAATTTTTATTATTTTTGTAAAACAATTTTAATAAATAAATTTAATTATATAAAATTTTACAATTTTTAAAGCGAAATACATATTACAGATTCTGAGAATTTCTAGGGGATAACTAACCTACATATGTAAATTTTCGTATTCGCATCTTTGTTACCACTATCAGGACGAAACTTGTTACAATTCTCTGGGCGAGACTTCTTGGAGACTTTTTCATAATTTTTATTTTGGAATTTAGCTGGAAAATGCTTTTATTGTCGCCTTTTTTGATGTCATATTGTCGCCTTATATCATCTTGAGAATCTGCATTTATACCACATGTGCAAATATCTGAAATATGTTTAATTGATTAAAATTGCTCATATTTTGCAAAGTTATCAACACACCGTCTAGATTGCAACATTTTTTATGATTTTTTCAGAAGTATTCTTTAAACAAAATTTTTTGAGCAAACACGTCTGAATTGTATTTCGTTTTTTATTTAATGAAATTATAATTTTTATGACATTCGATTTGTTTAATAGAAATGAAATCATTACAATCAATTATTTATCAAGAATGCCTATACAAATAAATAGTTTAGTAAAATGGTACAAAAAATATAAAAATATTTTAAATTTGGTTAAGTTAACCGACATTTTCAGTTGTCGATACAATTATTAAATATTTTTAAAATTTGCCAATTAAAGCAAATGATTATTGGTCGAGAGGGCAAATTTAGACTAAAAGAAACAGTTGTATTAACTAAATATTTTTCAAAAACTTTATTATATTTTAGTTTATTTCAGGTGACCAACTTATTAGTTGCTAATACATCAATTCGGTCACGATTGCTATTTATCTTTTACTCTTGTTAGGTATTTGGTATAATGATAAAAACTTTACAATAACAACTAAAAATTTGTCAGATTTATCAAAATTCGGTTTTTATAATGGAATTCCAACCAAAAATTTCTCTGTGTGCCCCAACATTTTCCCCAAACAAACCTACCCTCTATTTTAAAGCCTTAAGGGTGTCCCCACACATTTTTTTTTATTTTTTAATTTTTTTTTATAAAATCTGCGCCTACCACTCCCATTCTGCCTTTTAGGAACGGTAAATGTAGACTGACCCCCATTAATTTTTGCCCCCTACATTTTTTCTGAACATACCTACGCCGTATTTCCACTTTGTAGGGGTGCTCCCCTGGGGAAAACTAAGTGTTTGAAACCAAATTCGGTAAAACGTCTAGACCAGGAGTGCTAATGTTTGCGCGTTTTAAAGAGCAGTGGGAAAATATAAAAGACAAACCGTACAGTCTTGGCATAGAAGATGAGGATGTGGCAGGCAACATGCCAGCTCAAGTCCAAACTGACATCAAGTTGTTTTGTTGGTCTCAAATAAAAGAAGCAACCCAGAGACGACTACAGGGAGTTTCTTGAAATTGTTTTATTATACCTTGGCGAAAATATTCCTAATAAGCATTTTAGCCCACCAGGACCCATCAGTCATGCTCGATGGATGGTAAAAGGCATATATTGCCTAAAAATGTTTTTGTTCCGAAAATATATCGGTTTGGGCAAAAAAGAATTCTTGATGTGACCGTTTTCATCATAACAATTTACGTAAAAGCTTGGTTTAGCGCTACCAAAGCAATAGAAGCTCCAAATAATGATTTTAGTTTTTTGAAAGCGATTTCCAATTATGCTTCAATTGATAAGATTCTGTCGCAACGACTGGTCAAGAGATTCTGTGGACATCTCTGGTATCTCAGTGGCGAAGCTGTTGCTCTCGCACTATTTGATCCGAATATCTCTTGTGAAATAAAACGAAAAATGTCGAATGCAATTCGTATATTTCAAGAAGAAAAGAGGAATTGGAGGAAGAGTTATCTGACGATGAGATGGACGAATCGTCTAACGAAGACAGCGAGGAAAAAGAAGACGACGATATCGGAGAAGAAGATGCCTCAGAGGATAGCGGCGACAGTGGCAACAAGTATTGTAATCCTCCAGTACATGTTGTTGGATTCGAAGGTGTGAAAAGAATTAACATGGCATCGAAACAAGTGAATCAAGAACTCATGAAAACTGATTTAAGCCACTACGTCACACCTGAGACTCCAAAATTTTTTGCACGCTTCGGAATAACAACAAATTTCATTGCTTCCGATCCAAATACTTGGGAAAATCGTCAGGACTACCAGCGAGCGCTGCAAATATTACGTAAATTACATGTTGTCAACGACGCTGCCGAAAGAGGCGTAAAATTAATAGAAGACTATAACAACGTGTTGTGCCGTAACGAGGAGGAAAAAATAGGATTGCTTCAGGTCGTGGCCGAAAATCGGAAACAATATCCATCACACGATAAAAATAAATTAATTTGATTTATAGTTATATTATTTATAATTTTTTATTATTTTCAAGTTAAAAAAAATATTTTTTTACGCTTAACAAAAGTTACTATTAAATTACAAATTAAAGACCTCGGATTTCTCGATAAAATAAATAAAAAAATTGTGGGGTAACACCTTGAAGATAGAGGGTAGGTATGTTTGAAGAAAATGTTTTGGCTAAAAAAATATATGGGCAGGTCATACATTTGACTTCTCTAAATACATTACTAATTTAGTTTTCCCCAGGGGAGCACCCCTACAAAGTGGAAATACGGTGTAGGTATGTTCAGAAAAAATGTAGGGGGCAAAAATTAATGGGGGTCAGTCTGCATTTACCGTTCCTAAAAGGCAGAATGGGAGCGGTAGGCGCAGATTTTATAAAAAAAAAATTAAAAAAAAAAAAAATGTGTGGGGACACCCTTAAGGCTTTAAAATAGACGGTAGGTTTGTTTGGGGAAAATGTAGGGGCTGAAAAAATATTGGGGGTCGTACACACATTTAACTTCTCTAGGGTCGCCCCTGCGATAGTTAGAGCGGTGAGGGCAAGTTTTACAAAAATGTCATTTTGTGTGGGAGACCCCTTAGGAATTGGAGATATGGAATTGGTATTTTCAGAAGAATTGTTGGGGGCAAAAATTTATCGGGGTTGGTCTTGATAATGACCCCTCTAGGTGGCACCATTGAACCGGTAGGAGCTGATTTAATATGACAATTTAAGAAAAAATAAAAAAAAATGTATGGGGACCACCCTAAGGATTGAAGATAGGGGGTAGGTATGTTCTAAGAAAATGTTGGGGTTGAAAAAATATTGGGGGTCGGTCATACATTTGATTCCTCTAGGGTGACTTCTAGGACAGCTAGAGCGGTAGGAGCAAGATTTTTTAAAAATTGAACCTTTGTATGGGACCCCCCTTAGGGATTGGATATAGGGCTTAGGTATGTTTGGCAAGTGTTCAGGGGGAAAAAATAATGGGGCTGGTCTCACATTTGACCCCTCTAGGAGCCAAACCAGGGGAGTTTTGTGGCTTTTTGTGGATTTTTTCCCCTCTACGCCCAACTTTGACCCCGATGAGCGACCCCTAGATCCTATCCGATCTGCCCCATTTTTTGGCCCATGCATTTTTTTTACGAACCTCACAAAAATAAGCGGTACTAGCGTGTCGAAATCGAAAACTCGTGCACTATCCCACCCCTAATGTTGATGTAGTTGTGCCTCCTAAAGCTGTTATTTTTGCAGTTGTCTCTCCTGCAGAAGTTGTTGTTATTATTGTTGTGTTTTCTGATGCAATACCAGCACAAGGAGATATTGATGGAATTCTTACAGAAGTGTTGGTTACTGCAAGGAAAATTTATAAAGGAAACATTTTAGGGCTGGTAACTTATCACAAGATTAAAAATTATTAGTGCTAATATATGTTTACAGATGTCAAAAAAAATGCAAATAATATCAATGGTAATGACAAAGATTTCATTACCATTTAATGGTAATTAAAATTTTTTTTAAAAAAATAAATACCAATGGTAATGAAATGCACCAATTGTTCAAATACACCAATTATAATTGGTTTCAAAACCATTGGTTGGCACAATTTTGATTTTTTTTTTGAAAAGTTATTAATTAAAACATCAAAGTATGTTTTTCAAAAAAAATATATAAAAATGTTAAATACAAAAAACAAAACGCAAATTAGAATTTCAAATATTGTGTTATAGAAGAATTCCAAAATTTTTGACTACAAAAAAACACTTTTTCGGCCTTACCTATTTTAATTGTCTTAAAAATTGGTATATATGTTCTTCTGATTTTTGTTGAATTTCGGTTTTTGTTATTAAGTCAAAAGTGTGAATGGTTCGCGTTTTATCGCTATTCAAAGTTGGTATTTTGCAACAATTGTATGATAAATACACAATGTTTAAATGATCATATCTTTGGAACGCATCATCCGATTGCCACGAAATAAAGCACAAAATAATTGTTATGTCCTTTACTTAAAACTGAATTTTGAAAAAGGATATGATGCTTAGCAAAAAGGATATTGAAATTAAAAAAATGTCCTTAATTTGCAAATATCTCAAAATGCGTATCATTAATTTTCCTTTATTTTTTTGCACATATAGCCCAAAATGTACTTAACAACTTATGCAAATCCCAAATTGGGGTGATAAGCGGTTTAATTGTAAACGCGGTTTCATGAAACGCCTTATTGATTTTTGTTAATAACTTTCGTTTACAAATGAAAAACAACTTCTGCGCACTAACCGCGAATAATTTTTTTATATGTATTTTTGATCGCTAAACTCAAAAATTTTATTAAAACAACATTTCGCGAATACATTTTTGTTAAATGAATTTTTTAGCGTTTTTTGGAGGTATTTTAACTATTTTGCTTATATCTTAAGTTCTGTTTATCTGATCTTCTCGCAATAAAAACCAAACTAAAGATAATCAAATTTCCAACAAATCCTTCATTCATTATTTTTATATCAGTTCATATCTTTACGAGATATGTAGATTTTATTGTCGTTGGTCGTATTTGCTTTAATTTGTTGTAATATTTGTGGTTGTTGTAATGTGTTTGGTTTATTGGTTACAATATTTGAACCAATTTGTTGTTTTTTTGGTATTGTTCCCACCGATGTTAGGCGACTCAATGTATTACCTGGTGCTATACGTTGTTGTTGCTGCTGCTGTTGCGGTGCAATATAATATTTCGTATTTATTACGCTAGACTATTTTTTACTGTTGGTAATATTTATGTAAATAATTTTTTTGAAGAATTAGATTTTCCTTTTTCTATACGATGTTGATAGCACGGATCACTTTTATCATATAAATCAGGGTACTAAGTCAATTTTTTTTTAAGCTGGTAGACATAATTAAGGCGCTTAACCCTCTATCTATTTCCATCGAATGCTGAAACACCATCGAATGCTGAAACGAAAAATCTGTCACTTGGATTGATTAATATTAGTCTATCAGTGTAATTTTTAAAATCGATAAAAGTTTCACTTTTAAGATCAGTATCGACAAAAGTACCAACAAAAATATCTGCAGCCACATACAGATGTCGTTAAGTTAGATTCGATTTCAACGTTATCGATATCGTTGTCTATAGAATCTGTTGAAATTCCAATTGCTTCAGCTTCAAGAACTTCAATTACCATTTGACGGCGATGCATGTTGATTAGACGACGATGCTTGTTGATGTGATGATGTGCCAATTTTCGGATACAAAATATTTAAAGCTTTGAGCTTGTCATTTTTTTCCTTATACGATGGATTACTATTCAGGCTTCGCCATAACCCTGTTTTTGAAACATCAAATTTTTTTGCGGCTTCTGCCAAAGACAACCCTTCATTAATAACAGCTGCCATAGCTAACGTTATTGGCTTTTCGACATCGTTTTTTTTTTTCGTTTTTAAAATTACATTTTAATTTTGTGCCTTTACTGTTTCTTCTAAATTTAGGTCGTCAGTGTCAATCTTTATCCTCTTATTAACAGGACCATCAATTTTATATATTTTAAAACTTTTTGTCAGTGTCATATGACTGATATTAAAACTTTTTGCAAGTTTTCGAATTGATACACCCGTCTTATGTAGTTCAAAGGCTTGTTTTATAACGGATTCATCAATTCTATTGCGTCTGCTGTTTGGTGCAGTTTTTGTAGGCAATAATTTTTTGAATATTGAGTCATCCTGCTGTAAATCCCATTTGGGACTGTTATCTAGTTATAAATAAAAAAAAAGAAATATGTTAAAATTGGTTAATATTTTTGTTGCATTTAACCAAAGAATATATCAGTTAATAAAATGTTAAGAATAGAAGTTAAGTACACAGTAAAAAGTTTTGGATTTAACTATCAATTTAATTCCAAGGTGGTTAAAAATGTGTTCCGATAGGTTTTAAATTTAACCCAGAACTTTTTACTGTGTATAGTTAAGAATAAATGCATTACCATCATCGCAAGCCATCGATAAAAACTTTTCCAATTGTGGTTCAATAGTGTCTTCATCTTGGTTGAAGTGGTTGACATAATCTTGGTTGAGTTCATCTTCGCTGACTTCATCTAGGTTTATTTCATCAACAACTTCATCAACAACTTCATTAACAACTTCATCAACAACTTCATCAATTTTGTATTTGTCAACAACCTCTTCTGAACGTACTTCAATAACCTTTTTTTTTTTACTTGAACCGATTTTTTGGATATTTTTTTGGACTTCTTGCAATCATCCACAACCATTCTAAAGCTTCATTAGATTTTGGGTCAACCGGTTTTTTTGATGTGCAATTGAAGTCCACATCAATTCCAAGAATTTTTAAACCTTCTACGAGCTCGGTTAGGTTTGAAGTAGTGCACTCTCCAGTGTATATAAAAGAAACACAGAGAAAAATAAATTTCCAACTGAATTTTTCAGTTGTATTAACTCCAAATTCGGTTGCTTTTACTAAATTTCGCTGTGGCAGACGAATTTTTTAGTTGTTTCAATAAAAATACAGTTGTATTAACAAATATTAGTTGTAACTACCGATATTTAGTTGTTACAACCATAATACAAATGCACCAACCGAATTTTTGTTGCAACAACTGAATTTCAGTTGGAAATTAGCAAATTTGTTTTCTGTGTGAATGATTTCTTTAAGGTAAACAAATTTGACGTCTGGTATTAATAGATAGCACTTTTGGTTGAGTGGCATATCCTTAAGTAGACTACGTATTAGTGGGCTGCATAAACACATTACGATTCGATGTTCTTTTATCTCTTGCCCCTCAGACATTAACATTACGTCAAGGCATGTTACGTCTTTTAGCAAACCTTTCAGGTCTGTCATCAAATTCAATGTGTTTTTTTTTTGAATTATTAAATAGAACTAGAATTAAAAAAAAAATATATATATATTTAAAAGTCCTTTATTCACAATACTTTACAACATTAGGTCTATTCGATTACCTTACTACAATCTACTATTTTTTACTCATTTTACTACAGCTGAAAATTTTCAATACAAAAAGTAAACATACTTTCCAGTTGTAGTAAAAAATAGTAAGAAATTTGGGTAATCGAATAGACCTATTTTAAGTTGATATTTAGAAAACACAAGTTGATATTGAGAAAAAGGAAATTGATATTTAGAAACACAAATTGATATTGCGAAAATAAAATTGATATTTAGAAAAAAATTTATATTGAGAATACACAAATTTGATTTGATTATGTAATTTTGTAATGTAAAGAAACCATGAACCACAAAAAATCTAATTCGAATAAAATTTTATAAATTTTATAAAAAAAATTTCAATAGTTATAAAATTTGAAATATAAAAACAAAATATTCAATTATTCAAATTTTGAATATTCAACCATAGAGAAACATAGAGGCGAAGGCGTCAAAAATTAAGTTGTCAAAGTACAACTTGTTTACATGTATTTGTTGACAAAGTACGACTTGTAAACATGTATTGTGTGGTGAATTCACATCGACAACGTACGTGTGAGAAATTAGAAAAAGATAGCAATATTGTTTTTTCTTTCACCCTCGCCTCTATGTTTCTCTATGCATTCAACTTCCTGATTACTTAATTAATCGTGAATTTTGATTATTCAAAATTTAAATTGTTTGATTAATCATAGTTCTGATTAAGTATGAAAGTATGATTAATCGATTAATTAATTAATCCGGATTTCGATTAATCGAAACGATTAATTAATCGATTAATCGCACATCCCTAATTGGTACCCATCATTGATTTTACTTTACAAACTGTATTTCAGAAATCGGCAATTTTAAATAGATAATTTATTTTTGTTGAAAAAGCCACAGTCGTTAATTGTTGTTCGGTTTTAGGTCATCAGTTTTAAAATAAAAGTAAAATTTTTAAATTTTTATTTTATTTTAATATTTATTAGTTCCAATATTTTGAACAGCGTAGTGAAGCGGAGCGAAGCGAAGCGTAGCGGAAAATTAAAAATTTTACTTTTATTTAAAAACTGCTGACCTAAAACCTCATATCAAGAATTTAAATTATTAATTTCTGTATTTTTATGTGAAAGTTATAGACTCCGACCGAATATTCGGTTTTGGTTTCGCCCGAATAATAGAGTTTTGGACCATATTCGGAATTCGGATATTTATTAAAATTAAAATAAATCTTTAAATATATTTAAAATGTATACTTGTCATATAATGTCACTATTGATGGCAAATGAAAGAGGCGATTCTCGCTAACTTTTAATTTTTTTTATATGAAAACATTTCGAGATCATATGAAAACATTTCAATTACCCAAAAAATAATAAAGAAAACCGAAACAAAACAGATACAAAAGTGGAAAAAATTTAATTGGTTTTGAATAATAAAAGTATTGGATTTTAATTGGTATTGCACGAATAAAAGTATTGATTTTTAAGTGGTATTGGTTTTCAATTTGAATTGGTATTAACGGGTATCCCAGCAAAAACTTGGTAATGACACATCATTACCATTCGAATTAGTTAGTAATGACAGAAAATTACCTTTAGCATTATTTTGAAATGTAAAATAAGGACTTATTAATAATGACCTACCTAAGTCATCGAGAGTTCAAAACCCTGCATGTGGACCCAGCGGATAAAAAAAAATAAAAAAAGTTTGACCCGCCCCTTTTTTATAAAATCTATCGCATGGTGTCCCCCAACTTCTCCCACCAAGCCCCATGTTTAAGTAGTTAAACATGTTTAAAAAAATGAATGCGAATTTGGTACAATGTAAAATTAATTCACACCCTTTCTATATTAAGCCAACTATTTTTCCAACTCTATTTAAGCAAATTTGTTCATCACTTAAGTCGATAAGTTATCGATGTCATTACTAATCATAATTAATCAGAAACCCTAAAAACTTACTAAACAAACAAGCAGTGCAAAGTTTAGCTGTAAAAATGATTTTTTTCATTTAAAACGAATTAAAATGACATTAATTATTTGCATAAGTGATTACTGGAAACATCGACAATACTATAACCATAGATGGGAATTTTTCATTACCATTGAAATTTAATTACCATTGGTTGATATCAATGGTAATGAAAAAATTTTCATTACGATTTAATGGTAATTAAATTTTTTAATTGAAAAAATAATTACTAATGGTAATGAAATGCACCAATTGTTGAAAAACACCAATTATAATTGGTTTCAAAACCATTGGTTTGCACATTTTTGTTTTTTTGAAAAGTTAAAAATTTAAACATCAAAGTATGTTTTTACAAAAAAATATGAAAATGTTAATGACAAAAAACAAAACGCAAATAAAAATTTCAAATATTGTGTTATACAAAGGCAATCAACGTGTGTTTGGTTTATAAAATGTGAATAACTAAAACACCATATAACAAAAAACAACAGATATTTTCAAATATAAACGATTTTGACAATATTGTGACGACTTTTACTAATGGTAATTATTTTTTTTTTAATTTTCATTAGTAATTAAATTGATAAGTAATTTAATTGGTACAATTGATACAACCAATGGTAATGAAAAAATGTCATTACCATTGACATCAATTAAATGGTAATTAAACCATCAATTAATTGGTCCCTTTAATTAATTAGTCCCATCTATGATTATAACACATCTGAACTAGATTTCGACTTTTTGACTCACTGTACATTATTTTGATAAAAAATAAAATTAAATATTTTTTTTATTTTTTTTTTTTTAAATAATTTTTTTATTATCCCAGCTGGCAAGCAGACTCATTTTAGATTCCAAAAATGTAACAAGAAATTATTGTATAAAAGTGGTTCATCCAAAAGAGCCCTCTTTTTAGACTACAAAATGACTAAAAAAAAGATTTAAAAAGGGGAAATTTTTTCGTAATTTTGATCCTATATGGAGTCAATTTGGAGTCTATTAAAAAAGTGTTTTGGATTTTTATACCCTCCAACTACAGTATGGGGGTATACTCACTTTGTCATTCCGTGTGTAACGCATCGAAATATCGGTCTAGGACCCCATAAAGTATATATATTATTGATCAGTGATCGATTCTAAGACATTCTAGCGATGTCCGTCTGTCCGTCCGTCCGTCCGTCCGTCCGTCCGTCCGTCCGTCTGTCCGTCCATCCGTCTGTGGAAGACACGATACAGTCCAAAATAAAAGTGCTAGACTCCTGAAATTTGGCACATATATGTCTAATGTTCATAGGCTGGTTAAGTTCGGAGATGGGCAAAATCGGACCAGGGCACATTGGTTCCAAATCAAAATCTAGCTGGACAAAAGTCCAAAAATTTGTGTCCTTAAAATTGGGAATTAATAGTGCTAGGGGCAAGCTAAGGGTGTGTTCTGATCAAACTAATAACCATTTTTTGGAATTAGGTCTTTAACTTTGTTAAATATGCGAATGAATTAACATTTTTGGTATCCAATATTTAAAAAAAAATATATATATATATAAGTGTTTAACTAATAACATCATATTATCCATGTTACATCAATGGTTTCAAAACGGTTTATATACAAGAAAGCTACAGATTTATACTTATTCTGGACATTAATAAGAAATTTATTATCGATCTTCTTCTTACATTTTTTGTACTTTGAAGTATGGTCAATAATAACAATATTTTTGAGGACTTATGAAACTTCCGCAGCTTGCCAAAACCGAATCCAGGCATATCATGTCGAGTTACTACATACAGCTTATAGGTAATTTATTACTGAACGTTGTCATGCAGACATTTCTTGCAGGTTTTTGCAGGTTTAAAATTAATCACAGTTTTTATGAAAATAGATTTTCGCCTAAAATTTTTTTTCTAAATAAAGTATCGAATTTTTGTAAGTTTTTGATAACTTTTAAATATTATAATTATGCTTAGCATAAATAAAGCATTAAATGTGATGTTCCCTATTAAACCGCGGCCAATTACAAACTTCGACTAAATTCAAAAATGTCCGTCCGTCTGTCCGTCTGTAGAGGACACGATACAGTCCAAGATAAAAGAGCTAGACTTCCGAAGTTTGGCACGAATATGTCTTATATTCCTAGGCAGGTTTAGTTCAGAAATGGATAAAATCGGACCAAGGGGAAAAAAGTTCCCCCTTGGAGAACTAAACCAACCTAAGAAAAATCGCATTTTTTGCAGGGTTTTTTGTACTTTTGATAAGCAAATGCAACATTCTTCTATCAGATGAAGTTCGAAATCGCAAGGGGAAGGTTCTCCCTAACGTCTCCCACCCCCCCCCCCCAAAAAAAAAAGACGCCCCTGGATTTTTTTATATTGTTTTTTTTTTTACATTTTGGAGGGTATAAAAGATTCGGCACAGCCAAATGTAACACTCTTACTGTTCTTTTATTTTTTTTACATTTTGGAGGGTATAAAAGATTCGGCATAGCCAATTTTAACACTCTCACTTGTTTTTTTCAATTACACTTCTCGACAAAAAATTTTTTTTTTTTTTAGAGATTACAAAACTTTCAAAAAATAAGTTTTTGCATTTCATATTTCTGTTCTGCATATAAACCAGTTTTGTCATTAATGAATTACTGAAATTAGAAAAAAAATAAAAAGTTGTCGATTAGTGTAATCGACTTAGAAAAATTTAAACATGTTTTTTGAACTCAGCGACCCCAAAAACATATAAAACGGTGATAAAATAATTTTGTCCAGCTAGATTTGGACTTGGAACCACTGTGCAGGGGGGAAAAAGTTCCCCCTTGACGAAGTAAACCAACCAATACAAAAAGTTAACTTTTTATAGGTTTTTTTGCATTTTTGTTAAACAAATGAAATTATTTATGCTTGAAAAAGCATTTTTTACCAGAGAGAAGTTGTCCCCGACAAGTCCCCCCCCCCCTATAAAAAACGCCCCTGCAATTTGTTATTTATTTTTAAACGTTGGAGGGTATACAAGATTCGGCACAGCCGAATTTAACACTCTCACTTGCTTTTTTTTATTTTGATTTAAAAATTGAAAATAATGCGAACTTTTTTGTATATTTTAAAAATCTTTATTTATCTTATAAAAATTCTAAATTAAAAAACATTTTTAATTGTATATACATACACATAATAATTAAAAAACATAACCACTTCCAATAGATATGATATTTTTCCTCAGATCTTCTTGAACAGCAATTTGGCGTTCCCAAATTCTTCATTCTTGCATTCTTCACAAACTTCCTAATAGTTTTTGCATAAAAAAAATCGTTTCGATGAAATTTATTTTCTGACTTATAATTTATTTTGAAAGAAAAAATATTTTTAGGCTCCAAAAGAAACAATTTTTTGAGCCTTTTTGGATGGCTCAAAAAATATTATAATTTTGTAGCTTTTATGAGTCAGTTTGGACTGATTTTTTTGACGAAACAATTTCCAAAATATTTAAGGGTTCTTTTAAACTCAAACCGCAAGGATCAATATTGATTCCAAAAATTTAGTGTTTTTGGAAAAAATATTTTAAAACTCAAATAAAAAGTGTTATTTTTAAATCTTTTTTGATTCCAAAAAATGAGGGCTCCAAAAATTATAATTTTTTAGATTAATTTAAGAGTCCTTAATTAGGAGCCCTTCGAAGTTTGTTGGGTGGGTACCTATAAGTATATATGTAATTACCCAGCCAGAAATGCCAACCGTACCAAAGAAATTAAGTACTTTTTTAGCAAACTAAAGGCGGTTTATTTATTTAAAATCTTTTTTTTAATAATTTAATTAGATTTTAACATTTTAAAACACTTAATTATGTTGTAAAGTTATTGCAATAGTGTCATTATTAAATTTAGTAAGAATACACTTTGATTCTACTTTGTTGGTATTGATTCAATGTTATTTTTATCTAATTTTTTCAACATTGCAGAATCCTATTTCTCTTGATGCTGGTGGAAATTTTAAAAACGGCTACATTCAATTGACTTTGAAAAAAATATAATCACATTTGTATTTAGACAGCTTTCTACTTAAAATTTCAGTAACTTTAATTACATTTTCATTGTCGAGTAAACAAACGTTATCTGGATGAGTTGGTTTTATTTTAAAACCATTAATGTTTACGAAAGAAAATATAACTTTTAATTCCGAGCTTACTTTTATATTCCTAGATAGTACTTTTATTAAGATGCAATAAATTCGCGAATTTCTCCATTTGTTTACGTTTTTGCGAAATTAGCCCCTATAACTTGCATTTACCATCATGTTGAAAATCGCGAAAAACTTTTTTTTATATGGCAGTATAATTTTAATTACATCGTCCGACAGCCAATGTATAACAAAAATTTCAAATTATTGTGTGAAAGTGGTTCATCCAAGAGCCCCTTTTTAACTCAAAAATTAAGACATTCTAGCGATGTCCGTCTGTCTGTCTGTCTGTGGAAATGGTGATCACGGACAAAATATTGCACAGAGATGACTGAAACTTAACATATTTATTGGAAGTTCTCCCGAGAAGTTTGGTATTGCATTTGAGCGATATTGTTATTTATATTGGTATTTAAACAAGTACGAACAAATTTTTTGACAAAAAAAGATAAAAATCGCGGATTTTTTTTTTTAACAATTTTTTTTTCGCGGAAATTTTTTTTTTTAATTTTTTTTTTCCAAAAGTTTCCTTTTAAATAAAGTTTTTTTGCAATAATGTTTTTGAAATTGTGGAGGGTATCACAATATTCGGCAAGGCCGAATTTAACTTTTTTACTTGTTTTGATTCAAGTTGACTTTACTCCGATCGCTTCCAAAATTTTACCACAGCTAGAACTTTTAAATCGAAAATATTTAGGTGAATTTTTTTCGGCGACTTCTGGTTCACGAGTTATGTCGATTCAATGTTAGAAAAGTTTTTTTTTTAAAGTAATTTTCTTTTAAATAGTTTTTTGCAATAATCTTTTTGAAATTGTGAAGGGTATCACTACACTCGGCAAGACCGAATTTAACTTTTTACTTGTTTTATTCTAAAGAGGATGGCATATTTTTTTTTAATTTTTGTGTGCCCCGTAAACTGCATAACAAACTCCATTAATTAATTTAGCGGCTTCACTAAATAAAGTTTTTTTTTGTATCAGGCCTTTTGCCCGGTTATAATATTTAAATTTCAAGTCGACATAACTCGCGAACCAGATCTCGCCGACAAAAAAATCACCCGAATATTTTCGATTTGTAATCAAAAGATCTATCTCTGGTAAAAATTTTGGAGCAATCTCACTTAAAAAGGGCATTGGTGAGGGTATTCATGGATTAGGCCACTTTTTTTAACCTTACCTTTTTCCGCCATCTTTTTTTTTTGGAAATATTTTTTTTACACAAAAAAATTACACTTTTGTCTTTTTTTATTTTTTTTTTAAATTCCTGTTTTTTTATAAAAACAATTATGTACACACTTTTTTTCTTTAATTGTTTTTAATTTCTTTGTTTATTTTATTTATATTTTTTAACTTTCACTTATTTTTAATCTGTTTAAGTTTAAATTATTCACTTATTTTAAAAAAACTTTAAATTTCTTTTGTTTGCTTCTTGCTGTCGAATATAATTTTCAATTTACCGTTAGAAAAAAAAAAACTTAACGAAGAAAAAGCTTTTTTTATAGACACGAATAACCCAGCAAAAACATGGTAATGAGTTGTGAAAAGTAATCATTACCAAGTACATTATTTATAATGAGTACCCATTACCATTAATATTATTTTAAGCCCAAAAGTAACTACTTCTCAGTAATATGTTATAAAAGCACCTCTAAGTAATAAAATCTTCTTGTACTTGCAGTTTTTAACCTTTACAATTCAATTAACTTAAAAAGTATTTAAAAACTTAATAAAAATTACGGAATTTTTAAGTTTTAGTAAAAACAAGTTAAATTTTAAACGTTTTAATTAACTAATTATTTTACTTCTTATTGGTAATGGGTTTTTACTCCTTATTTGTAATCCGAGGCAGTAACTACTTATTTATCTCCATATTCTTCACTAGTTATTTTTGTCTCACGCCCTTGTTAAAATAATTAGTGTTTCATTCAATAAGTAACTACTTATTAACATCTGTTTCGGATTACAAAACCCATTACTAGTAATGCCAATTTTTGCTGGGAAATGTCAGATAAAAAGAAACTAAAAAGTTATCTAAAATTACAAGCTTGCCAACTTAACTGTTTTTCTACTAGATATTGCGTTTTTATTTTATTTTTTAGAAAAACCTAATAACAATTAAATCTAAATGTGATTTTTAATAATAATTATATATACAATTATTATAAAATTTTACAATTAAGTAATTTTTCGTCTAAATCTGTTGATTTAGCAATAAAAAAATACTATTTTATATATTTTGTTTACCTTAAACTAGCGATTTTTCATTAATTAAAGTTACCAACATTGGCTTCCTCGAGATAAACCAACTTGAAAATCGTGCGAATGCAAGTCGATCCCTCTATTAGACTTATTACTCTATGGTATGACCGACCCCTAGTTGTTTTTCGACCCGAACACTTTTTATATAACATACTTACCCTCTAACTTTAACCCTTAAGGTGGTCCCCATACAGTAATTTTTTTTTATAACTTTCTTTTACTAAATCCGCTCCTACCGCCCTCATGGGGCCTCCAAGAGGGGTAAAAAGTAAGACTGACCCCCTTAAATTTTACCCCCATAATTTTTTCTGATCATACCAACAACCTATCTTCGCTTTCTAAGCAGGTTTCTATGCAATATTTTATGACGTTATGTGAAATTTTTAAAAGAATGGGATATATCTAATGAAATGAGCAATATCTTATGAAATGGACGATATACATATGGACAATTGTCATTAACTTTTAACACTTATGATATTCTGTTAATTTTGAAATAACTTTTTTATTTGTAAATTAGGTGGTACCTGTGAATGATGATAAGTTAAGGGAACCTTATAGAGTAATTGTGCAAAGGCTCAGCGCAAAAGGTCTCATTAGTTCATGGTAAGGAATGTTTAAAGTTGGAAAATATAAAAAAAACGCTTGATACATTCACGAAATTTTTCGTCCAATGTTTCATATTGTTGGGTGCGTTAAAGCTATTACTCCAAAATTAATATCGCTTAATCAGTAGACTTGGACAATTATTTGGTGTAGGTTTAGTGGATGTACCATCAATAAGAAAAAAGTTACATGGACTCAAATCTTTGATACCAATTTTTTTCAATTTTCAATTTTTCGAGGTTTTTTGATTGTAGCTTTTGGTGCAAGCTGTAATTTCAAAATTTAAATACATATAGTTAAAGCCCTTGTAAATACGCTCAATTTGACCTTGATTCGAGTGATGTGCTCGCAATGGTTACGAATCTGCAGCTCTCCAAACATGGGGAGAAAAAATGTGAATTTTTTAAAAAGTCTGTTTTTTGTGAGGCACACTCCCAGTTTTATGCCGAATGGTTCCGAATGCTTTGTGAACTTTAAAATCCACCATTTCCCACTTGATTTACAAACGCACCCCAAAAATATTCAATTGCAAAAATTTTATGAACTTTTTAAATTTTTTGCAAAATTTCGATATTTTAGTTTTGCATTAATGAACAGCCAAATGTTCATGGCTGAAAGTTGAACAAGCAGAAACAATGGTATGTGCAAATATAATAAATCATGGAAAGCAACATTGATCAAAAGTTAATATTGGCGAATTCCGCGGTGTTTTTCAGTTTTCGCTTTTTTGTAAGGCACATCCAGGCAAGACAATGGAAAATGTGGAAAAGCGTGGAGATGTTAAATTAGTGACCAATTACAATAATGTTACAAAGTCTGTTGGTTATAGAGAACTAATAGCCAAACCAAACTTTTCAGGAATAGAAATTTTTGATAACGGTCTATATGGAGTAGAGCTTAACAAGTTAGATGTGCATCATGATAAACCGATTTATATAAGTAGAAGTCACAGTTTTAGAATTATCGAAATGCCTTATGTAAGACTTTTATTATAATTTCTTAACTAAAGAAGATGAAAATATAAAATGCATGTACATTTACACTGATTCATTTGTAATATCATCTGAAAAATATTTATATCACATCATTAGAAATAACTCCAGTAAGTTCGATACATCAGATTATAACTTGAATAACATATAGTATATGATATCAGCCCCATGAACAAAAAAGAATTAGGATTAATGAAAGACGAAAACTCAGGCAAAATAATGACAGATTTTGCAGGTATTAAAGCAAAAGCATACGCGTACATTGTTGCTGGGAATGATGAGTCTAACCGTACTACTATTAAAAAAATTAAGGGAGTAAAAAATTCAGTTGTAAAAAAATTTGAATTTAATCATTATAGAGAGTCTATACTAGATAAAACAAGTAAGAGTGTTAAATTTGGCTGTGCCGAATCTTTTATACCCTCCAACACGTTTAAAATTAAAAAAAATTAAAAATCGCAGGGGCGTCTTTTTTTTGGTTGGGGGGAGGGGGTTGGCGGAGTTGGTGGGGGTCACCTGTCCCCCCGCTATATATGTTTACAAATTATTTGTTTAAGGTATTTATGCTTAAATAATAAATTTTTATCGTTATTTTTAATTAATTTCTATAGCCACGCCCCCAAAGGGGGGCGGCATGAAAAAAATCGAATTTTCTAACCCCCTTGGTCCAAGCGCAGGTCTATGAACATAATATGGCATACAAATGTTACATTTGTTGAGCAAAAATTAAAAAATACTCGTAAAAATATCGTATTTTTCAGGGGTCGTTTTAGTTCTTCAAGGGGGAACTTTTTTTCCCCTGGTCCGATTTTGCCCATCTTCAAACTTAACCTTACCAGTAACATAGGAGATATCCTTGCCCAATTTCAGGGGTCTAGCTCTTTTGGTTTGGACTGCATCGTTATTTCTACAGACGGACGGACGGACGGACGGACGGACGGACGGACGGACATCGCTAGAATGTCTTAGATTCTATCATGGATCAATATTATATATACTTTATGGGGTCCCCGACCGATATTTCGATGTGTTACACACGGAATGACAAAGTGAGTATACCCCCATACTGTGGTTGGAGGGTATAAAAAATTTTTATGGACAACAGCGTGTTATTATGAGTAGGGCCCATAAATTATATACAGAGATTTTGACTAAAATAAGTTTAAATTATAAGGATGATAAGAGATATATTATGCCAGATGGTATAAGTACATTAGCCTGGGGTCATTATAAAATAAGTGATTGTTCTTTATAATATAAGTATTGTATAAATGTATATATATGAGCAATTGTCATTAACTTTTAATATTTAAGAAAAAAAAAATGCGATTTTTTTTCGTGGCACATTGATAAGCTTTTGTAGGTAAATAACATTATAAATAAGTAATTTAAATCCGTTCGCGTGCATTTATTTGAGCGATCGCACCCAAAACTATGGCGGTTTAAAGTTAAAATTTTTAAAAAAATTGTCAAAATTAAATTTTTTATCCGAAGTTAACCAAACGTACCATTTTGTATTATGCTTACCCAGAGCTAAAATACATATTCAAACATGCATAAAATCTTTGCTAAATATCGAGATATTTGCATTTAACCAATTTTTTCGGCATATATTGGAAAATTTTGGAAATAAAAGTGTTTCCAGCGGTTTAATTTTTTTTTTAGAAAAATATTACCAAATGCATTAACAAAATCTCAACAAATTCTTAGTTAACACCATTATTCTATCTCTAATAGGTAAGAAACAGCAGTGGTTTAAAGGGAACATTTTTGCAAAAAAAAATTTAATAATTTTGAACTTATTTTTTTTTTAATGTTAAATGTCTGATTTTACAGTGTTGTCCTTCACTGAATATTGAAACTATTCAAAGTATGATTAATAATGACAATATTAAGGTTATTACGAAATATTTAAACGTTATTACTAATTTTATTAAGGTTATAAAAAATTTTAGCGATTTTTCGCGATTTTCGCGACTGCAAAAATCAATGGACTAATTTTAAGCAAGGTTGGCAATCGAAACGAATAACGGTATCGATATCGGTATTGGTATCGATTTTTTATTTATTTCGGTATCGGTATCAGTAACGGTATTTGAGTTGAATCGGTTGCGGTATTACCGATACCGAAACGTCAATACCGGTACGTACCGGTATTATCGAAAAATTGCTAAAAATATAAAAAAAACGTATAAAAACTTAAAAAAAATTGTAAAAACAAGTAGAAAAGTTAAATTCGACTTGCATGAATCCGTCAATACGTTCTAAAGTGATAGTTAATTTTCTAACGTGAATCAAATTAACAATTTTGATTAGAAATATTTTATTTTGAATAATAAACTTTTTTTAGTCATTTTTGAAAAAAAAAAATGACAACATTTTTTTTTGAGTGTAAATTTTTTTCGAGTGTAAGTTTTTTTGTTTTAGTATAACAGTTTTTGTGAGTGATAAGAATACTTTGTAAAATATTTTCCTGACTCATCAATTTTTTTAAAGCTGGTTTAACAGTTTTTTCAACAAGTGAATTTAAGGTGAAACCAATCTGAAATTCACTGTTTTCTTAATAACATTAGAACCACTTGAGCGATTTGGCTGAAATTCAATACGAACCAGGCCAAGGGAACTGCAAATATATATGCCAAGCTTCAGCATACTCAGGATTGCTTCTCGAAAGTTAGCGTGTTTTTTATATTGAAAATTCACGAAAAACCCTTGCCAAAATTTAGTCTTTTGCTCATAAGTTTTGAAGATCTGGACCGCTTTTGCTGAAAATTTTCCTATGTCTTTAGTACATAAATATAAGGCCGTATCGATGTTTACCTTTCTTTTTTGTTTGAGCTGAAAGTGGTCCAATAAGTTTCTATTGGGTGTCAAAATGACTCCATAAAATTTATTTCCCTCGCGCATCGCGGTTAAAATAAAACCCCCGACAAATTAGATATTTCATCTTATTTCTAAGGAACTAAGTTTTTTTTGTTGGTATTATCTATTTGGAAGATTAGGTCTTCCTTGTCTATACAAGATCACATTCAAAAATATTGCAAACAATTTTTTTTTGCGAATTATGGGACTTTATGGACGATTTCTACTAGTTAAGCCACTTCAAAAAATTATATTATGGTGGAAAACCACCTGCTAGTATTCCAAATGTCTTCCCCGAAGTCCTGTAAATATCAACAAAATCCTCGGACACCCACATCACGGATTAAATAAAAATCCACAAAAAACTATACTATCGAAAGGGGTCCAGAAAGTTTCTATTGGGAGCAAAATGAATTCATTAAATTTCGTGAAACTTAATCATTTTCTTTTGCTCTCGCATCGCGGTTGAAGTATGGCTTTTTTGAAATTTTTACTTTATTCACGATGTGGCACAGTGGGAAAAAACAGCAATCTGGCAGGAAAAAAATCATATCTTCTAAACTATTGGTCTGATCCGATAACAATACTTGGAGATTTTATAGCTAAGGATATGAGCTTTTTGTATAATGAATAATAAGAAACTGTTTTTCAATACAGGGTGCCCCAAAAGGTGTTATATACGACTACCTCAGGAGTATTTTTTTTTTGTACCTATTAGCTGTGGAAAATTATGTTTAAAATAAGAATTTTATACTTTTTGAAAAGTAAATGGGGTTACCAAATATTGTAAGTGAAATCTGATAACATTTGGACATATACCCTACATCCAGCATATAACTAAAATAGGAGTCTTAGCACCTGATTGCATAAGCATATACGAATTTTAAGTTGACCTTATGTCAATGTATAGTGCCATTGCCATTGCTTCAGAGGGGTAAAATACGGCTTTTTTCATCTTTGTAGCCCTTTTTGGTGTTTTTTTAATTTCATCTAATAATTGGGCTGCACCTCTCTTTCCAGATTTGTACAGACTTACTTTCGTAGCGACCAATAATTATTCCTTGATGTTATTTTGTACAAGATCCGAAACACGACTCCTCTTGGATTTTTTGTCGTTTCTTCAAAGGAGGCCCTCGAGGTTGTGACGGTCCTGGTTCTTCGTCTACTAGAAAATCTATATTTTCATTCAACCATATATTGTAATGAATTTCAAAACTATATAAATTGCGAGAAACACTGGGCCATCTACATTTGAATTTACTACATAAATCTCGCACACTAACAGTTAGTTTTTTATAGCTATCATTCTCGTTGCAGATGTTATTTCCAAGTTTGGACAAGATATAATTGATAACTGTTGAGTTCCGATCAGAAGCACTGTCGCATTTACGCCAAACTTCAAATATCTCTCTCCGTTGAAATGACATGTCAAACAAATTTAAAAAAACCAAAGAGTTTAATAACCAATTCAAATGATAGTATTAAGTTTATAATTATTTATAACAATATTTTTATTAAGAATTTTTTCACCAACTGAATGCGACTTAAATCGGTTATTTAAAAATCATAAAATCAAAAATAATTTTAATTCAGCACGAACTTTTTTCAAGATTTCGACGCTCTACTATGTTAAAAACAAATTACTAACAATTCTTCGCGATTCTCAACATATACGTGAGTCGCGTTCATCGCTGCCTAGGTTTAGAATTATAATTTTTGAAAGACCAAAATTACAAAAATAATTTTAAAAAATCGCTACGCAGGCCTACGCAGCTAATTTTTTGAATAGTAATACTTCATTATATGTAGAAAAATCTATAATTAAAGATTAAGCAGCATCTGGCAGCGTTTTTTTTGTAGCTCCATAAGAATTTAAACAAGTTAAAAAAAAACGTTGTTTATGTAATTCGTTACGGGGGAGCCTTCGCAAAACAGATAACGTATGGAAATTTATACATAATATACCTAATAGCACCCTTTAAAAGAAATCAAACACTTGGTAGGTAACGGCTTACCCCTTCCGATACACGGCGATGACAAGTTTACTATTATAAACAACTAACTGTGAGAGCCCAATAAATTGTCAACATTTGATAGTGTGTAATTCCCTAATGGGTTAACTAAACTTTAAGTTCTTAACGGATAAAAACGCAGTCACTATCCCACTTTAAAATCGCATTATAACTTTGTTAAAATCTGTTAATTATATTTTGAATTATTTCCCGCTAGATTGGCAATTTTTCCCACTGTGTGTGGGTGCCAAAAGATTTTTTTGATTTTTATGAGACTTCGGTGAGGCATTTGGAGTACGATTTTTCATTTACAAAAACCAAAAAAAATTACAAACTTTCTATTAATTATTTTTTTTTTTTTTTTGTAAACAATCATGGTTTTTAAGAAAAACCGTTTCAATACCGGTACGTACCGATACCGAAGGAAAAGGTTTTTGGATACCGGTATCCGATACCAAAACTGAGTTTCGGTATTGGTATTGGTACCGGTATTCAATTTAAGGGGTTTTGAAACGGATAACGGTATTGAAAAGGTATCGATTGCCAACATTGATTTTAAGATATTATTCGAATAAGACATGTCAAAATCTATCGAAATACATTTCTGTTCTACTTTATTTTAAGTAATGTAAGATTTAATATAACCATTAAATTTAAAAGTATCAAAAATTTGAAACCACCAAAAACCACTAAAACGTCAATTGTTTTTGGGTGCGAATGGATTGAAGATAAAGCATTAAAAATACTACCAAACGCGCTTTTCACTGACCTATTTCTATAAGCGGCCTGGATGTGCCTTACAAAAAACGAAAAACAGAAAAACGCCGCGGAATTCGCCAATATTAACTTTTGATCAATGTTGCTTTCCATGATTTATTATATTTGCACATACCATTGTTTCTACATGTTCAACTTTCAGTCATGCACATTTGGCTGTCAAATAATGCAAAACTAAAATATCGAAATTTTGCAAAAAAAAATTTAAAAAGTTCATAAAATTTTTTTAATTGAATATTTTTTGGGTGCGTTTGTAAATCAAGTGGGAAATGGTAAATTATAAAGTTCACAAAGCATTCGGAACCATTCGGAATAAAACTGGGAGTGTGCCTCGCAAAAAACAGACTTTTTAAAAAATTCACGTTTTTTCTTCCTATCTTTGGAGAGCTGCAGCTTCGTAACCATTACGAGCACATCACTCGAATCAGTCTCAGATTGTGCATATTTACAAGGGCTTTTACCATGTGTATTTGAATTTTAAAATTACAGTTTGCACCAAAAGCTACAATCAAAAAACCTCGAAAAATTGAAAATTGAAAAAAAAATTGGTATCAAATATTTCGGTCCATGTTACTTTTTTCTTATTGATGGCACATCCACTGAACCTACACCAAATAATTGCCCAAGTCTACTGATTAAACGATATTAAATTTGGAGCAATAGCTTTAACGCACCCAACAATATGGAACTTTGAACGAAAAATTTCATGAGAGTATCAAGCGATTTTTTTACATTTTTCAACTTTGCACGTTCCATACCATGAGATAATGAGACTATTTGCGCTGTGCCTTTGCAGAATTACTCATTATGGTTCCCTTAAAATATCTACATTCACAGGTACCACCTAGTTTACAAATAAAAATGTTATTGCGAAATTAGTAAAATATCACAAGCGTTAAAAGTTAATGACAAAAGTCCATATACAAAAAAACACTGTAACTTAAAATAATTATTTAAATAAAACACATTTAAAATTTATAAAAAATTGTTTTTTACTAGCAGTATATAAAATTTTCATTTCTTTTTAGAAAATTGCCATTTATTAACAGAATTATCTTGGTCCTTCCTTTTGCATTTATCTTCATTGTGATCATTGCTACCACAATAATTGCAATACTTTAGTTTTTCGTATTTTATTTCAGACGACTTGAAGATCTTATCCATTTTTAATATTTATATGTTAACGTGTTTATTAATTAAAAGTTGGTGGTCAACTAATTTAGTTTTTAGAGTAACAATTGTTTTATAGTTTACAATAACTACATTCTTATTTTAATAATTCTTTTTTATTTATCCATGTATTATGGGTTTCATCAAAACCTAGCCATTTAACAAAAAGTTTGTTCCCCCGTTTTCTTAAAACTTTTTCTACGAGAAAAGCGTCTTCATTTTTAACCTTTTGTAACTCATATTCATAAAAAGATCCTCGAATTTCTTTATCTTTATAGTCTTTCAATAAATATGTTACTGGATTAGTAACATTAACTTTGACTATAACAAAAATTTCAGTTGTCCAATTGGGTTCGTACCCCTTAAAAAATATACCTTTATATTTACTTATTCTAACATGTTCACCTATTTTAAATTTTGGATGTGGAAATGATTTGGGGAAATTGTATACTTTATCGAACAACACTTTTTCGTTTCGTTTATTTACATCAGCTGGCTTCATTTTTATGGTTCGGTGGTATGTGTGGTTGTATTGAAAAACTAATCTATTTACGTCTGTAATCCACTTATAATTTCCTCTCATGCTAAACATTTTCCACATTAAAGATTTTAAAGTTCTGTTGAATCGTTCACATATTGATGCTTTCAAATGTGTATAAGTATGATAATGATTAATACTTACCATACTTTGTCATTAAAAGATTGAAATCTTTATTGAAAAATTCCTTTCCTTGATCAGAATGAATATTTTTCGGATGTGTTTGAAGACTTTCAAACACTTTTTTCATTGCAGAAACAATTTCTAAAGATTTTTTAGATTTAACTGGATATGCAAATGCATATTTTGAAAAAGTATCAATCCCAGTTAAAAGATACTTATACCCATTATTCATTCTGGCAAAAGGAATCATTTCCACTAAGTCAATTTGCCAGGTGTCATTGTAACCCCTTTGAATAAATCTACATACGTCTAACAAAATTTTTTCGTACAGATCTATGAATTTCGTTAACTACTTGTTGTTTACTCATTTTGTATTCATTTATTTTTTATTTTGAGATTTTAATAATATATTATGAGATTTTTCATGAATTTTAATTTTATCAGGCATTTTTTTACTTATTTCAAAACATAATCGCATTAAGTCCACTTCCACCTCCTTATCGTACCCTGAATCAAGGTCTGATAATTGAATACTATATTTTTTTAGTTCTGCGCATCTGGGTATGATAAATGTAAAGTGAAAATGTGATATTTGTTTCGAAAGTATTGTATTCCAACACAGAAAAGACGTCAAAAAAACTCCAACTCGAACTAAATTTCTCCACGATTCACTATCAATTTTAATTTTATGACCGTTTTGTGAAAGAACAAAAACCCAGTGTCCTCTTTTTTTGTATTTAAATTCACAAAAAGTGTTGTTGATTGCTGGATGATCCAATGCGTCGTATGAATCTAGAAATTCATACTGATCAAGTCTCATCTGAATATATTCCTTATATGCCATCAAATGAACCCATTCATCTCTAGTAAGTCCAATTGCATTACTTTTATGACTATGAATCCAAAGGAGAGGTTGAAAGTTGTTGCATGTAGAAAATCCACACTTATCATAGATAAGTTTATAATCTTGATTTTTTCTCTTCACGTTTTTTTTTGGAAGTTCCGGTTCTGAGTAAATGTGTTCCATATCTATCAAAGTAAATAATTAAACTGACATTGCAAGAATTTTTTAGGTATATAAGGGTCGAACCAGAATCAAATGCGTAGCGCAAGACGTAAAAAAAAACAAACACATCAAATTTGAAATTTTTACGTCCGTTTGATTTACGTAACTCACATTTGAATATTAGAAACGAAAAATTATTGGGCGTTACGCCTTACGCGACGTAATTTGATTCAGGTTGGACGCTAAGACTTACAGAATTTTTTAAACGTTTAGTATTTTATTGAAATTCGTTGAAAATGTTGAAATTACAAAGATCAAGTATTGCATTGGTGGATTTCCAATACTGTTACAGAAATCAAGACACTATATTTATAAAAGAGCTGGCGTTTATTGGCGGAGCTTCGGTGGCTCCTATCTACTATTTATTCAAACCACCTTTTGATTAAAGATAACTTGATAAGGAAATCCAAGATAAGAATTGGGCTTGTAAAGCTGCAGTTCACGGAATAAACTGGACTGATGGAGTTTTTGACTATTGCAGTGTTGGAGACATACTACCTCTTAATGAATATGAATATATTTTTGTTGTTGGATTTGAAAAGAAAAAATTTTTAAAAAAATATTTAAAAACTAACATTATAGCTCTGGACTATTTTACTAATTGTCCTTTTCATCGAGAATTACAATTTAAATGTGCCCTTAATAACTTGTTTAAAATATTTATTTTTATTGAAAAATATGATCACTTATTAGAAAAATGCATTAAAGATCAAATAAATGGTTAAAAAATGAAACAATTGCGTTCATTTTGTGTTCAACATTACATACTACAAGATGTTTTATCAATTTATTCATCCGCTTACTATGCTTATTAGTGGACCTTCAGGTTCAGGAAAAACAACATTTCTGAAAAATTTAATTAGTTGTAAAAAATATTTAACAAGTTCACCTATTAACAGAATCATTTGGTGCTATCCCAATTAGAAATTTTGTCTTTAAGACAATGTCAGTAATGATTCGTCAGGTAGAAGTCAGCAAGTGAATACAATTTACTAAAGACAACTTAATGACATGTCATAATTTTTGTCGGTGCTTCCCAACTTCTATAAATGAACTGACCTGTTATATAAGTTGTCTTATCAATTTAGAAAAATCATGTCTTTAATGCTGACAATTATATAGCAAATCCGACCCATCTCTATAATTTTTTTTCCGATGTAAAATAGATGTAATTTTGTTTAATCCTTTAAAACTCTTTTAATTTTTTTTGTATTTAAAAAAATAAAATTGAATTGGTCTTGAAACAATAAAAAAAATAAAAAAAAAATCCGCGACCGGGGATTGAACCACGGCCAAAAATCTACAACACGTAAGCTGTCGAGCCTGCTAGACAACTAGGCCAACCACAACTTAAAATTGTTTGTAATAAAATATATTTTGAAATCATAATATTTTCAAATTTGTCAAAAACAAAATAAATTGAATATATCGTCACCTTAATTGTAAAGGGCTACTGAAATATTTTTTTGTAAATATTTTTTTTGTTTTGTATAAATAATATTAAAAACAACTAAGATACGCTTAAATAACTCTAACAAAATCTTGTTAAATACGATGAAGCCAAATTCCAATTAATATTTAAAAAAAATTATATTTGAGGAAGAGAAATTCATATTGTAGCATTTTTCAATTCAGGTGACGAAATATATATAACAGGACAATTCAAATAATAAATTAATTTAAATTTATTTTTAAATATACACATTTATTATCAAAGTTTGGCTAAAGGGGTAAGGTGCTAGACCAGTGAACTGAAGGTTCTTAGTTCGCGGACCAAGTGAGGCAGATTAAAATAGTAAGTTTTAAAAAATTAAATTTAAGAAATGGACAGATAAAAATAGTAAGTAACGATAAAAATAGTAAGTAGCGACGTGATTAATAAATTTTTAAATTTTTGAACGATCTCAGATGAACTATGTACATGTCATAATGTAGTCAGTACTATTGACTACCTGTATACTTGTCGGCGAGGAATTTTGAAAAAATACTTGAAAAAGTCAGGAGGTGTCATGAGGTTTTTTGTATGGTCAGAGATTATTCAGTCATCAGGTACACTGACATTGTCATAAGGAAGTCTTTGAGATGTCTTAACGACATTTCTAATTGGGATGGAGAAGAAAATGCGAAACCAAATTTTGAAAATATAGAATAATTACAATGGAATACCAAATGATTTAGAAAATGAAATAAATGAACCAGTTTTACTTATTCTCGATGATTTAATGATTGAAGCTTTTAATAAAAATGTTTGCGAACTTTTCACTAAAGGATCACATCACAGAAATTTGTCTGTCATTGTGGTAACCCAAAACATTTTTCACAAGTCGTCTCATACAAGAGATATTTCATTGAACTCTAAATATATTGTTGTTTTTAAAAATCCAAGAGATACTATGCAGTTCTATCATTTGGCTAGACAAATTGAACCAGAAAATTCAGTTGAATTAATGAAAATATATAAAGAAGTAACAAACAAACCTCATGGATTATTTATTGATTGACCTTACCCAAAGTATAAACGATTTGTTAAGATACAGGACAAATATTTTTAACGCCAATTTTTGTTATTGTTATTGCGATACCTCTGAAAATGGTATTAGGAAAGAACTTAAAACGATTGAAGGAAAACAAGCATATGTTGTATGTTCTCAAGACTAATAATGGAAAACTACAAAAAGCAATTCTTGAAAATGTCGATGATAATTTCATTAAAACAATAATTGAAATAATTTTCAATACTCTAAACGGAAACACAAAACTAAAATCCAAAGATCATAGAATATTAAAATGATATAAAAAGGAACTTCGGTTGCTCTCAAAATCAAATGGATCTGTAAGGTCAAAAAGACAGGTGCTTATCCAAAAGGGAGGGTTTTTACCGGTATTGCTTACTTCACTATTGGCTGGATTCATTGGTAAATTAATAGAAAATGTCTAATAAAAAAAAATTCAATCATGTTATTTTGTTACATCCAAATACCTATAATTTGATGTTGCAAGATCAGTTAGCATCTGATTTTATTGCAAGAAAACTAATTCCATACTTAAATGATGAAAATATTACCGATTTTAATAAATGGATTTTGATTAAACAAGAATTAAATATGTTTATGAAAAGATAAACAAAACCTTTTAAACATTTAGTGGAAAATCATAAATCTGTTCCTGATGAAAACATTAAAAATGATATCAATGTCGAGCCCTTTACCAACAATACATTTGAGAATGGTCAAATCAACAACAATCTGTTTGAAACTCCTGAAAATTTCTCTACCCCTAAGTTACATTTAAAGAAAAAATACATAAAATTTAATTAACGCGATACCCAAAACGACACTCTTACGGATTCGTGTTTAGCATGGCAAATGCAATAAGATATGTGGTCTAATTTTTTTTTTAAATTTTTTTGAAAAATTTTTGGAAATTTACAATGGGAGTTGGCATTTATTTCCACCAAAAAAATATGTACTTTGAGTTAGCAGAATAACAAAAATGGATGTAAAACGACAAAAAATTATTTTTTTGCTCTGAAATTTTTATGGCAGATAGGTATTACATAGGGGAGCTATTTGCCATCGGAAACTCATTTCCGTCAAATTTGAGTTGGCATATTTTGAATATAGGTTCACGTAATGTGTTAACATTTTTATTTTTTAAAACCTAAAGGTTTTCTGGACAACAACTAATCATTAAGACTGATTCTGCCTCAAAATCAGCCATTTGTTTGTTGGGTATTTGGTATTCCGAATTTAGGAACTCCGCAATGCCTTCTATATCGGGTCCATCATAATATGTTTGTGGTGGACTTGCAAAATAATTGGGGGGATCGTTAAATAGTCTCTCCATTATTCTCCTCTCTGCATCCAGATATGGTGCAAATTCTGGATCTTGAGACATCCGCACAGTTATTATCGAAGATGAACTTCGGTTCTGCCTTCCCGAGTAAAAAAGTTTTGATATATAATAAATAGATCCATCGTTTGATCCCAAAAATAGAGCATCTAAACATACATATTTATATCTTATTAGATCAAATTTGATATATTAGATATAATTAGATCCCAAAAATGGAACGGTAAATTTCATCTGATTTGATATTAAAGATCATATTAGCTCTAATAAGATATAATTATATATTATTAGATCTTATTAGATCCCATTTTTTATAATATCAAATTAGATAATATTTACCGTTCCATTTTTGGGATCTAATTATATCTTATTATCTTACTTTTGATCTAATAAGATATAATCATATATTATTGGATCCTCCATTTTTGGGATCAAATGTTATATGGCACCGTATTATTTTTTTTAGTCGGGTTTATATAATTTCTACATCTGATGATAGTTCATTTGATGAAATTCGGTTCTGCGTTTCTATAATTTCTACATCTGATAATAGTTCATTTAATGATGTCTCAGGAGAAAAAAGATTCTCAGATTCTCGGAAGTCGGCTCTTATTGGTGTGGAGCTGCGGTTGTGGGAAGTTGAGGGGTCCAAAGTTTCCACTTCCTTCAACACGTCAGGATCTACATCATCCTCGAAACACTTCATCATAATGGTGTGGGTTGTTGATTGGTTCGTATCTTCCACCTCCATCTTATTATTGTGGGAAGTTGAGGGGTCCAAAGTTTCCACTACCTTCAACTCGTCAGGATCTACATCATCCTCGAAACACTTCATCATAATGGTGTGGTTTGTTGATTGGTTCGTATCTTCCACCTCCATGTTATTGTTGTGGGAAGTTGAGGGATCCGCAGCTTCCACCGCATTCAACATTTCACTGGGTGCTTCATTCTCGAAATCTTGCATCATTTTGTTGAACATTTTTTTTTATTTTTTTATATTAATTTTAATAAATTTTTAAAAATTTTTAATATAAATTTTGGTTTTGTTATGTTTTTTGAAAATTGTTTAACGTAGTCTATTAACTGATATAGGCTAATATACTAATTGAAAGAAAATTTTATTTTCAGTTAAATTAATTTCAGGGAAAATTCCTCTCTTTTTAAAAAATATGGGAAAATAATTGCAATATTGAAATCCATTGACGATAAGAGATTTAAAGAAATTTAAAATTTCTACGTTATCTCTTTATTAACTTAGGACAGTTAATTTATTTTATTATATTTGGAAAATCCTTTGACGATAAGAGCTTTAAAGAATTTTAAAATTTTTCACGTAATCTTTATTTACTTAGGACAGTTTATTTATTTTATTATATTATATTTGGGAAATGCCGGTAGTACATTTATGAGCCTTTTATTTACATAGTAATAATCTATGTTTAACTATTTTCTAGGTGATCTACATTTAATGACACTTTGTAACTAAAGAAGATGAAAATATAAAATGCATGTACATTGTCACTGATTCATTTGTAATATCATATGAAAAAGATTTATATCAAATCATTAGAAATAACCACAGTAAGTTTTATACATCTGATTATAACTTGAATAACATATACGATATCATCCCCATGAACAAAAAAAAGTATTAGGATTAATGAAAGATGAAAACTCAGGTAAAATAATGACAGATTTTTTAGGTATTAAAGTAAAAGCATACGCGTACATTGTTGCTGGAAATGATGAGTCTATTAAAAAAATTAAGGGAGTAAAAAATTCAGTTGTAAAAAAAATTAGAATTTAATCGTTATAGAGAGGGTATACTAGATAAAAATTTTTTTATGGACAACAGCATGTTATTAGGAGTAGGGCTCGTTAATTATATACAGAAATAAAATAAGTTTAAATTATAAGGTTGATAAGAGATATGTTATGTCAGATGGTATAAACACTAAAGGTGTCCTTACGACTAAGGTAATTTTTCAAAATCACTTTTAAATACGCGGTAGGGTCCTATATTGTAGTTTAGTATCTAAAAATGAGTGAGCCAAAATTTGGGGACAATCGGATAAAAATAACTCGTGCCGAAAATGGATTGAAGTTTTGGGACACTCTTTTGTGATAAAAAAACACGTTTTTTCTAGTTTTTTGAAAATTATTGGTATATGTTATTTTTTGTTAATTTTTTTGTTAAATAATATGAAAATGGTACTAAATTACCTTTCCAAAAAGGTTAAAAAAATTCAAATTGGATAAAAAATAAGCATTTTATGCATACATGCCCCAGACCATTGCATGGTTTTTAAAGCCAAAATTTGAAAATGTTCAAAATTTCTAGGCAAAAAAATAAAAAAAAATAAATTTTACTTTATAATGTTATTAAATACATGTTATAAATAAAAACTAACAAATATAGTAGTCTAGCTTTTTTATAATTTGGCGTGGGTAGTGATATAACTTCCGCGGATTTCAAAGAAAATGTGTTTTTCTATTGTAATTTAGCAAATATGGAAAAAAATGTTTTGTATTGTACTATACTAAGTGTAAAACATAAATTCTGTAAATTTTTAGGGAAATAAGGCATCTTTAAGCCCTTTTCATCGAGGTGAAATGACAAATTTGGGACATTACATATTTATATAAAACAAGATATCTTCATATATCCGGTTTCTCAAAAGTTATAGAATTTACATTTTACGATTCGTTCCGTACAATTAAGAAAAAAATTTCCCCATATTTGCTAAATTATTGTGAAAAAACGCATTTTATTTGGAATCCGCGGAAATTTTATCACTACCGGCGAAAAATAAAAAAAAATCTTGACTACCATATCTGCTATTTTTAATCGTAAACATGTTTTCAATATGATCATAAAGTAAAATTAATTTTTTTTTATTTTTTTGCCTAAAAATTTTGAAAATTTTGAAATTCTGGCTTTAAAACCCATACAATGGTCTGGGGCATGTATGCGTAAAATGCTTGTTTTTTATCCGAATTAAATTTGGAAAGGTAATTTAGTACCATTTTCGTATTGTTTCACAAAAAAATTAACAAAAAATAACAAATACCAACATTTTACCAAAAACTACAAAAAAATGGTTTTTCTTTCATATAAGAATGCCCCAAAACTTCAATCCATTTTCGGCACGAGCTATTTTTAGCCGATTGTCCCCAAATTTTGGCTCACTCATTTTTAGATACTAAAGAACAATTTAAGACCCTACCAGGTGTAAAAAGATGATTTTCGTTTTTAAGGACACCTCTAATAAACACATTAGCCTTGGGTCATAATAAAATAAGTGATTGTTCTTTATAATATAAGTATTGTATAAATGTATATATGGACAATTGTCATTAACTTTTAATACTTGTGATATTCTCTTAATTTCGCAACAACTTTTTAATTTGTAAATAAGGTGGTGCCTGTGAATGAAGATAAGTTAAGGGAACGTTAAAGAGTAATTGTGCAAAGGTACAGCGCAAAGGGTCTAATGTTCATGGTAAGAAATGTTTAAAATTGAAAAATGTAAAAAAAACCGCTTGATATACTTACGAAATTTTTCGTCCAATGTTTCATATTGTTGGGTGAGTTAAAGCTATTACTCCGAAATTAATATCGCTTAATCGGTAGACTTGGGAAATTATTTGTTGTAGGTTTTGTGGATGTGCCATTAATAAGAAAAAAGTTATATGGACTTAAATCTTTGATACAATTTTTTTCAATTTTTCGAGGTTTTTTGATTGTAGCTTTTGGTGCAAACTGTAATTTCAAAATTCTAATACACATGGTAAAAGCCCTTGTAAATACGCACAATCTAAGATTGATTGAAGCGATGTATTATGTGTTCGCAATGGTTACGAAGCTGCAGCTCTCCAAACATGGGACGAAAAAACGTGAATTTTTTAAAAAGTCTGTTTTTTGCTAGGCACACTCCCAGTTTTATTCCGGATGGTTCCGAATGCTTTGTGAACTTTATAATTAACCATTTCACACTTGATTTACAAACGCACCAAAAAATATTCAATTGCAAAAATTTTATGAGCATTTTAAATTTTTTGCAAAATTTCGGTATTTTAGTTTTGCATTATTTGACAGCCAAATGTGCATGGCTGAAAGTTTAACATGTGGTAACAATGGTATGTGCAAATATAATAAATCATTGAAAGCAACGTTGATCAAAAGTTATTATTGGCGAATTCCGCGGTGTTTTTCAGTTTTCACTTTTTTGTAAGGCACATCCAGGCCGCTTATAGAAATTGGTCGGTGAAAGGCGCGTTTGGTAGTCATTTTAACGCTCTATCTTCAATTAATTCGCATCCGAAAAAATTGAACGTTTAAGCGGGTTTTCGGTTGTTTTAAATTTTTGATACTTTTAAATTTAATGCTTATATAAAATCTTACATTGCTTAAAAAAAGTAGAAAAGAAATGTATTTTGATAGATTTTAACATGTCTTATTACAATAATATTTCAAAATTGGTCCATTGATTTTTGCAGTAGCGAAAATCGCGAAAAAAACGCTAAAATTTGTTATAACCTTAATAAAATTAGTAATAACGTTAAAATCTTTTGCAATAACCTTAATATTATCATTTTTAATCATACTTTGAATAGTTTTAATATTCAGTGAAGGACAACACTGTAAAATCAGACTTTAAATATTAAAAAAAAAAAAAAAAAATAAAAAATTATAAATTTTTTTTTTCAAAAATGTTCCCTTTAAACCACTGCTGTTTCTTACCTATTAGAGATAGAATAATAGTGCCAACTAAGAATTTCTTGAGATTTTTTTAATGCATTTGGTAATATTTTTCTAAAAAAAATTAAACCTCCGGGAACATTTTTATTTTCAAAATATTAGAAAATGTGCCGAAAAAAAATTGGTTTAATGCAAGTATCTCGATATTTAGCAAAGATTTTATGCATGTTTGAATGTGTATTTTAGCTATAGGTAAGCATAATACAAATTGGTACGTTTGGTAAACTTCGGATAAAAAATGTAATTTTGAGAATTTTTTTAAAAATGTTAACTTTAAACCGCCATAGTTTTGGGTGCGATCGCTCAAATTAATGCTCGCGAACGGATTTAAATTATTTAATTATAATGTTATTAACTTACAAAGTCTTATCAATGTGCCACAAAAAAAAATCGACATTTTTTTGTTTGTAAATTTTAAAAGTTATTGACTATTGCCCATATATAGAATCGTATTCTTCTCATTTTCGGCACTATAAACATAATATTAATTTAATATCTATCTGAATAAATTTCCAATAAAATGATATCGATTTGTAGCGCCGTATTTTTCTTTATTTTGGTATAAATGCACATTTTCGCACATTTCCCTCTATCACTCTAGTGATAGAGGGTATATATAAGTTTGTCATTCCGTTTGTAAGGAAAAGTTTTCAGAACCGATTCTGACAACACTTGTTCTAGAACAGGTTCTTCGGTAACCATACACTATTACACTTAAACTATTCAGAACAAGTTAAGTGAAAATTATTGTGAAGCTTGTTCTCTGCAATCAAAATTTCATAACATTTTGGTTTTCAGGAATTAAAAAAAAATTATGTGTCAAAAAAATCAAAAAATAATCAATTTATTTTTGTTAACCAAGAAAAAACACGAAATTCTACAAAAAAAGCGGGGCATAATCGTGAAAATTGTTAAAAAAAAGGTGAGTAAATTAAATTTTCATTGTCTGGGTCGGGTCAAATACTAATAATATTATGTTCTTTATTTTTGTTTGCAGAAAATCCATGTTCTGGTATGTCATTAATGTAAAGCCAAAAAATGCAACTTTGGAGGAGAAAAAGGATGTGTGTGGTAAAAAATGTAAATATTCCATGTTTTATATGATTGTCTTTGTCTTTGTTAAATAAATTAATGCAATTTAATATATTTCTTTAATTCTTATTTATGTTCCAAATTTTACTTCTAGAACCGATTTCGGAGAACAACAATATGTTCTAATTTTGCTTACAAACAACTGTTGCTTTTGGGGCAATCCCTTTGTAAAAAGAATCGGTGTTGCACAAGAATTAGAACAGGTTATAGGGAAGTATAAAATGTGAAAATTTTGCTGGGCACATAATATTTATTTATCAACATTTTTTGCAAAAAATCCTTTAAAATAAATGTTTTCTTTCAAAAAATAACCTTAAATACATATATTTGTTTAAGATGTATTTAAAAATAAGTACTTTTACAAACATTTCAAAGACTTGAATAAAAATTACTTACCTAATGTATTTACTTGAATTTTAAAATCATTTATATATTGTATATTAATGCCAAGTATGGATTTATCCATTCTAGTGGCAATGTCTATTTTTAAACATATCATTTTATTTTTGATACGATTTTGAATAATATTTTTAATTGTAAATGTCGAAGAATCAACTAATGACACACTATGTTTTTTGAATTCAGATTTGTCTCAAATTTCGTTTCATATGGAGCAATTAACTTTTTAAAATACTTTTGATCATCAAAAGTTCGAAATGGTAAGTTTCTCGCTGCCACCAGACCTACGCAGCATTTGAGGAACATATTTTTATTGATTTGAAGCGTAACTATATTATTTTTTGGTTTTTTGGATAAAGGTTCTAAATCCTTTTCAATGTCTTTTTTATGAATTAATTTATAATGACGTTTTATTGAAAACAATTTAGTTCCATTAAATTCTTTACCGCACTTTATTTTGTCCACTTCTGTTAAAATCTCGTAATAATTCATTTTTCTGAATTTTTCTTTCGTTTTTTTTCACTTTCACGTTTTTAATAAACTACTTTAGCGTCAATGAACAATTATAAACTGAAAATGTAAGAACAGTATAAAGTTCAACAACTTGTTATTATTTATATTCTTTTAATAGTAAAATAACGGATCTTCTAAAAAAAAAACGATTATTACAGTGGGCTGGAACAAGCAAAAGCTTTTTGTTGCTATATTTACCATTGCAAACCAAATCTTAATCTTAATCTTAATACAGCAAAAATGCACAAAAATACAAGAACGCAAAAAAACCAACATCTTTGTCAACATCTGATTGTTACCAATTTACAGGAAAAAATAGTGCGGGTAAGTTCGGTTAAATGGGAAACAAATTTATTCTCTCAAAAACTCTCTCATTTACCCAATTTTTGCGTACGGGAACGCTTTTCGGGCTGGTTTGGGATCCCTCGGGCACCCGCGGTAACGATGTGGAACAAACCTCATATTAATTTTGTCGTTATTAAATTAATAAATGAAAACAACAACCAACAAATTTTTGTATTTAATTTCTACAATTTTTTTATTATACTTATGTAGTTAAAAATACATTACAAAAATACCAGTAAATTTATATATCATGGCGTAGCGCCACCTATCGAAATTAAGAGAACTATCCTCCAGATTTAACTAATATATTGTCCAAGTTTGGTTTCAATCGGTTCAGCGGTTCTTAAAATTTACAAATACGTAACCGGAAAAATCGTGTTCCATATCATGATGATAATGATACAAACATATTTAATTTTTTGGCTTGCTCAGCGAGAACTTGGGGGATTAAATTCTTATTCGATAACATAGCGTACACAACTGAAAAAGATACTTAGCAATAACATCAAAATTTGTATAATGCCAAAATTTATATAGCAATAATTGCTGGGCAATTTAAGCCACTATTGCTGGCAATTAAACATCAAAATCTTTGTTTGGAATTCATCAAAATAGACGCAGTGCTTTTTTTTTCGTTCTGCCAACGTTATTGTTGGAGACCAGTTGTAAGGTAGAGCTGGAAATATTTGCAAAATAATTATAAAAGTTAGTAATTTTGGAAATAATTTTAAAATTTAGGAATTTGATTTTTATTGGGGATTTTCTCATAAAAAAAATCTTTCTGGCAGCACTATTTAACGAAAGAACATAAAAACACAACTGAACTTATGTAAAAAACGCTTATTATAAAAAAACGCTAGTTGCCAACATTGGTTTCGTTGTGTTTTCTTTTCATTTCCCTTTGGAATGCATTCGTATTTTCTCCGCTTCCTTTTGTATGCATTAGTAAGACTTTCTTTGTTTCTTCCATTTCCTTTTGTGTGTTTTCTGGTTTTCGCTCTCGAGATAATCAGAGTTTACGGCCATAATACCTCTTTCTGTATTTACTCTATGTTTAATGTCTAACAACAACATTTAAAGTCTAACGAAAATTCACTTATGTACATATTTGGTAGTAAGGCGCGTTTAAACGGGAGAGAAAACTGCTAGACAAAGACCAAAAAACGACTCTGTGAACCTGTGAATTTGACTTTTTCAATAATTGTGTCAAATCAAATTCCTCTAAAACGTATTATTTCTCACCTTTTTTTTGATAATGTTACAGATTTTTGGAAGAGATTGATATTATTTATGATTTGAAGTCTGTATTTTGTTTAATAAAAAAATTATAACGTAAACAAAATTTATTTTTTTTAGAGACGATATTTAAAAACGCTAGAGTTGACAAATTTTCGATTTTTCTATCGAGATTTCTTTCTCGTTTGAACGCACTTTAAAAATATTTAAACTGTAGGAGAAATTTTTAACTTCCAAAAAATATCTTAGATCTGAGACTTTTCTATGGGAAAAATGCTTTAGAATCTGGAAGTTTTTTTGTAGGAAAAATATTTCGAAACCAAATTTTTTTTCTATGTGAATAATGTCTCAGAATCAAGGAGTTTTTCTATTGGAGAAATGTCACACAATCTGAAACATTTTGTATAGGAAATAATTCCAGAATCTGAGACTTTTCTATAAAAAATGTTTCGAAATCTGTGACTTTTTCTTTAGAAATATCTCAGAATATGGAAATTTTTTGTAAAAAAAATGTCGTTGAATCTGATACTTTTTCTATAAAAAAAAATGCTATCCATTTTCATAAGGAAAAATGTCTCAGAATCTTTTCAAGAGGAAAAATGTCTTAAAAACCTCTTCTACAGCATAAATTTTGTATAAAAAGTGTCTCAAGTTTGTTGTCCCAGAATTTGGGAATATCAAATTTATAGAATAGAAATTTTATCATAATAATCTGAGAAGTTTTCTACAAGAAATTGCCCCATAATCTTAGAGCATATTGTCAGAAAACAAGTTATCGTAAGTAATCTGAGACTTTCTATAGGCAAAATCTCTCAAAATCTCAGACTTTTTATAGAAAAATTATATTAAAATCTGATATTTTTACTGTTGGAACAATTTTAATAATTTTTTTTATAGGAAAACTGTTTAAGAATCTGACATTTTCCATATAGAACAAGTAAGAAAATTATAGTCGGTCAAGACCGACCATGGACTTATTATATCTATATTTTGTCAAATCTTTAATAAGTGTAAAAAGCACTCACTAATCAAATTTGAGTGGAATAGGCTTCTTTTTTGTTGACAATAAATCGCTTCAACTGAATATCGGGCGAAATTTCCACATGGGACCTAAGTCCAAAAATGGTCCGATGATAATCAGATTTGATAAGGTTATTAAAGTACGCGTTTAACATACACTCAAAATAATTCTACAGTAAATGGTTTAGTAAGTGATATTGTACCAAAATCTACTAATTAGTTACTAATTTTAGTATCTTCAAAGTACTAAAATTAGTATTTTTTACTGGTTTTGAATAATATTAGTAAAAAATTTTAGTATTGGTTACCAATTCCTGCACTAAGTCCTTTTGAACTAAAATTTAGTTAAATTTTTATTATTGAATACCCACTTTTTTGTTTGGGTGTACACAAACAGAATTTTAATTAAATATTTTCTATTTTTATGAATTTTGAGAGATTTATGTGAAAATCGGGAAGGTGGTTTGTATGGGGGCTACAAGAAGAACTAATCCGATTTCTTTAAAATTCGGAATGGTGACTTGCGCGGGTAAAACATGATTACCTGCCAAATTTCGAAAAGATACCTATTAAAATGCGGCTATTAGAGTCATTTGAGCCAAAACTAAAAACGACCTTTGTATGGGGGTAGGTCTAAATATGGACCGGCGATTTTTCATAAAATTTTTTAGACGATTTTGCCTACAGCCTCCCAAGGGAGTAGTAGAGTTTTGTAAAAACTAAATTAAATTAAATTTGCTTTAGGCTCCTCGAGAGTATGCCTGATTTTCTCCCTACTACTTTCAACATAGCTTGGTGTCAAGGGCAAATAAAACTCGTTGCTTTTAGGAACGAAAGATCAGCAGCCATGTTTAAGGTTGCCATTAGCCAAGTGGGAGAGTTATGGCCTGGAGCCAAACTGGAGGTTGGGACCAAAAGATAGAGTCGAGTCACTTGCTTTAGCACTAATTTATTTATTTGTAACAAGGGTTGCGAACCACCTTTCATTACAAGTAGGCGGCAAGAGTTTGTTGATGTAAAACTTGTATCAGATAAATTTTTTGAAAGAATTTATGACTGGGGAGTTTTTAAAGAACATTTTTTCTCAAATTATCGCTATATTGAGTAAAATATAGGAATTATTTTTCTGTGCTTTTGGATGAATTATCCTTATCTGAACCGCATAGTTTGGCGAAAATTAACTCTGTGGTTGAATATATTAAAAATTTTGTAATAGGTGTCTGGATTCCGCTTTCCCTTATGCAAATGCTAGGGGGCAAAAAAATCCAAATTGTTGGCCAATTGAGTTGCAGATCAGCAAATATTCCTGCAGAAAGCTCTTTATTAAGACAAACTCTTCCAGACTGGACAAGGCTGGACTGGTCTGCATATAAGCTGCAACTTAAAAGCTGTAAGAAATGATCAGAATGGTAAAATGCGATTCTTGAAAAAACTTCTGCGGAAACATACACTCAAAATATTTTGTAGGCAAAAACCAATGCAAAACATATTTAAAACAAGTGATAAAACATTTGAAAACCATTCTAGTAATTATTCATTTGTTTTAACAAACATCAACATTTATTTACTGTTAATAAAATTTTCTAAAATAAATAACAATGAACATTAAAAAATAACTTTACTTTAATTTTTTTACCATGAAATTCGAAAAAATATCATACGAAAACATTAAAAATTAATGATTGTTATGTTATTTTTACCAACAACTTAAAAAAAATACCTACAAAAACATTAAAAATTAATGAGTTCGTAAGTTATTTTTACAATTTTTCTTTTGAATTTTATTTTAAAAATTTTTTAATAAAATTTTTGGTGAATCGATCCCGCAATCAACTACATTCTGACCAGACACTTTACCCATCGTGCCAAAGTCACTTGATACAAATATTTTTTTATATTTATATAAATAATTTTTTGAATTTTTTGTCTACAAAAAAAAACAACCAACACAAATAGGTAAAAACTAATGACTTCTCTTTAAAAAATGACAACAATTTAAAAAAAAAAATGCCTGCGAATTTTGTACTCTTGCCCAAAACATTAAATCATGATAGTGTTTTGCGGAAGATTTGGGTGTATTTGCCAACGCAAAGTTTTTTTTAGAAAAAATAATGTTATATTACTTTGCTATTCCATGCAAAACGAATTGAAATATCAGTCGAGGACCCCATTAAAAAATCTAAAGATCTGTAAATTTCGTAAGTGTGTGCAAAAATAAGTGCAAAAAAGTGTTTTTACATTTTGGAGAGTATAAAAATTTCGGCAGCAAAGAATATAACACTCTTACTTGTTTTATGTACATTTGATAAACAAATGGACAATTTTTATGCAAAAAGCTTAGACTTGGTGAAAAAGTAGTTTTGGTAAAAAAAAAATGCTTTTTTTAAAAAAAGTTAAAAAAAATTTAATGAACCCAAAATTTTTGGTGAAAAAAAAAATTGATGAAAAAAAGTTTTTGATGAAAAGGAAAATTTTTTTGATCTTAAAAAAAAATTGATGAAAAAAAAATTTTTTTTGGTGAGAAAAAAATTGATAATAAAAAATTTGATGAAAAAAAATTACGAAAAAACATATGATAAAAAAAAATTTATGAAAAAAAAATTTTGATGAAAAAAAAAGTTTTATGAAAAAAAAAAATTAATGAAAAAAAAATTGATGAAAAAAAAAAAAAATTTATGAAAAAAAAATTGATGAAAAAAAAATTTGATAAAAAAAAAAAATTATAAAAAAAAGTTTGATGAAAAAAAAAATTATGAAAAAAAAAATTGATGAAAAAAAAAAAAATTTGACGGAAAAGAAAATTGATGAAAAGAAAAAAAAAATGATGAAAAAAAAAATGATGAAAAAAAAAATTTATGAAAAAAAAAAAATTTGATGAAAAAAAAGTTTGATGAAAACAAAAAAAAAAATTGATGAAAAAAAAAAAATTTGATGAAAAAAAAAATTTGATGAAAAAAAAAAAATTTTTTTTTGTTGAAAAATAACTGTTACTTTTTATTCACCAGCTGCTGAAAAACGGTTCTATTCACCACGAGGTGAATTATTATCCAAGCTACAAACCCAAGTTATTAAAATTTTTGGTTTTAAGTGGTGCCTACGGTCAGTATCGCAGTACCAAGAATACCGGTATTCCCGGTTCTCGGTATTCCCGGGAAATGGTACCGGTTTCCCGGTTCTTGAATTATTCCCGGTATTTCCGGGAATACCGGTATTCCCGGTTCCGGTTCTGACGGTATTCCCGGGACTACCGGTATGTTTATTTTGTAAAATTGTGTAGAACTAAAATTTTTTCTTCGCTTTTACCAAAAAAATACAAAAAACACCATTTCCAATTTTTTTTTATGAATTTAAGAAAAATATAGTTACATGATTTTTTAATAATTTTACAAATACAACTAAATATTTCTGAAATACTGATTAAATGGTGTAATTTAAATATTTTATGGTATAGTATTTTTTTATTTTCTGAGAACCGGTACCAACATCAGAACCGGGAATACCGGTATTCCCAGGAATATATCTAGAACCGGGAAACCGGTACCAGAACCGGGAATACCGGTATTCCCGGGAATACCGAGAACCGGGAAATGGGGGGCACTAGTTTTAAGAAACTGAAAATAGTAATTCTTGTTTTCTTTTTCGTTAATTGTTAGCTTATATAGTCAAACTGAGGTGGCGTCCTGCAACTTTTTTAAAATTAGACACCAGCCTAAAAACATTAATCATGTTAAAAAATTAAGTACCCAAATCGTAAAAAATTAAAGAAGAATCACTTATTTTTTACTTACAGAGCAAAAATAAATGACTTTAAAAATTGAATGCTAATGAAAGTCTTTATTTTTTATGTTGTTATTTTTGAAACGAAGAACAGAAATAGTAATTTAAAAAACTGAACATTGAACAAATGTTTTTTCTTTTAAAAACGACAAAACGTAATTCTTTTTAAATAAACTGCAAACAGTTAATGACATAATTTTTTGAGTGTAAAATACGTTTCAGAGGCGTCCTGGCTGCGCTAAGTTTTGACTTCTTTTCCTTGCACCCTGGGATACCTGAAGGATCCTACTGAGCTGTGGTCTTCCTCCAGTGGATAGTCGCTGGATCTCCTTCTAAACACGCATTTTCCGGCCAATTCCATGACGCCGTTTCAAGCTTTGGCACGCTCTGAATTACTTTGGAAATAATAAATATGCCAACATTAATCTAGGTAAAAAATACGTAAAACTTCAGCACGATCCATTCTTGACATTTTTTCTTAAAAATAGACAGTGGTCAAAAAATTCTGCAAATTATGCATTGTACCACAGAGAGGTTTTGGGTATAAAAACGATTTGGAGACCTATTTTGAAAAACGGACACAGAATTTCTCACTACATTTTGTTCCTTTTTTAAAAACCTCAAGACTAGATTGATTTAAGATTTTTATCAATGTTATAAACTAGTTTTACTGGGATATGAAGTACACTCACTTTATCACCACCAAAAAGTTTGCCTAAGAATTTTCCATCATTTTCTGCACTATCACTGCAGCTTGCTGAATTTGTTGAAGCTTCAGAGTTTAAAGAAATTTCATCATCATCTGGCATCACATTTAAATCAACAGGTTGTAGTTGGTGTTCTATGTTCATTTGAATTTGTCGCAGCTGTTGTTGGGTTTTATGTAATAGTTCTTGTTCTTTATGTTTTATTGTTGATGAAGACTAGCCTTCATTTTCTTTTGTAACTGATCTAAATTTCTTTGTTATTTGTAATACAGTATGTTCCTAAACTAAAATAATATTAATAACATTTTTATTTTAATGTAGTCGTGAGTCTACGTCATCGCTTTCCCTCCGCTGAGGTAGTAAAAGAAAACCATTACGCTGAAATTATATAAAAATTATATAAAATTATTTTTATATTTTGTTGACCTTTTTGTTGTAATTATTTATTTTTATTTCGGCTTAAGGTCAGAAAAAACAATAAAAAACTAAAAAGTTATTTTGTTAATTTTATTATTTATTTTATTTTTAATTTTCCGATATTTCGGTCAAATTCTTTGACCATCATCTGGGATATTTTAAAAAGAAAACAAATAAATATTCCGAATATTTATTTGTTTTTCTCAAACAATAAACAGTGGGGACGGAATATTTATTTGTTTTTCTTTTTAAAATATCCCAGATGATGGTCAAAGAATTTGACCGAAATATCGGAAAATTAAAAATAAAATAAATAATAAAATTAACAAAATAACTTTTTAGTTTTTTATAGTTTTTTCTGACCTTAAGCCGAAATAAAAATAAATAATTATATAAAATTATAAAAAAAAACAATTAAAAACAAATTATTCTTTAATTATTAGTATTTAAATAAGTTTTTGTAGTTTTTTGTTATGTGGGGTGTTAAGGTTCCGATCACGAATGTTGTTTTTATCTCGTATGATTTTTTGCCGATGAAATTTTGTATTCCTTTACAACTACACTATGATGTAAAAGGTAAAAAGTTCTTTTCGATATTCGTGGCATGGATCATCCAATCGGAGTAAACTTTGTCATCACAGCCGGCGTCTTGTCGTATACCTTCGATGATTTGTTTTTTTATGTTTGTAAACTCGCAATTTGGAACAAATTACGTTTTATGATATTTGAAAAGATTCGATAATATTTTCAAATATAATTCGGACGGAACCACGAGATCGGATACTTTCCTCGACTTATAAAAAAGGTATCTAAATCTACCTCCCTTCCAACTGCTGCTTTAATGCAGGCCATGCAGTTTATTTTTCCCAAAATTTTTTTTAAAAATTGTGTGGCCTGAAAAATAGTGTAGGGCTTTAGTGTCTATCTATTACCTAGTGTTTTTCTTTGTTTACCTCAAGTACGACACCATCCTGGTTGATTCAGTAATGCAGTGATCGGCACCCATTGCACGCTGGAGCCGAACACAATCGGCAATTCACATGTATACAACACGAATGTCAACAAAAAATCAACAAAGTGTGCAATTACAATTCTGGCGTTGGCCTTGAATTTTGCTGGTTCCCATACGTTTTGTATGTAGAACAAAATTCAAAGCCAACGCTAGCGTTTCAAAGCCAGAATAGAATCAATTCTATTTTCGTGGCTTTGCTCTCTCGTGAGTATTTTTTTTTTTGCTTTGGCATTGCCAGTCGTTACAAAAAAAGGGTTGATTTTGTTTATGAAACACACCTTGTTTATGAAACACATCTGTGTATTGGAAAATTATAAGAAAAGTACATATAAAAAAATATAATTTACCGCCAATTATTATAAAAAAAAAAACAAGTATCAAAAAAATATCAATAAAAAAACCAAAGGAGTTTTATGTTTCACCGAAAAAAAAAAAATTCAGGTAAAATTTATTTTTCATCCACCAAATAATTATATTTCTCTTCTTCTTTGTGTGTGTGTATACAAACAAACGCCAGAACAAAATTCAAAGCCAAAGACTTTGTTTAAATCAAACGCCCTCTCTTTACACAAAATTCAAAGCCAACGCTAGAATTGTAATTGCACACAAAGAGCATAAAAAAAACAAATATTTTATTCAGTAGCAAGCTGACTTTCTTCAAAGCAGGTTGATGTCGCTTTGTTGAAGAAATACACCAACACATGCATATTTTTATTAAAACACTAATACTTTCATATGCCTCTTTGTGCCGACCACTGCAGTAATGACATGTGAGTACTGCAGCATGGCACCCTGAAAAATGGCCCCAATGCAAAATGGCCCCAACGCCAAAAATTAAAAATGGCCCCAGTTTTGGGGTCTTTTTGAAAAAGAAATTTCACCCCACTTTGAAAAATGAAATATGGCCCCAATTCTGTGTGAAAAAATGCCCCAAAAAATTAGAACCATTTTTCTGAAAATGAAAAAAGGCCCCAAATTGCAAAATGAAAAATGACCCAAAAAAAAATATGTATTTTTCCCAAACCATTATAAATAAAATTTTCATTCAGTCAATTTCATTTAATTTCAGTCAATAATTATAAATTGTAATTAATAATTATAAATTTAAAATAACTCCCAATGAAATTATTATTTTTTATTTAAAACTTTTGAGTTGTATTAACGACATGAAAGATATTATTAACGCTTTCGGGCTGCTGCTTATGGTGGATTTACATCATTGGATTTTCGGTATGATTTGATTTTGGCACCCATTATAGTTCTCATGATTATTCATATCTTTAAAGCACCCGTGTAAGTACTTCCATATAATTAAGTGAATTTAACAAAGGTAAAAAATATATTCTATTTTAGTAACCCACTCGAAGAAGTTGGAATCAAATATATTCTTTGATGACTTATCGTTTCTAGGATTCTATATAATGGCAATAGCAATAATACATATTTCTTTTGAAAAACTTTGAAAGCATATTGATGTGAAGAAAGCGCCGCAGGCGAAAAATTTTTACAAGAGATTTTAACAAAAAATTAAAAAAAAAAATCGCGCGATTTTTTTTTTAAAAATTTTTACAAGAGATTTTAACAAAAAATTAAAAAAAAATCGCGCGATTTTTTTTTTTAATTTTTTGTTAAAATCTCTTGTAAAAATTTTTCGCCTGCGGCGCTTTCCTCACACCTATATACTTTTAAAGTTTAAAAAAAATAAAATAATTAACTTAAGTAACTCGGAAATAAAATTTAAGTAGGTTTTTATAATACCGAAAGACCAACGGACCTCAGAGTACATGTGTGCTGACGTAAAGCGTAAGCAACCACTTAAAACCTATACCAAAATGAAATTAACATTTCAAATAATCTATCCAAGTTCCTTCCTACTTTTTGTTTTGTCACTTCAGATTTTTGTTTTGTTGTATTAAAATATTAAAACATAAAGTACTGCTGCCCAAAAAAACTTTATTTTGCGGAGAGGTTGAGTTTAATGTTTTTTATCCTTAAGTCCGACCTGTATAATAAAAAAAACGGAACTAGGATATTTCCCAAGAATGAGAAATATCCTAGCTTACAAGAATTTTAGAGAAAAGGAAGGATATTTCTCCTGGAGGAAAAATATCCTTTTAAAGAAGGGATAAAGGATATTTCTCTTGGAGGAAAAATATCCTTTTAAGAAATGTGTTAGTGTTTACCTATTGTTCTGTTCTGGTGCGGGTGTGTACCTATGGTTTGTCCGTTCTGCGCGGACGACGCCTGAACCGTCAGGCTTATAGAGCCTACTTTAAGAGAAAAAGGACCCGTCTTTTGGATGGTGGGGGGACTGACCTGAAAATCAAAAATAAAACAATTATGTTTTCTTTTATGCGGGGCGACAGCACTTCTGTCGCCCGCTCACTCATTAGTCCCTCTTTATTTACTTGTATTTTCTCTATTTATACCTTAAAGTAAAACTTAACACTAGCTTAAAACTAGGTCAATAAAATAAATGGCTAAGGCAGCATAAATAATTTAAAGCTAGTTGCATAAATAATTAAAAAATTATTAATAAACAGAAATTATAAGTAACCTAAATAAATATAAAATAACTAAAACCTAATCAAAAAAAATCTTTAACCCTTATGTGCTAATGTAGGAATAACTCAAAATAATAAAACTCTAAATGCTACACAACACCGGCTACGCAGAAAAACTTTAAAGCAAAAAAAAAAAAAATTCACACAGATTTTGTACACATATTAATAAATGCATGCCAATTGTTAAAAGTCTTAATTTAAATACGACGGGGATTATGTGGAAATAATTTTATTATTTTTATTAAATTTGGGGCCATTATTCATTCTGCAAAATAACCCCAAATCAAAAAATGAAAAATGGCCCTATTAATTTTGGGGTCATATAAAAATGAAAAATGGCCCCAAAATTAAAAGGAAAAATTACCCCAAAAAACTAGGAAAAATGACCCCAAATTTTCGTGTTGTTGTAATCCATATAAAAATTTGGGGCCATTTTTCATTTTCGTTTTGGGGCCATTTTGCATTGGGGTCATTTTTCATGGTGCCCTGCAGCATTATGTCCTCATCATCCTCGCAGTTTTTGTTCGAATTATATGTAAAAGTTGTGATCCTCATCGATATAATTCTTGCCAATATGTACTGCAGCTTGTTAATTGACGGATGGAAATCACACCCACCTCTGGAGCTTGCCTTTAAAATTAAAGTTAGTTAAAAAAAAGGAAAATATAAAATTTTTTATCTAAATATATCTTACTTTCAATATTTAAAAAAAAAAGGATTTTCATATTCTTGTACTTTTTTCTATGCAAAAATGTGACATACTGAGATTTGTTTGTATGCAAAAATTCTCAAATTGTCACTTTTTTGTATCATCAAAATAATCTCAGATTTTGAGATAGAAAAACTTACCTTAAAAAATACATTTTCACAGCATCCTCGTTAAATTTCGCGAAAACAAATGTATTTCACTTCTGACGGCTCATACTTCGAAAAGAAGTGCTGTGATATATCAAGGAGCGATAGCAGATTCACCTGAAATCCATCTATCCATTTACCAGCCCGACCGTAGCAAATCGAAAAGATTTAATATATCGGATAAATTTCATTATTGATTTTCTTTTTTCCTCCAAGTTTTTTCTGGTAAAAAGTCTCTTGATTTCGTTAGGGTCATTTATTGATTTGGCGTTTAATAAATCAAAAATATTATTAAACGTGAAAAGGAAATGTATAGTTCCCAGAACCATCTTCTTCATTTCCCCCTTAAAAAATCGTCTTTTTCCAACATGTAGGAACACGCTGCAACACAACTGTTGCTCAGCAGCTGTGTAGCCCTGGACACCTTCTGAACTGAACCCGGAAGGGTACAGTTGCGAGTCCGTCAGCATTGGCATCATTCTTAAATGGACGCTTTTTTTGTCGATTTCATAAACTTTTCTCACTACGCTTACGCTAGCTGTACCTTTCGCGTACCAATGTCATATTTTATAAAGCTATTTCTTGCAGACTTTATAAGGTGGCAGTAGTCATACATAAAATAAACTTTGTTGTTGTTGGGCGTTATAAAATATTTGAATTCGCTAGATTCGTTGATTCCGAGGGATTTGGCGTAACCGACATTTGGATCAGGGATGTTAAAGTTGGTACAATTGTATTTTTTTTTTGCTTCATTTTGGCCTTCAAAGTACCGTGGTACTACCGCGACTCATTTGGTACAATTTAAAAATTTCCAATTTTTTTCTTTATAACTCATTGAAATGTCGGTAAAAGACCCCAGCATTTTTTCTTTACTTTAAAAAAAAATGCTCACAAGGAAACTAATGTTAGACCGATTTTAACTCCTTGATTTAAAACAGATTAAAGTAGTTTTCTAAGATACCAAAAAATTCTAACTCACTTTTATCGAACAAAAAGTCTCAGAATTTTCCACAGAAGTATCAATCAGTTATTTATAGACAATTATTGAAGATAGTATTAATTGCAGACTTTATGACCTTTTATCTGTTAAAGATTTTTGAGATCGTGTTTACACACTCATATACATTTTTTCTGTCGAAAAACTCTAAAATTCTGAGAATTTTTCCTATAGATAGGTATCGAAAAATGAGACATTTTTCTGAACAATAGATTTTAAGAAATTGTTCAAAAACACACCTGAAAAATGTTTGCCTTTGGGGGGGGGGGGGGGGTATAGGAGATTCAGTACAACCGAATTTACACTCTAACTTGTTTAAGTTAAGTTTGTATTAATTAAAAAATATGGTACCGTAAGGGTCCAAAAAGTACAATTTTTTTTGAAAGTTGGTACAAAATTGAAAACCCCATTTAACATCCCTGATTTGGATAGCCTTGGTCCATTACCACAGCGCAAACCGTCAGACCAATTTGTTCAGCCGCTGCAATATTTTCATCAACGATTTCTCGCAACGTTTCTTCTGAGAAAATTGCATAAAAACAACAGGAAATAAGGACACACGCACATTAGACTGGCATTTTTCTGTATGGCCAAAAAATTTTTTCTCCAATTTTTAAAGTCCGGGCATTTTTTTATTCTACTAAGTAGGACTAAAACGGATGTTGTACAAATTTGAGGTCAATCGGATTAAATTAACCCGAGGCGCCCGGCGGTCAAAGTTTTGGATTTTTGAAAAATTAAAAAAAATAAAAAATTTAAATTTTTTTCGACACATCATATTTGTTAATTTTGATGCGGTGAGCACGAATATCAAATAAAAATCGGTCGAACGGTTTTCGAGATATCGCCATTTGAAATTTGCAAAAAATGGCGGTTTTTTCTTACGTTCAAGAAATTTTTTAAAAAACATCACAATTTTTTTCCCCTCGGCCATTTCATAGAGCTTAAGACAATCTTTCATTTAAATCTAATTTGAGCCAAATCCGATCATTTTATCCCGTGGCGCCCTTCGGTCAAAGTTTTGGATTTTTGAAAAATTTCCACCAAAAAAAAATAGATTTTCTAAAAATTAAAAAAAAATATATGTTTTTGATACATTATTTTAATTAATTTTGGCATGCTGAACACGAATGTCATAAAATTTCTTGAATCGATCTAACGGTTTTCGAGATATCCTCATTTGAAGGGCGCCACGGGATAAAATGATCGGATTTGGCTGAAATTAGATTTAAATGAAAGATTGTCTTAAGCTCTATGAAATGGCCGAGGGGAAAAAATTGTGATGTTTTTTAAAAAATTTCTAAAACGTAGGAAAAAACCGCCATTTTTTGCAAATTTCAAATGGCGATATCTCGAAAACCGTTCGACTGATTTTAATTTTTTTTTTATATTCGTGCTCACCGCATCAAAATTAACAAATATGATGTGTCGAAAGAAATTTAAATTTTTTATTTTTTTTTTTTAATTTTTCAAAAATCCAAAACTTTGACCGCCGGGCGCCACGGGTTAATTTAATCCGATTGACCTCAAATTTGTACCACATAAGTTTTAGACCTAGGACAATAAAAATTTGCCCGCACACTTGGGAAAATCGTAAGTTGAGAAAAAAATGTCAGTCTAATGCACATATAAATATTGATATAAAATTAAAGTTGAATTCAAGTGTATTTCTACTCACTTCAAATGTGAGTTTTTTAAATATTTATTACTAGCTATACCCGGTCCGCGTTGCTGGCCCTAAAAAAACTGTTTTATAGTGTCGGACAAAATTAAAGCACGGATCCGGGTCCAGCTAGTAAGCTTTGGTTCCACCCTCGGTTAGCACTATCTATAGAAAAATCTTAACAAAACCGGTTCAGCCGTTTTTGTGTTATATCGAAACAGACAGACATACCGTTAAGTATAGTACAAAGGGGCGTGTCATTTAACGTTATTTATATCGAATCGTGATAGTCTAAAGTTCCATGCTGCATCCTCGATTAGTACTATCTGTGCTGCAAATTTCATTAACATAAGTTTTGCCGTTTTTTGTGACTGCGAAAGAGGAGGAAATAACCTTTTATTTATGAAAAACGGGAGCGACATTTTATACTCCTTTGCCGCATCGCGCTCTACATATGACCTACAGTTCCCGCTCGGTTAGTTCTATAAGTAGTGACAGATTCGGCTTATCCGTTTTTGTGTGATTTCAAAACAGGCAGATATAACGTTCAGTATAAAACAAAGGGGCGTGGCAAATTACCCCTCTTTGTTCAATCGTGGTCAGTATAGTACAAAGGGCGTTGCAATTTTTATCCCTTTTTCCAATAGCGATCTTATATGGCCTACATATGCAGTTGGTTAGCACTGTATGTAGTGAAAATGTCAAAAGAATCGGTTCAGCTGTTTTTGTGTGATTACGAAACAGGCAGACAACGTCCAGTATGGTACAAAGAGGCGTGGCATTTTACGCCCCTTTTTCCAATCGTAGTACAACATGGCCTTTAGTTCCGCACTCGGTTAACATTATAAGTGCTGAAAATTTAATTAAAATCGAATCAACAGTTTTTGCGTAATTGCGGAGCATGCAGAAGTAACATTCAATTCCATTAAAAGGGGCATGGCATTTTACGCCCATTTGTCCGATCACGCTCTAATTTGGCACATAGTTAGTACTTGGTTAGTACTATCGTTGGTTGAAATTTCATCAAATCGGTCCATCCGTTTTTTTATATATAGATGTCATTAGTGGTGCAATGTAAAAAATTCGATTTTGCCCACCCCTCCGCCCACATACACAAAAGCATGGCATTTTACGCCCATTTGTCCGATCATGTTCTAATTTGGCATATAGTTAGTACTCGGTTAATACTATCTTTGGTTTGAATTTCATCAAAATCGGACAATTCGTTTTTGTTATATATAGATGTCATTAGTGGTAGAATGTAAAAATTTGATTTTGCCACGCCCCTCCGCCCACCGACAGAAAATCCAAAATCTGACCACACAGTGTTACTCCCCAGGCTATTCTGAATATTCCCTGAAAATTTCATCAATATCGGTCCAGCCGTTTTCGAGTCCATACGGAACATACATACACACATACATACATACATACACACATCCATTTTTATATACAGTGCCGGTCAAAAAAATAGCACCAATGACAAAATCTCTATTCATTCAATTAAAACAAAATATTATGTGCGTATTCGTTTAAAGTAAATATGCAATACTCTTATACTAAGTCTAAACCCCTTAAATGTTTTTACTTTTTCCAAAAATTGTGGACGGTTCTTTTTTAATGATCGATATTTTAAAAGAACTCCGAATCAGTGCAGTCAATAAAATAGCACCAATTTACAAAATTTCTTTAAAAAAATTAATAATATTTTAATTATTAAAATAAAAGTGTTAAATACTAAAGGAATATAGTTTTTATTTATAAAAAAAATTAATTCATTACAAAATTTCATATTTATTTTCATAAAAATATGACGTGGAAAGAATTACACTCCTCAAAAACGTTCTTTTGTAAAAAATATGATTTCTGAACATAAACCATATTCTGAAAATGGAAAATTGGTTGGATGCGCTTATATAATGATTGGAAATTCAACAAAATTAACTTTAGAGCTTGAAAAACTTAGTCACAAGCGACGTTTGTCACCATTAGTGGTTAGGTGTTTGTAAAGACAATGGAAGAAAGACCCATTTACGGCAGCTCCAGAGCTAAAAAAGTACAGCAAATGGCGAAAATGTTCGTCAAAGATTACAAAACAACAACATTAACGCTTGTAGATTCGGAAAAGTGTGCCTACTCTCACTTAAGCATGCTGCAAGTCCTTTGAAGTTTGCTACCAGTAACTCAGAATGACCAGCTTAAAAGTGGATCAATGATCTATGGGCAAATGAATCCAATGTTGTTTTATTTTGAGACATGGGATCTCATACCTATGTCAGAAGACCCTGAAACGCGGATTTCAATCCAAAATTCAAAATAAAAATAACTTTAAATGGTGCTTATGGTGTGGGGGATATTTTCTTACTGTGGAGTGGTGTTCATATATTGGACCATGGCTCACATATTGGACTAGGACAACCGTGGATATACACTTAACGTTTATATCCTCCAGAAAGTAATGTTGCAATAAGTTTCTAAGCAAATGCCACTAATTTAGGTCTTTTAGCACGTCAATTACCCAAAGCATGACGGGAAATTGGCAAAAAATTGGGTCTGGACAATAAAGCAAACGTGATTGAATGGCCTGGTCAGTCCCCAGATCTAGATCAAATCGATAGTTAATGGAAGGATATAGAGAAAGGAGTGTCTCGAATAGAACCAACTTGTAATGAAGCTCTTTGGGTGGCTGTTCAGCAAATCTGGAACTCAATTTCGAATTAAAGATCCCAAAATCTCGTGAATTCGGTACAATAAAGTTGTACAGCGGTAATTGTCAACAATGAGCACTCGACAAATTTTTTTTTTAATATTTAAAGATATTACAACAATGCTGAATTCATAATCCATTCGTTTTTCAAATTTAGGAATTTAATTTTAATACAAAAAGTACTGTGGTGCTATTTTTTTGACTGAGTCTTTTTTAAGTTTTTTTAAAAACTCTGAAAATTTTTAATAAAATAAAAAACCAAATTAGCCTTTTCTTATGTAATATTGTTTCACACTCTTGTAAGTATCTTATGACACGTTATCAGTGACATAAGTTGAAATTGTTAAAAAGAAACCAACGAAGAAAATTCTGTTTTATCCTGGTGCTATTTTTTTGACCGCAGCTGTATATAGATATCACAAATTACAGCAAAGAACACAAAAAAAAAATAATTTTTTGGCCTTAGGTCTTTTAATTTTCTTAAAAATAACAGAATGCATTCTCCTTAAAGCCAACTAAACATATTAATTTTAAGCTTTTTAAAATTTAAAAAAATCGCGATTTTTTTGCGAATTTTATTTTCTTCAAAAATTTAAAAAAATTCAAAATGTATGATACTTTGAAGAGCCATTTCTTCGAAACTATTTATCCGAATTCTACCACTTAAAAAGCATTCGACTACCTCAATCGTCCTTTTATATACCAGTGTACTCAAACAAATATATTTTTTTTTAAAAAGTACGTTTTTGATGCAAATGCAATATTTAGATGCGTTTTCCATAACTTTATCCCCCTTCGATTTTTCTGAAACCTGCATAAATCGAAAGAATAACATTTTTTACATAAAAATAAGTGAAGATTTTTTTGGGCCTTTGGCTTTTTCCACCTTTCGTAATTTTTTTTAAAAACTACTTATTAGATTTTTCCATACAAAAAATTAATTTTGTGTTTATTTTGTAATTTTATAAAAAAGTATGTAACTTCGAAGAGCCATATCTTTGAAAGTATTTATTTGATATTTACGATCCAAAAAGCATTTTTTTTTTATAAATTAATTTTTGATGCAAATGCAATTTTTGAATTCATTTTTTAAAACTTTATCCCCCTTAAATTTTTTTGAAACCTGAATAAATCGAAAACAGCATTTTTTACAAAAACTATGTACCGATTTTTTGGGACACGGTTTTTTATACCCTCCACTCTAGTGATAGAGGGTATATATAAGTTTGTCATTCCGTTTGTAACACATCGAAATATTGGTCTAGGACCCCATAAAGTATACATATTCATGATCCTTGATCGATTTTAAGTCGATCTAGCGATGTCCGTCCGTCCGTCCGTCCGTCCGTCCGTCCGTCTGTCTGTCTGTCCGTTGAAAACACGCTAACTTTTGAAAGACTTTACGGAGGCTCCTGAAGTTTGACATATATGTTCTCCATTTACCGGGTCAGGTTGGTATTGCAATCCAGCGAAATCGGTCCAGTGGTTCAAAAGTTATGAGCAAAAGAGTAAATTTCGGCAAGGGTATTTTTCGAATTTACAAGATTAAAACCACTATAACTTTCGAAAGACAATTCTGAGGGGGGCTGAAGCTTAGCATATATATTTGTCGTTCCCCAAGGCTGTTTGGTTTTGAATTTCAGCAAAATCGGTTCAGTGGTTCAAAAGTTATAAGCAAAGCACTGAATTTCAGATTTTTTTCACCTTAAACTGTTGAAAACTCGTTAAACAAGTTTTAAAAGCATGGTGAAATACCAGTTTTGTAAAACTTGTTGTTGTTTGTTTTCTTGTCGTAGGGTGTAGTTTAGTTGTTTGGCAAGTAAATATTTGTTATTGTTTTGTTATTGTTAGTGTAACTGTATGTAACGGGAAAAAATCAAATAAAGTATGTGTATGATTGAATGTTAATTTGTTTTTGGTTTTTAAAGAAGAGGATGGTAATATAAAAAAAAAGAGGAAAACATGTGAAATAGTTTTTTTTTGTATTACATATAGGCATAAAACAACAAAAATATTTTACAAAGTAATTTGTTACTCAAAGAAATTGTACACTAAAAAAATATTTACACTCAAAAAAAAATGTTACACTCAAAAAAAAAAAATGTACACATTATTATTTTTTTTTGAATGAAATGGCAGACTCAAAAAAATGTTGACAGTCAAAAAAATTTTACACTCAAAAAAATTTGATTGATTAAAAGAAAGTTTGACTCAAAATAATATACATATTTCTAATAAAAAATTTGTGAAATTTTTTTTAGAAAATTACTATCAGATAACATTGTGGAGGGTATTCATAGATTCGACCAAGTCGAATTTAATTTTTCTACTTGTTTATTTTTTAATTTTCGTGATTACTTTAAAAAACTACTTATATGGTTTTTATATACAAATAATATATCGTCGAACTATATTCAATAAATGCCAACTCGAAAAAGCTTACTTTTCAGGAGAGCTAAAAAACTACTTATTTCGCGAATTATTGCAAAAATAAACAATGTACCTTCCACAAGATGGTTTAAATATTCTAAACAATTTTTACCTATGCAAAAATTTTCATATTTTGCACTTGTTTGCATACTTTTCAGAGATGGCATTTATTACTATATCAAAAAACAAATATTTTTTTAGAGTTGGCATATTTTGTCGGAAAATAAAAATACATTTTTTTTGGAAAAATTTTTAATTTTTTTTTTTTTTGGTTTTTGTTATCCTTAGTACGGTAGTTGCAAAAACTGAACAAAAAATTAAAAATCTTTGCATATTTTTAAAAGTTACTAGCTCCGAAAGCCTTTTAATCTCAGGGTGGTCAACTTTGGCACTCTGTAACTCACGCTGTATTGCAATAGGGTCACTCCAAACCAGCTATTTTGAAAGCTTATATCATTGACTTTATTTGCCCCATTCATAATGTTTCAATCTGATAAATAGTTTGAAAGTTACATAAATATAAGCAATTTTTATTTTTGCAAACACTATTTACCGATATTTTTAAAATGGCAATATCTCGAGAACCAGTCATTAGATATCAAAATCTTTACAAGATTCGTGTTTAGCATGGCAAATGCAATAAGACATGTGGTCTATTTTTTTTTTAAAAATTTTTTGAAAATTTTTTGGAAATTTACAATGGGAGTTGGCATTTATTTCCACCAAAAAAATATGTACTTTGAGTTAGCAGAATAACAAAAATGGATGTAAAACGACAACAAATTATGTTTTTGCTCTGAAATTTTTATGGCAGATAGGTATTACATAGGGTAGCTATTTTCCATCGGAAACTCATTTCCGTCAAATTTGAGTTGGCATATTTTGAATATAGGTTCACGATATGTTTTTTTTTGTATCACAAATATTTTTGAAAACACCGCACACAGGGCCAGCATGATCCAAATCCGGCCAAAAGTCTTTATCGTTGTTGGATCCGTCTGAAAATGTGCTTCTAGAGTATTTCGGGGTCACTGATTTCAAAATTTAACTAAAAACGAAAAAAATCAAAATGGCGCATCCAATATGGCGGACAAATTTTTTTTAAAAATTGTCCGATTGATCTCAAATTTTGTTTTGTGTGGGCTTTGGAGTTACTGAATAAGAATTGTTACTCCGAATTTTGAAAAACAAAATGGAGGACTAAATATGCTTCTTAAAGTTTAATGAATGATCCAGCTCCGGCCAAAAGTCTTTATCGTTGTTGAATGCGGCTGATAATGTGCTTTTAGAGTATTTCGGGGTCACTGATTTCAAAATTTAACTAAAAACGAAAAAAATCAAAATGGCGCATCCAATATGGCGGACAAATTTTTTTAATAATTGTCCGATTTCACTTAAATTTTGTTTTAAGGGGGTCTTGTAGTTACTGAATAAGAATTGTTACTCCGAATTTTGAAAAACAAAATGGCGGACTAAATATGCTTAGTAAAGTTTGTTACAAGTAATTAATTCAGTTATATTCCTTTTCTTTGTTGAAGCTAGCTGAAAGGGTGGCCTAGTCAATTTCCGGGTCTGTTATCTTAAAATCGAACTGATAAAATTCAATATGGCGGAAACAATATGGCGGCTAGAGTTTTTAACTTTGTGTGATCTAACTAAAAATTAGTTTTTAAAGTATTAAGAGTGTCTGAAGTAAAATCTACGCACATAATTTTTATATATATGTTTTTTTTTTTATATAAATATGGATATGGTGTAAATGACTTACTTAGTTTCAGAAAAGCTTTTGGAAATGGTGACGACAAATTAGTTACTTTTTTTCTTTATTTTGGAAATTCAATAAAAAATCTTTGAATTTAATTGGAAATGGTGTAACTGATATTTTCCATAATTCTACAAAAAAAACTAGAAATGTCGATAATGTTTTTTTTCCTACACTTAAGGCACTCTCTGACTATAAAAAAACTATTCAAGCCGTAAAACATCATTTTGGGTTAAATTTTTTTTTTTTTTTTTTAACAATCTCGGACCACTGCATATATAGATGTAATTTCACCATTTATCATTTCGAGCAAGTTTGGGCAACTTTTTTCGAAAGATATGGATCCATTCTATATCAAAACAAGTAAGAGTGTTGCCGAATCTTTTATACCCTCCAACATGCAAATAAATAAAAAAAAAAATTTCAGGGGCGTCTTCTTTTTTTTTTTGGGGGGGGGGGGGTAGTGGTACTTTGGGGGCACAATTCCTCTCGAATAAGTGTTAAAAAAAAATAATTCTTATGCTTTTTGCACTAAAGAAATACAAATTTATAATTATATAAAAAAAAAAAAATATTCCACGCCCATAAAGGGGGGGGGGGCGGACCCTAAAACGATCTTTTCTAATTCCGTGGGTCCAAATGCAGGACCTTGAACTTCTTGTAGCATAAAAATTATGGATTTGTTAAACAAAAACACAAAAAATCATGTAAAAATATGATATTTTCCAGAGGTTGGTTTAGTTCTTCAAGGGGGAACTTTTTCCCCCATGGTCCGATTTTGCCCATCTCCGAACTTAACTAGCCTATGAACATAAGACATATATGTGGCAAATTTCAGGAGTCTATCACTTTTATTTTGGACTGTATCGTGTCTTCCACAGACGGACGGACGGACGGACGGACGGACGGACGTACAGACGGACATCGCTAGAATGTCTTAGAATCGATCACTGATCAATAATATATATACTTTATGGGGTCCTAGACCGATATTTCGATGCGTTACACACGGAATGACAAAGTGAGTATACCCCCATACTGTAGTTGGAGGGTATAAAAAATATAGACCGATTGTATCGAACTGAGGATCGCTGAGGATTTTTTCGGCGCGAGGTAAATAGCTAAAAAATATAGCTTTTTTCACAAAAAAACCGAATTGCTGCCAGGCAAATGAGTTATATTTGTCCATGTTATTTTCGTTACAAAGGCTTATATATAAGGTTGAAACACTCAAACAAAAAGTTAAACATTAGCAATAGAAGTTTGGAAAAAAATTGAAAAATTATCTCAAGTTTTAAAAAATTTTTACCAACTTTTTTAACTTTGAAGGCATGTCAAAGGAAAGGGTGTAATTGCATCATAAAGATAAGTTCAGAAAACCTGCTTCTATATGTGCCCAACAAACTGGTAAACATTTTTTTGAGATTTTACATATAAGGACTTTTGGCCGGAAATCGATCTGTCTGGCCCACCGGTACAAAAAAATCGGTACTCAATTTTATGTAAAAAAATGTATATTTTTGATTTATGCAGGTTTCAAAAAAATTTATGGGGGAAAAAGTTTAAAAAAACGCGTTAAAAAATTGCATTTGCATCAAAAATGCATTTTTTTTTGAGTGCATTCATAAACAAAAGGGCAATTGTTAAAGTCCAATGCTTTTAGAATCGTAAAAATCAAATAAATACTTTCAAATATATGTCTCTTCAAAGTTACATACTTTTTTGATAAAATTACAGAATAAACATACAATTTATTTTTTGTATGGATAAATCCATAAGTAATTTTTTAAAAAAATTACGAAAGGTGGAAAAAGCCGAAGGCCCAAAAAAAGCTGCACTTATTTTTATGTAAAAAATGTTATTCTTTCGATTTATGCAGGTTTCAAAAAAATCGAAGGGGGATAAAGTTTTGCATCTAAAAATTGCATTTGCATCAAAAAATTACTTTTAAAAAAAAATATATTTTTTTGAGTGCATTGGTATGAAAGAGGATGATAGTTAGAGTCGATTGCTTTTTAAATAGTAAAATTGGGATCAACACTTTCGAAGACATGGCTCTTCAAGGTATCATACTTTTTTGATATTTTCAATTTTTGCAGAAAATAAAATTCGCAAAAAAATCGCAATTTTTTTAAATTTTGAAAAATGAAAATGGTTTTTTTTCTCCATAGTACAAATGTGTACAAAAAATTAGACAAATGTGAAGACCCTCGGTCAGATTTTATAAAATCTCTGGTGGATTTCGTGATATATTAAATTAATCAAATTAGAGATACAAATTTTAGAAGTACGTACTTGAAAGTGTTTTCCCCGTTGCGTAGTAGCTCACCACATATTACCAATTAAGAAAAACCCCCTTAAGCAGTAAAACTAACGCGTTTGACGCTTTTTCCTGTGTCCGGTTTTCTTTTGATAGGTCGACGACACCATCAATCCTATCATTATATTTAGTATACACAAGGTCTTGTGAGACCGACACCTCATCTACCAGCAGTATGCATTCTTTTTCGACCTGTCGCATACCCTTGCATACCCTTGCATCAACTCCTGAAGAGATCCACTTAATGTTACTGTAGTTTTGCAGAGCTGTTTTTCCAGGCATTTTAAATTGAAAGGTTTCCCTCATAAAATGGTAAGTCTTTGCAGAAACATACTCAATGTTTTGACAAATTGCCTTCATGTCTTTCGTATACGATTCTTTGCCAGACAATATCAAGCTCGCAAATATTTTAGCATCCTTGATGGGTCTTTCCGAAGGAATTATACAATTAGGCACCTTTTTTTCAACTCCTTAATTCGCACGTTGTTCATACCGATTCTTAGCTCGAAAGTGACCTCTAGTCTCTCCATTTGGAGCTCCTTCTACTCGAACTTAATTTTCCACTCGCAAGAGTGTCTTTCATCGCTACTTGAAGACATCTTAAATTTTTTTTTATAAAATTACACAAAACTTTACGGAATGAAGTGAAAATTTAGAAAACAAAGTTGTAAAGTTTCGGGGGAAAAAAATATTTTAAAACGGTTTAGAGTCCCCGCACAACAATGTCGGTGTCGTTTTTTCATACAAATTTGGCAAGAAAAATCGCTCGGCCGAAAACCGCTTGAATAAAATCAATTTTATTTTTGTGTCGGTTTCTCTCTCTCTTCAAATTTTTGATATGAAAATGTTGCCACATTCTTATAAAAATTTCGATTATTTTCGATAAGTAAACAAAAAAATGTGATCTCTAAAAAAAAAATATTTGAAATTCGAACAAAAATACAAAAAAACGAATCAATATAAGAAAATCAAATTAAAAAAACATTAAATAAAAAAATTTTCGAAAAAGTGAAAAATTGTGTAAATATCAACGAATGACTGAATTTCCCTCTGCCGCCTTTGTTTTGCTCCGATACTCTCTCATGATCGAAAACTTCAACCGCCCCGACTTTGTTGTGCAGGGACTCTTATTCCAAATAAAAAATGTTAAACTCATAACAAAAAATTTTCAAAATAGCAAAAACAGGTAAAAACAAGTAGAAAAATTAAATTCGACTTGGTCGAATCTATGAATACCCCTCCACAATGTTATCTGATAGTAATTTTCTAAAAAAAAAAATTCAAAAAATTGCATTACAAATTTTTTATTAGAAATATGTATATTATTTTGAGTCAAACTTTTTTTTAATCAATCAAATTTTTTTCAGTGTAAAATTTTTTTGACTGTCAACATTTTTTTGAGTCTGCCATTTCATTAAAAAAAAAAAATAATGTGTACATTTTTTTTTTTTTGAGTGTAACATTTTTTTTTTGAGTGTAAATATTTTTTTAGTGTACAATTTCTTTGAGTAACAAATTACTTTGTAAAATATTTTTGTTGTTTTATACCTATATGTAATACAAAAAAAAAACTCTTTCACATATTTTCCTCTTTTTTTATTACCATCCTCTTCTTTAAAAACCAAAAACAAATTAACATTCAATCATACGCATACATTATTTGATTTTTTCCCGTTACATACAGTTACACTAACAATAACAAAACAATAAAAAATATTTACTTGTCTAACAACTAAACTGCTCCCCACGACAAGAAAACAAACAACAACAAGTTTTACAAAACTGGTATTTCACCATGCTCTTAAAACTTGTTTAACGAGTTTTCAACAGTTTAAGGTGAAACAAATCTGAAATTCAGTGCTTTGCTTCTAACTTTTGAACCACTGAACCGATTTTACTGAAATTCAAAGCCAAGCAGCCTCGGGGAACGACAAATATATATGCTAAGCTTCAGCCCCCTTAGAATTGTCTTTCGAAAGTTATAGTGGTTTTAATCTTGTAAATTCGAAAAATACCCTTGCCGAAATTTACTCTTTTGCTCATAACTTTCGAACCACTGGACCGATTTCGCTTGATTGCAATACCAACCTGACCCGGTAAATGGAGAACATATATGTCAAACTTCAGGAGCCTCCGTAAAGTCTTTCAAAAGTTAGAGTGTTTTCAACGGACAGACAGACAGACGGACGGACGGACGGACATCGCTAGATCGACTTAAAATCGATCAAGGATCATGAATATATATATTTTATGGGGTCCTAGACCAATATTTCGATGTGTTACAAACGGAATGACAAACTTATATATACCCTCTACCACTAGAGTGGAGGGTATAAAAAAGTTAAATTCGGCCTTGCCGAATGTATTGATACCCCCAACAACATCAAAAAGATTCCCATCAAAACTTTGATTACCAAAAAGGTATAAAATAAGCAGGCACCAAAAATAACCGTTATGATTTCATAAAAATCGACCAAAAAATTAAAAAAAGTTTGTTAATTATTTAACAGCAAATATATGAAGACACATTTTAGTTAAAAATTAACAAAAATTTGCAAAGATTTCTTAAAATTAATTTTTATTTTTTTATTCAAACTTTTCGGTTAATATTTGGATTTTTATTTTCAACCCAAAAATAAAAGTAATTTTTTGATTTATTTATTTAATCAAGAAATAACTTTTATTTCAATTTTTATTTTATTCAATCAATTTTGTAGATATATTTTACAAACTAATATGTGCATATGAATTGAAGAGCTGATTATTAAATGTGAGAATTTTATTCAAAACTTTTTATCCTTTTCCATAATCTCTATAAGATCTGCAAAGCCCTATTATATCAAAAGACATTCCGGACGTTTTAAAGGCTGATTTTAGGGAAAATGTGGCAAATTTAAAATACAAATTTTGGTCCAAAATTCTGATTAGAATCTTTGGACCAAAATCGCATGTTTCAGGATTCTAAAATATTTTTTTTTTGTAATCTATACAAGATTTCTATTCATACTTTTAAGACATATCATATTAATGGACATTCAAAACCGAAGCATCCAAAAATAACACTGTGCTACAAAAGACCAAAAATAAAATATGCAGGGGTTCTCATATGAAAATTCGGGTTGGTTGGAGTCCATGGAGTACTGATATACTCATAGTTTTTCTGGATCACTTCGTTAAATACGTTTTTTATTGGCAAATGTGTTGAAAAACGGCAATTCTTAAATTGCAATTTTAAAAAAATATTACTTTGTTAATGTACAACCGATTTTCGATTTTATGGATTTTTTTGAAAGGTATAAGTCATACCTTTTAAACAAAACAAAAATATTAAAAATCGATCAAGAATTGGCTGAGCTACGATCGTTTAAGTTAAAAAATACCCAATTTTTTGAAAAATTTGTCATATTCTTTGTACTCTAAGTTGAAAGTGCATCATTAAACAATTATTTTTTTAATTTTTGTAAGAAAGTATAGTAAGGTAGCTTTCCAAAACACCAAAAAACATAACAATCGGTTAAAAAGTGAATGAGTTATGCTAAGTTTTGTGATAGGACATTTTTAATGCTTGTAATTCAGGCATTATTCATAAATCTTATTGCTAGTAGTAACTTTATGTGCCTATGCATATAAACAAGAGATGGTAACATAATTAGATTTGTGCGTGATTGACACATGATCACAACTGAGCGTGACAGAAAATCAATTTTACTCACGTGGTTGTGAGTGAGTGGCAGTGTGAGTGGAATAAAAAAGGGGCGTGTCAGTTGCTTCTAAATCCCATTTATAATGTTTTGGTTTTGTTTGAAAAATATGTGTTACTTCTTAAACAAAAAAAAATATTGAGAATAGGTTGAAAATAGGCTCGTTTTAGTAAAAAATCTTTTTTGAAAAGTTATACCTGCACCATTTTTAAGGCAGAAAAAGTTGTGCGTTTGCAAACATTTTTGAAACGAAATTGGTAAAATTGTGGGATCATTTGATTGTGGGATCAGTTTTATTTTTTTGAGTGTATATTTTCTACATTATTTCAAAAGTTTTAAAGCAAAACCCACCATAAAATGAAATGTTGCTTATCGAGTTTTTACAATAAGCCCTTCAAATGTAAAATTTTAGATTGTGCTGAAATTTTTGAAAGATTTTTGAAATTTTAGTTTTTGATATTTTTTTTTGTATAAATAAGAATATTGTGAGTGTTAGTCAACGTAAGCGTGAGTGAATCTTGCGTTGGTGCACGTGAGTGTGAGTTGTATTAAATTTACTAACGTGATTGTGAGTGAGTAGAAAAAATATGCTCGTGAGTGAGTGTGCGTGATTAAAAAATTCCTGTCGTGAGCGTGAGTGAGTGTAAGTCAAAAATCACTTACGTGCCCATTTCTAGGTTAGGTAAAGTTGGATGGGCGTCCGCCAATTTGGCAAATTCACTCGAAGGCCATAAGGGCAATTGTGATTCCCCTAAAGTTGTTTCCCTACACCCCTCTAATATACAAAATTCTACCTCTCAAACCACCCCGATTCCCTAAGATATTCCGCTAGAGATGTCAATGGGACACTGTTAAGGCAATCCAGGCCATCAAAAAATCGTTGCCCCAAATACTTAAGAAGACGTTTCATAAGACCCAGGGATTCACACAACAAGTGCTTCACTGACTCCTCCTCATTCACCTTTCCACAACTTCTACAAAAGTCCCTATTAGAAATTCCTAAATGAACGGCCGTTTGACCGATTATACAATGTCCTGTCAGTACTCCTACTAATAGGCTAACTGCCCGCTTGCCAAAAGTAAGAAGACTTTCTGCCCTCTTAGGATTTGGCAGTGGCCACATGGTTCGCGATATCCTGCACGTGGTTAGTGATATCCACCTGTCCTTCATCCTATTCTCTGATATTCTATCAATTTCGTTCATCAACTCCACTATAGGAAACGAGATATCAGGTTCGACACGTTCCCCCACCGACTCGGAGCCATTTCTTGCACATTCATCGGCTAATTCGTTACCATCGACCCCACTATGTCCTGGGACCCAAATTAGCTTGCATGTGTGCTGACTGATTCGATGAAGGGATTGTATACAATTACTAACAATTCTCGATTTTATAGTGTTTGAATCTAAGGCCTTCAGAGCTGCGTGACTATCCACAAAAATGTTAATGGCGCAAGGACTTAGGTCCCTTGTCATAATAATCTGCGCGGCTTTGTCAATTGCAAGAACCTCGGAAAACACTACACCTCGAGGCATTCAGAGTATACCCCCGAACCTGTACCCATCACCATCTTCGATCCGTCGTAAAAATTGACAAAATCTAATATTAAAAACAAAAATTCCAAAAAAAAAACAAAAGTGGCCGGGTTTTTTATAAATTGACTTTTTTAAAAAATGGAAAATTTCCGAACGGGTTCTGAAAATTTTCCAAAAATGTTTAATCAATAGCCCATACAAACCTATACAAGAATGTTAATTTTTGAGATTGTTGTGCTTTCCGTTTTTAGTTGATGAATATTTAAACAAGGCAACTCGACACAAATTTGACCATTTTCCAAATATTTGACCACGCCTCCTAAGCCCAGTTTTTGAAAAATTGAAAAACCAAAAACGCAATTTTCTTTGCTCCATATAGGGCTATCCATACAACCTATTCAGAAATTTACGGTACACGTGTTTTTTTCGCTGGAAATTTGGTGTGTACGTATACGTATATTTATAAATAGATAAAATTTCCATCAAATGATCCCACAATTTTACCAATTTCGTTTAAAAATGTAAAATTGATTTTCAATCAAGCTCACTTGTGATAATTGTACCAATCACGCACAAATCTAATTATGTTACCATCTCTTGTTTATATGCAAAGGCACATAAAATTACTACTAGCAATAAGATTTATGAATAATACCTGAATTACAAGCATTTCTGAAAAAAATTAAAAAAGTCATATCACAAAACTTAGCATAACTCATTCATTTTTAAACCGATTGTTATGTTTTTTGGAGTTTTGGAAAGCTACTTTACTATACTTTTTTACAAAAATTAAAAAAAAAATTGTTTAATGATGCACTTTCAACTTAGAGTATAAAGAATATGACAAATTTTTCAAAAAATTGGGTTTTTTTAACTTAAACGATCGTAGCTCAGCCAATTCTTGATCGATTTTTAATATTTTTGTTTTGTTTAAAAGGTATAACTTATACCTTTCAAAAAAATCCATAAAATCGAAAATCGGTTGTACATTAACAAAGTAATAATTTTTTAAAATTGTAATTTAAGAATTGCCGTTTTTCAACACATTTACCAATAAAAAACGTACTTAACGAAGTGATCCTGAAAAACTATAGCGGTTTTCACCCTTGATAGAAAACTTTTGAGGAAATTTCCTACAAGAAAATTTTCTACCGATTTTTTCCACTAAAGACAAGTTAAACAAGTTTTCTCACACTAACATTTTCTATAACCTCAAATTATTTTACATAATTAAAACCACGAAATAAAAATAAACAACGCGATTTTTAGTAAAAATATAATTAATCATTTAAGTTTCATTTTAAATTTCGTATAAAAAGTCTGAAAATATCACAAAATAATTAAATGCCTCTCTAATCAGCTGTTTTGTTGGTCTAGAAACTTTTATTTTTTTCTATACTTCAATTTACTCAAGCATCAAGTCGAAGAAATTTTCTATGTAGAATAGAAGAAACCAAGAAAATGAGAAAAACGAGCCGCCATGTATTTTGTTGTTGTATCTGTCAAACATTTTCTTGTTTTCTTCGATTCTCCGATTCTTTTCTTGTTTTCTATCAAGGGTGAGAACCGCTTATGAGTATATCAGTACTCTATGGACTCCAACCAACCCGAATTTTCATATGAGAACCCTTGCATTTTTTTGGTGTAGCACAGTGTAATTAGCGCAGGGTTGAATCGTCTGCAAAATTGCCAACATTCTTGCCAAAAAATTTTGCCTCAAAGGCTTATTTCTAAAATTCGGATCAACTGTGTTCCACATAAATTCTCGGCTAAAATATTCTTTTTCAAATAATTGTAAGGCTTTTGTCATATTCGATTGTAGGCTTTAAAAGGTCGTAAAAGGAAGTTTTAGGATAATTATATTTTTTAATTGTATTGAATTTATATCTAAGTTTAGCAATATGATATTTTACTGTGTTTTCGTTGGCGTTGAAGTTCACTCGACGCATGCTTTCAATCAGCAACATATATACAGGATCTAAAAATTTTGGTTTTCTGTATTCCGGGACACGTTGGTCCCACATGCATGGATTGTTGGCATAAATATAAATGAAATCCTCTAACCATTTTGGGTCGCCCATATTATAAATTCTTTCGTCAGGCATTTTATAACAGAAATATTAAAGAAAGAAAAAAATTTCAAACAGAAATTCAAAAGAAAGAAAAAAAATTACAAAAATGTTGTTTGGTCGGTGGCTGAGAGAACATTAAATAAAAAAACGGAACTGTTCTTCCTTTTATATTTATTTGCTGTTTGCTATTATAAGTGTTGAATGTAAATTATTGTTTGTAATTTTTCTTCTTAAAATACAAGGGGCCCTGTAGGTTAGTTGGTAGCGTGGTAGCCTTTGATCGCGGGGATCGTAGGTTCGATTCCCACCAGATCCCTTAAGCTGTATCGCTACAACGAGACGGCTAAAATTTTTTTTTCAAAATGAAATGTTTGTATTTTTATATATATTTTAAAGTTTTTAATTTTTGTTGAAATTTTTTTAATATTTTTTTGTTTTAATTTTTCTTATTTTTTTTTTTGTTTATTTTTTTTTTATTATTATTATTTATTATTTTTTTTTTAAATTTTATTCTTTTTTTTGAGAAATTTTTTTTTTATTTTATTTTTTTTTAATTTTCATTCTTTTTTTCTACTAAAATGATGTTTGCATTTTTATATATATTTTAAAGTTTTTAATTTTTGTGGAAATTTTTTTTTATGATTTTTTAATTTATTTTTTTTTTATTTTTATTCTTTGATTGAACTTCAGACAGACAAACAGTCAAAAAGACATCAAAAAACATAAAACACTTATGGCGTTGAAAACAGAAAGCACAGAAAAGTTGTTTCAACGAAAAACTTCATGATAGATGTGATTAATATGTAAAAAAGGAAGGAGTGTTGTGACGACCAAAAGTCACCATGCTCGTTTTTGGGCACATATTTAAAAAAAAACATTTTGTAAATGCTTAAACAAGAAAATATTGTATACTGAAATACCTAATTAATTTGTTTTGTTATTATTTTCTCTTAATTAAATGAATTTTATAATTATAATTAGCCTTTTATTTATAAGTTACATTGTAAGATAATTAAGCGCCATCTAGAGTGTATAAACGGTACTAATAATTGTAACGGATAAAATACCTTTAAATACAACCCTGCCTTTTATAACCATCCACACCAAAAATAAACAACTGTTTGTACGGCTGTCATCTACAGCTGGTCGTTGTGTCACACAACTTGTGTGGATTGATTCGTATTAGTGTGTGTGTACGTGTTGATCGCACAAGCATATAAAAGGCAGTGTTGTTTGAAGAATTGGTTAGTTCGTCAGCAGACGGCATTGAGGCTTACCCTGTCGCGCTGCATTGTTCGTCGTTGTAATTGTCGGATGATTGTGAAATAAATTGTACTGTTTTATAAAAAAAAAAATATATTTGTGCCTTTTAATTGCCTCTCTCTCTATCGGTCGTGAAAAATAAATATTTTTGTAACGAACCCTGGCCGCCGCGAGTTCTATCCCAGCAACCAGTGAAAACACGTCGTTACAATGGCGCCCGAGCAGGGACAGTCGTAAACTGTTCCAGACCGAAAAATACAATAGAGAGCAAGAGAGTCGGAAAATAAATAAAGAAATAAGTTGAAACAAACATTTTAGAACTGAGTGACAAGAAAAGATTCAAAACAACAAAAATTAATAAAAAATAAAATACAAAAAAAAAACCGTGTGGAAAAAAAGGACATTATATGTGTGTGTTCCGTCGGCAAATAAATATATATGTAAAATAATCCAGAAAGGACTATGACAAATAAAGTGTGTTATATGTGTGTTTCGTCCTGTACGCAAAAACAAAAATAAATTAAAAAAAAAATAAAAATTATTCTGAAAAAAACATTTATTCTGAAAAAAGAACAATACAAGTTTCGGACACTGTTACCAGAATTTTGTCGTGCAATTAATAAAATTAGTTTTGTTTAAAATAAATTAAATTATTATTGATTGAAAAATTCTGAAAAGCGCTAAATCAGAAAGTGATAAAAAAAGAAAAACAATTCGCCACATAAAATTTCGATAAAAATAAGAGCATAATATTTTGTACGGAAGACAATAAAATTAATTTTTTTTTGAATAAAAATTCAATTATTATTGAATAAACGGAACAATAATTTTATGTAAATATTAAGCGCTGAAAGCTACTTAAATCTGAAAAAGAAGAAGGAAAAGCTTGTAAAAAAAAAAAATATATATAATGTTACGAAACTCGTGGTCATATTCCCTGAAACGGGAGGATGTTGTAGCATACCTAACAGAATTTCAACTAGATATAACCGGCAACGTGGAGGAGTTGCGAAAACGAATGGCTCAATTTTTGAGTTCTCAACACGAACCAGAACGCTACCAGCGCTTATTGGAAATCCAAGGCAAACATGAAAAAAATAATGCGTCCACTTTATCAGGTGTAAAAAATGAATCAGCTAAGTCACCTTTAACGTTGGCTATCCCGGAAAAGCTCGATATAGTGGCATCTTCACCAGTTAAATTAGAAAATCCAGGAAGTTCTTCTGCTCCAACTAAACACAAAAATACATCACCAGGGCCCCAGGCCACTAAATTGGACCGGGTAAGAAAATGGGGTTTAAAATATGATGGGGGTCGAGATCCATTGGCATTTATTGAACGGGCTGAGGAATTGGCATTCATGTACGAAATATCCTTGGATGAAATGCCAAAGTTTATGCCAGAACTTTTGAAAGACCGAGCATTATTATGGTTCAGAAACAACAATAAGGCATGGAAAAAATGGGATCTATTCAAAAAAGACTTCTCTAAATTTTTTCTTCCTCCGAGATTTTTGGAGAAATTGGAGGATGAGATCCGAAAACGCATGCAACGCCCAAGAGAGTCATTTAAAGACTATGTGCTGTCAATCCAAAATTTAATGCGCCACGCCAACCTCACTGAAAGCCAAAAACTTGATCGAATTTTTGATAACGCATTACCCGATTACCAATGGTACATTCGACGAAAAGATTTTGCCACATTGGAAGATTTGCTTTCTTTGACTGATGATTTGGAAAGTATTCCAACCACACCTCAGACAAATAGAGAATTACCCCGTTCTCAAGCTGGTCCAAATAGAGCCATTGAATATCGCAGAAATAATTGTTATAACTGTGATACAAACGAACAGGCCTCTGGCAGTAATCCACATAATTATCAACGAAATACGGGAAACGCTTCAGGAGGTCGTCAGAATTGAGGTCTGACGAACCTCCTATCAAAAACACCTCCAAGAATAAAACGTCCATCCAATTCGAAGAATCACGATTAACAGCCACAATACTTATCGGTAAGAAAATCCTCACCGCCACTATTGATACCGGTGCTACTAGGAGTTTCATAAGAAAGGACTATATAAAAAAATTGAACATTAAACTTACGTATGAACACGAAAACGTTGACGTTGTTTTAGCCGATGGTTCCAAAAGGAATGTCACTCGATCCGCAAAATTTGTTGTAACTTTGGGCAATATCACCGCGAGAAACACCTTTTTGATAATGCCAGAATTTAACGAAAATATTATTCTGGGTCTGGATTTTTTACGTGTTTTTAACACCACTATTCACTGTGCTGGTCTATCAGTTCGATGTGAAAGAAAACTTCCAAGAAATGAAAGCTGTAGTGTGATAACTGAAGTCCCCAACATCAATAATAATAACGAGGTGAGTGAGCACTTTAACCATGATGATTTAGAAATCAGTTCTTCAGCTAACCCTTACCACACTTCAGAAGAGCAAAAACAAATTCATGATTTTCTAGAGACTGAACTACCAAAGTTTCAACATTTACATGGACTTTCTAACATAGCTGAACACAAAATAGTCATGACCGATGAACGTCCGATAAAAATCCGCTACGCTCAAAGAAATCCTGCCATGCAGGCCATGATAGATTCCGAAGTAAACAAATTGATCGCCCGTGGATGTATCGAACCATCATGTAGTCCTTATAGTTTCCCTATCACACTTGTAAAAAAGAAAAACGGTACTTGGAGAACATGCGTAGACTTTCGTCAACTCAATAACAGGTCGGTGCCAGACGCTTATCCTCTACCTCGAATTGATACTATTTTAAATCGTCTAAGAAACGCAAAATATGTTAGTAGCCTTGACCTAAAAGACGGTTATTGGCAAATTCCAATGGAAGAGAATAGCAAAAAGTATACAGCATTTGCCGTGACAGGTCGTGGGCTATACCAATGGCGTGTTATGCCATTCGGTCTTCACTCGGCACCCGCCACATTCCAAAGGGCTTTAGATAGTGTGATAGGACCTGACATGGAACCACATGCATTCGCCTATTTGGACGATATAATTGTTATTGGCAAATCATTAGAAGAGCATTTAGCAAATTTAAAAGAGGTTTTTCGAAGGCTTCGCGCCGCAAATCTTAGAATCAACCCAGAAAAATGTGAATTCTTTAAACGTGAGACGAAATATTTAGGACATGTGGTGAGTGGTGATGGTATCAAAACGGACCCTGAAAAGGTCGCAGCGATTTCTACAATGAAACCACCTCGATGCGTGAAAGAAGTACGACGATTCCTTGGAGTAGCATCATGGTACAGACGGTTTGTTCCCGATTTTGCGACGGTCTCTCAACCCCTCACACAATTATTAAAAAAGGGCAAACATTGGAAATGGGAAGATGACCAACAAAAAGCTTTCGAGATGCTTAAAACAAAATTAACAGAAGCTCCGGTCTTAGCTTGCCCAGACTTTACGAAAACTTTCACTCTTCAAACTGACGCCAGTGATTATGGTCTTGGAGCGGTTTTAACACAAGAGCTCGATGGTGCCGAACGGGTCATAGCCTATGCTAGCCGTCATCTCAATAACGCGGAAAAAAATTATTCCACAACTGAGAAGGAATGCCTAGCTATCATTTGGGGCATCCGTAAAATGAGGCCATACTTGGAAGGTTACCAATTTATCGTTTTGACAGACCATCTATCCCTAAAGTGGTTAAACTCCATTGAGAGTCCAACGGGAAGACTGGCTAGATGGGCCTTAGAATTGCAACAATTTAGTTTTACAATCCAATACCGAAAGGGCAAACAAAACGTCGTCGCCGATGCCCTATCACGTCAACCGCTCGAGACTCTCAACAGTGCCAGCGTTACACCTAGTACCAGCAACGAATGCCCCTGGCTAAAGAAAAGAATGAAAGAGGTACGTGATAACCCGCAGAAATATGCGGATTATTCAATTGTCAATGGTCAACTCTATCGTCACTTCCCAAGAAATTGGAATGATGACGACGGTACGCCCTGGAAACTATGTGTTGCTGGTCCCCTCAGAATTCGGGTTTTGCAAGAAAATCATTGTACAGTTACTGCCGGTCATCTTGGAATAAGAAAAACAATCGACAGAATTGCCAGCCGTTACTATTGGCCCGGTATGTTTCGGGAGGTCAGCCGTTTTGTACGCCGTTGTGAATCCTGCCAACATTTCAAGGTCAGCCAACAACGACCTGCGGGAGAGATGTTAACCCGTATAGCCGAAGAACCATGGGCTACAATCTGCGCAGACTTTGTAGGACCATTACCAAGATCAAAACACGGTTGTACAATGTTGCTAGTATTTTTTGACAAATTTTCAAAATGGAATGAACTGGTTCCTCTAAGAAAGGCTACCGCAGAAAGCTTAGTGAAAGCGTTTCGTGAGCGAATAGTTTCTCGGTACGGTGTACCCAAAATGATTATTACAGACAACGGCTCCCAGTTCACATCTCGAATTTTCCAAAAATATCTAGAAGAGGTTGGAGTACAACAACAACTTACTGCCCCATACACCCCTCAAGAAAATCCAACTGAACGAGCCAACAGAACAATTAAAACGATGATTGCCCAATTCTCCGAGCAACGACATAACCAGTGGGATGATTTTCTTCCCGAGATCATGCTAGCCATTAACACCAGTGTGTCCGAATCAACAGGGTATTCTCCTGCGTTCCTCACCCAAGGACGAGAACCCCGTTTGCCGAACGCATTATACGATGAAGTCACCCCCGGAACAGGAGCCCGTAATCACACTCCAGAAACACGTGCCAAAGAACTAAAAGACATTTTTTCCATTGTTAAAAGAAATATGGCTAAATCATCACAAGACCAACAGCGGCACTACAACTTACGTCATCGGTCGTGGAAGCCTAAAATAGGGGACCTTGTGTTGGTCCGACAACATCCGTTATTTAAAGCCAACGAAAACTTTGCAGCTAAACTAGCACCAAAATATGGAGGTCCATTTTCTGTCGAAGAATTTGTGTCTCCAGTGATTGTTAGAATTCGGGGTGGGAAAAATAGAGAAACGCGAACGGCACATCTTAGTGAATTAAAACTTTATCATAATTAAATTATTGAAAAGTCAATTAAGTAATGTTACTAACTAGTCTCTTTATTTTTTCTCACCTAGATTCGCTGAAGAAATAAAAAGAAAAATTTAACAAAGATGGCCGACAAATTTCAAAAGTCAAAGGAGAAATTCCAACAAACGTGGGAGCACGAAAAAAACCAGGGTCGGCGAACGATATTTTTAGATGATGAATTGCCAACAACAAGCCGGGGAAAACGCCGGTCTAGAAAAAAATCCGCATCAATTAAAAAATCAACTGTCCAACGTAACCAACCATGTTGGAAAAACCCTATCCCCAAGACTTCTAGTAACTTGTACCAAATGGTCACGGAAGAAAAACCCGATGAGAAGAGTTCTTCAAATCCGGAGGGTAAGAAGGGTAGACCTCGTCGACAATCACAACAGAAACAACAGGTTACCCATCAACCTCACACAGATCAATATGCAGAAAAAGAGCAGCATAATCAACCACAAATCTATAGTCAACCCCAAGATGAGGTTACTCAACAACACCAACATGTCGAGTTTATACAACCAGAAGAAGAGATCAGCCAATTACCGTTACCACAAAAATATCCACAACAAACAGATTGGCAACAAGGTATAAACCCAACCTCCTTTCAGGAAATATACGACGATGATGTCATATTTGTGTCGCAAACCAATGAAGTATCAGACAATCAACTATCAAACTCAGCTTTCATACAATATGATGATCAACAACATCCACAATATCATCATCAACAACCATATGAAGCATCGTCACAACAACATGATAACCATCAACAACAGCCACAATATCATCATCAACAACCATATGAAGCTTCGTTACAACATGATAATCAATTACATGGAGATTATCAGCAACAACAAAATCATCCGCAATCTGAAGACTGTACACAACAATATGATAATCAACAATATGAGTGTTATCAACAACCACCACAAAATTATCATCAACAACCTAATGCAGATTTTGAGCCACAACACTATAATCATTATCACCAACCATACGAAGTTTTTGCGCAACAACAACAATATCCTCAACCGCAAAATGAAGCCTCTACACAACAAACAAATTATCCAATACCCCAAGAGGTTATACCGCCAGAGGACGAGGGAGATGATGATGTTGTATTTGTGACTACCTACCATCCACATCAACCACCACATGATCGTCAGGGAATAAATCGACCCCCAAACGTAACAGCAGCATCACAAGCAGGAAAAGAGGCTGATGTAATATTCATCGATACATCCCCGATACCGCCTCCTCCACCAAGCATGGGGCCAATTCAAGAAGAGGTTCCTAGGGAAGGTTATGAAGAAGTTATGAATGAACAATCAGAAAGGTACTCACCTTCCCGGGTAGATGATGAAGAAGAGGACTTGATATTTAAAGAATACCAAGATTACTTGGCCGGAATCGAAATAGATCCTATCCTTCAGGAGGAGTTGTGGAGAATGTTTCACGGTTACGAGGATACTTCCGTAGACAGGCGTCGACCTTCACCGCCTTCATCACCCTATGTTGACTCTGAGGGCGAAGACTACCGTCCAAAAACACCGCCGCGGAAGGGGCTTACCGACATCACCGTCAAAGATACTGCATATCAGTATGCCGGTTTGCAGTGCTTCGAAAGAACAATGACTGTACGGTGTTTGGTACCCATGGTTTCACAGATACTCGAAATAACTGATGAACCGGAGGTGACGGAAGAAACAACAAATGATACCCAACAAATGGAAGTAGAATCCCATGAACAACCAGAAACGATGATCAATATTGATAAAACGTTAGATGCAGTGACCATAAAGCCACGACACTTGTCTGAATCATCCACATCATTGGAAATGACGGGGATTGAAGTGATCACTCCACTTAGTTCAGTTTGTACAGGGCCTATCGCCAAAAAATTCCCCAATTTATCGAGCACCTCGGAGATTGCATCTTCGAAAACGGCAACAACACCAACTCGTGACTCACTACCGGCTAATTTCAATGTGTCACCATTGGTCATCTCCATTCCACTTGCACGATTGTCACCTGAAACACTAGCCAAACTGGGAAATAAATGTATGCCCCAATCCTTACCGAGGCCATCGCCTGCAAGACGTTTTTTAGAATCCACCAACTCAGAGGTTTTTTGTCCTGTAAATGAAATAACTCCACCGCTTGAATCAACAAAAGCTAATTTCAATGTGTTATCATTGGTCGTCTCGGTTCCTCTCGAAAGATTATCATCAGAAATACTTAATAAGCTAGGATCAAAGTTTGGGTCACAACCCTCACCGGGGTCACCTGTAAAATTTTTACCGTCTGATACCATACCGTTAACACCGGGTAAGGCTTCAAATAGGGAAGAGAGATCGTATACACCCCCTTTGCCGGACCTAGCGAGAATAAATAGAGCGGGCAAACGCTCCTCAACGCCTTCAAGGGCACCACCAACGCCCGGAAAGAATTTACTCATTAATACTAAATCTTCAGCGGGCTCGTCATCATCATCTTCAGCGGGCTCGTCATCATCATCTTCAGCGGGCTCGTCATCATCATCTTCAGCAGGCTCGTCATCATCATCTTCAGCGGGCTCATCATCATCCTCATCAACTTCAGCAGGCTCGTCATCATCCTCCTCATCTTCCGCGGGTTCGTCATCATCCTCATCATCCTCGGGGGGGTCCCCATCATCATCAACAGGCTCATCGTCATCATCATCCTCAACAACATCAAAGGCATCGGCTTCTACACCCATGGTACAAAAACCATCCCATAATCTTGCAGTCAACGACATAAAGCCAGCCTCAATAACATCTTCTACGGCCACGGACATTATGATTCCGAAGGCCACGCCAGCACCTGAACTCGAGACAATGTTCAACATGATAGAACTTGAAACAATACAAGAACGAATAAACCCACGATTGCAACCCTCGGATGTTGAACAAATAGAGAAACAAATAGCTACACAACAATGGGTAAACGAAGCCCGAATGGTGCCACCGGCCTCAACAACATCTGAAGGAACACGCATAGTCGTTGAGCTTGCAGATATACCATCATCATTGATGATGTTTATAAATGATGCGTTGAAGAATAGGAAAAGAAATGCACAAGTAAAGTTTCGGCGAACGGTTCCCGAAGGCCTTTATGGGGTGAATATTTCCCGAAGTGGACATTATAAAGTCCTTTACTTAGGGCCAGTGCCTGAAGGTACCCTTCATCAACAGCACACCCGTTTACAGAAGCTATAAAGAACAACTTTCCACATTTCCGCAGGACGGGATGTAATGTGACGACCAAAAGTCACCATGCTCGTTTTTGGGCACATATTTAAAAAAAAACATTTTGTAAATGCTTAAACAAGAAAATATTGTATACTGAAATACCTAATTAATTTGTTTTGTTATTATTTTCTCTTAATTAAATGAATTTTATAATTATAATTAGCCTTTTATTTATAAGTTACATTGTAAGATAATTAAGCGCCATCTAGAGCGTATAAACGGTACTAATAATTGTAACGGATAAAATACCTTTAAATACAACCCTGCCTTTTATAACCATCCACACCAAAAATAAACAACTGTTTGTACGGCTGTCATCTACAGCTGGTCGTTGTGTCACACAACTTGTGTGGATTGATTCGTATTAGTGTGTGTGTACGTGTTGATCGCACAAGCATATAAAAGGCAGTGTTGTTTGAAGAATTGGTTAGTTCGTCAGCAGACGGCATTGAGGCTTACCCTGTCGCGCTGCATTGTTCGTCGTTGTAATTGTCGGATGATTGTGAAATAAATTGTACTGTTTTATAAAAAAAAAATATATTTGTGCCTTTTAATTGCCTCTCTCTCTATCGGTCGTGAAAAATAAATATTTTTGTAACGAACCCTGGCCGCCGCGAGTTCTATCCCAGCAACCAGTGAAAACACGTCGTTACAGTGTTTCATTATTAGTATGTAGGTCCAATAAAAAAACTTTTAGAAAAATTTCCAGAATATAACCCTCTAGAAACATTAAAATTTATGAAAAAAAAATAAGAGGCTAGTTCAATAGCATCAAGAGCATTAAAGATAGGAAAGACAAAAAAAGTTGTGGTACTTTAAAAGATTTTATTTTTCATTTTAAGTTTTAAAAAAAGGAAAAAAATTGCGAGGTAAAGAGAAAACAGATAAACGAAAGTTTTATTTTGAAAACTCAAACAAATGAATGTGAAATGATTTTGATGGAAAATATTCAATCAGAAAATATTATTGGAAGTTATTTGAATTTGTTGGACAATATTCCGACTCACACAATAATTAGGTAGAAGATATAAAAATATCAAATTCAGTAACCCTTAAGTAAAAACTGAAATCAAAAAGGAAAAGAAGAGCAAAGTTCACAATTAACAATATATTTCAAACAAGTTTATCTTCTTGTTTTAACTCTCCCGATAAACCCTTTTGAAGAATATCGTAAATTATGAATTCTGCTCTTCTTTTCAATTTTGAATTTGATTTTAATAACCCTTCAGTTATTGAATTTGAAATTTTTGTATCTTCTACCTCCACACCGGGAACACAATTTACCTCCTGTAGAATCTTTTTTTCATTTTCAAATGGTTTTACCACTTGAATATTTTCTAATATTTGAAAATGGTCCAACAAATGGATAGTCCCAATATTGGATCCTGATCCGGACGGTTGAATATTGTCCAACACATCCACATTGGGTTCCAATATAATATTATCGGATTGTAAGTTGTCCAACAAATTCATTTCACATTCATTATTTTGGGTTTCTAAATCAAAACTCTCATATTCATTATCCATTTGCTCTTCACTACATACACTCGCATTTATTTTTGCTTTTAAAATTTCGTGTAAAAAATTAAATCTTTTAAAGTACCATAACTTGCCTGTGTTTCCTCTTTTTATAGCTCTTTCCACGCTATAGACCCAGCCTCTATTTTTTTTTTCATCGATATTAAAGTCTCTAGAGGGTCCTATTCCTGAAATTTTGGTAAAAGTTTTGCATGGGCCCTACATACAAATAGTGGATCTAGGTAATCACTAGCAATTACCTCAATCCTGAAGTTTTTCGTTGAACTACCCAGCAGAAATAAATCGAGATTTTGGCGACACAGCATCTATTTATAGCATACCGAAGCGCATCCAAAGAGCGCTCTTAAGGATGCAGTAAAAGTAAGGGGGAAAAGTTTAATTTTTTGTTAAGATTTTTTATATAAAACTTACAATTTAAAATTAGTGCCCCCATTTCCCGGTTCTCGGTATTCCCGGGAAGACCGGTATTCCCGGTTCTGGTACCGGTTTCCCGGTTCCAGATATATTCCCGGGAATACCGGTATTCCCGGTTCTGATACTGGTACCGGTTCTCAAAAAAAAAAAAAAATACTATAAAATAAAATATTTAAATTACACCATTTAATCAGCATTTCAGAAATATTTAGTTGTGTTAGTAAAATTATTTAAAAATCATGAAACTATTTTTTTCTTAAATTCATAAAAAATAATTGAAACGGTGTTTTTCACATGTTTTGTATTTTTTTTTTTTTGGTAAAAGCGAAGAAAAAATGTTAGTTGAACAACATTTTACAAAATATATATACCGGTAGTCCCGGGAGTACCGGTAATACCGTCAGAACCGGAACCGGGAATACCGGTATTCCCGGGAATACCGGGAATAATGTAAGAACCGGGAAACCGGTACCATTTCCCGGGAATACGGAGAACCGGGAATACCGGTATTCCCGGTACTACGGTACTGACCGTAGGCACTATTTAAAATTATTTTTTGATAAAATTTCACACTTGGTTTCCTTTTTAATATTTTTAACAGTTTTTGAATGAAAAAGTATGAGTTTTGGACGAAGACAGATGATTTCACTGCATCATTATTGCGCATTTATCAGCGCTGCAAAGAGTGCTTCAATCATAACACATTTTGAATGATGATAAATAGGCTAACCAAAAAACAGCAAATGCTTTTTTGTTATTTCAAAGAATAAACCGATTTGGATTAAACACAGTCTGATAACGAAAAAACACAAATATTAAAATAAATTTGTTTTAACTTTTTTTGCATATTTTTTCATTTATTGGTATTTTTTTTATCTCATTTTTACATTTTATTCTCTTTCTTACAACTTTTTTCTTGTAATTTATCTAGATTATTATTTTTTTTTAAATCAAAAAAATGTTGCTAAAATTTTTACAAATACATATGTATTTCAAAAAAATGTTTGCAGATTTTAAAATATTTTTCAGTATTTTTAAAAACAATTTTTGACTACACAATTTCCACTTTAATTAAATAATACAAATTATATTACGAAAAACTTACAATCATATTTTAGAAACTTAAATTATATTTATAAAATTTCCAATTATATTTCAAAAATTTCCAATTATTTTTCAGAAATTTTCATTTATAACTCAAAAATTTACAATTATATTTCAAAAATTTTTCAATTATATTTCCTAAATTTCTATTTCAGAAACTTCCACTTATATTTCAGAAATTCCCATTTATATTACAAAAATTTCCAATTGTAAGTATTTAAGGAATTTATATTTGTATTTCCAAAATTTTCTAAATACTTTTCAGAAAATTCCATTTGTATTTTAAAAATTTCCGTTTTGATTTCAAAATTTTCAAATTTTTTTTGCTATTAGGAAAATTCCATTTAAATTTTAAAAAAATTCCATGTGTATTTTAGAAATTTCCAATTGTGTTTCAAAAATTTCTATTTCAAAATTTTCTAAACTCTTTCCAGAAAATTCATTTATATTTCCAAATAAATAATTTAGAAAATTTAAAATACAAATGTAAATTTCTTAAATACAGTTAGAAATTTCATCTATTAATATGTTTCTGAAATATAAATGGAAATTTCTGAAATATAAATGAAAATTTTTGAAATACAAATGGAATTTTCTGATACATAAATACAAATTTCTAAAATATAAATGGATATTTCTGAAATATAATTTGTATTTTCTGAAATAAAAGTGGAAATGGTATAATTCAGAACTTTGAACTTTTTTTGACATAAAAATGTTTATTTTTTTTTTTCAAATTGTATTTCAGAAATAGTCAATTGTATTTCAGAAACAGTTAATTGTATTCTAGATTTTCAAATTGTGTTCCAGAAAGAGTAAATTGTATTTCAGAAACAGTAAATTGTATGTGTTGATTGTATGTATTGTTGACCTTTGTATTTCTGAAATTTTCAACTGAAATTTCTGATATACACTTGCTTAAATCTAAAGTACAATTGAGTATTTCTGAAATACAATTGAAATACAATTCTGAAATACAATTGGAAAATCAGAAATACAATTGTCTATTTCTGAAATTCTATTGGAAAATCTGAAATACAATTGACTATTTTTGAAATACAATTGAAAATGGTGTAGATCATCACGCGGAAACTTTTTTCCCCTTGTCTTATTTTGCCTATTTACAAAAGTAACCAGCCAATGACAATAAGAAATATTCTTGCCAAATTTCCGGGGGGATAGCTCTTTTGGTTTGGCCATCGTGTCTTTTCCAGACGGACATCGAAAAGATACATGAATTCACTGCATCTTTATAGCGCTTAATCAGCGCTATAAAAGTATGCTTTAATGAGCGCTCTAAAGACACGTGATTTCAGTGCATCTTAAGAGCGCTTTTTTTGTATATCCAACTAGCGCTCTAAAGTGGGACATCGCACAGTGGGGTGAATGATACCTAAAATGGCGATTAATACATAGAAGACTTAGTTTTAAAATATTATAATTTTTTATTGATGAGTAATCTTAAACACATAAAAACACAGCATTTTCGAAAAAAAAAAACATTGGAAAAAAAATTTTTTTAACCTGTTAGGCGCTTTATTGTTTTTCGGATATAATATCTTATTTCACAATTTTTGCTGCAACTTTGGAACAAAAAGCTTTACATTTATAAATAAAATGGCACATTATAGCGAACTTAATGTGCTATTAAAAACTTAAAAAAGTAAATATATCGTATGTGTTTTTATTAGTATAATTTTAATTTAAAATTCGATTTTTGTTTTTCACTAAATCTCATTAATGTACAAATTTATCTCAAAAAGTCCCGAGATTAAAAATATTTTATTAATGGATAATCATAATATAATAAAACGCAGCATTTCAGAAGAAAAATTGGAAAAAATATTTTTACCTGTTAAACTTTTTTTCTGTTTTTCGGAAAAAGCCTAATTCACAATTTTCGCTGTAACTTTGACATCAAAAGAATAAGTAAATAAATATAAAATAAATAAAATATGTATTCAAATTCTGATTAATTTTTATTAAAAAATAAAAATTGTTTTATTCGACCTTTAAAATATTATGTTTTGAGTGGGTTTATTCTAGCTCGAGGTCATTATTTCCTTTACTAATTAAAACTATGCTATTCTCATAGAATAATTTTCAAGAAATTAATTTTTCCGTTTTTAAATTTATTTATGTTGGTAATTTTTTTCAAGACTTAATCGACACGTGTTTCGGGATTTGTCAGATCCCATTGTCAAGATTATTTAGCAAAAAAAAAAAAAATATGAGAATATCATAGTTTTAGTTGGTAAATGAAATAATGACCTCGAGCTAGAATAAATCTACTTAAAATAAAATATGCATTCTTATTAGTATTATTCAATTTTAATCAAGTTTTTATTTTTCACTTAATTCAGTTAATGTGAACATTTATCTCAAAAATTTACAGACGAAAATTTTTAAAGGATCAGAACAGAATAATTTAAGGTCTAGTTGATGAGGTTATGTATGGTGTATCTTCATCAAAATCACTCACGCACTCATCTCTCACAAAACAAAAAACAACAAAATACCAAAAATATGGAAATTGAGAGTATTTTAACACAACAAGTAAGAGTGATGTGCCGAATCTTCTATACCATCCAAAACGTTACAAAACTACAAAAAAATTTGGGGGGCATTTTTGATAGGGGCTCGGAGGGGGACGTAGGGGGCACTTTCACCCTTGCGATTAATCATTGAAAATTAATTTTTATTGGTTTTTGCACTTAAGTAATACAATTGCATTATTATTACATATTTTTTTATAACCACGCCCCAAAAAGGGGGCGGACGTGCGTGTGCGTGATTTAAAATAACTCACGCACCCATCTCTTATAAACAGTACATTCATGAGCTGCAGTTACAACTACCATACGGAATATAAGGACAAAATATTATGAAAACAGCTTGATTTTTAGTCTTTTTTTTTTCAAATAGATTTTTAGCAACTGGAGTTTTTCACAAAAAAATTGATAAGTCAAAAACCGCAAAAAACCGCAAACGGACATTCAGGGATTTATTAGATGAAATCATATATTTAAAGACCATATAGGCGGATTTCACTCTTTCACAGACAAAGTTGTTGAAACTCAATATTTATATCAAAAATACCCTATTTTTAGAGCATTTTTATTATTTTTTTTTTTAATATTTCCAAAACATTTATCTAAACCAAAAAATTTTTTTTATATGCTCAAATACCTAAAGTAGACTGATCCATTATGAAGCATTCAATTTTAGAAGTCTTTATACAAAATATAATTACTTGAAATATCAAAATTTTCACTTTAAATCAATGCGCGCAAAAATAATAAAAATAATTGAACTTTAAACACACACTGCAAATAAAGTATACAACTTAGAACTTTGTTTTTTGCCATTATTGATGTTGAATTTTATCTACTTTAACCTGGTACCAAACACGGTTGTGAAAGTTAATGTTCATCTATTGAATTAATCGCCACTTTGGATGCATTTCACCCCTCTGTGCATTGTTTTACAAAATTAATTTTGCACCAAAGTTTGTTACAAAAATATTACGCACAATTTTTTTCGGGTGTAACATTTACCCACAGAAAAAAAAACTGCAACTAAAAGAGTGAAATCTTTGAAATTGTACAAAGAATTAAAAGTGAACAAATTCGGGCTATTTTACGATAAATCATATTCTGAAATTTAAAGTGGTGAAAATTATAATTTGTAATATAATTTTGATGATTAAAAATTTTGAAAATTGTAAATTTTTAAAAACTGAAAATTTTGAAAAATAATAACTTTGAAACATAATTATAATTTGGTAAAGAGAAAAAAACAATAATTTAAAAAAAACCAAAACACTTTAAAATTCAGAATCTGATTTGGTTAAATACGGGTTAGGAAAAAATATTACAAAAAAAAAAATAATTAAAAAAAAAATACCTATATTGGAAAAGTTTTAGTGAGTGGTGAAAAGTGAAAAATTAAATATTGACAAAATTAAGAAAAAAAGAACAATTAAAAAAAAAAAAACTGTTTTGGAAAATATCATTAAAATTAAAAATAAATCTTGGAAAATAATATTCAAAATTTAATCTGTTGAAAAATTAGAAATTTTGAAAACAAAAATAAAGTAGTTATTTTCAGTAAATATAAAATTTTGAAAATAAAATTTGAAAAAGCAACGTAAAAGTAAAGTTATTTTGAATATTTTTTTTTTCACCATATATTTAATTCAGGGTTGGCAACCGAAACGAATAACGGTATCGGTAACGGTATTGGTATTACATATTTTTTAAATCGGTAACGGTAAAGGTAACGGTATTTTCGATTATTTCGGTAACGGTGAACCGTTACCGAAACATCAATACCGGTACGTACCGGTATTATGAATAAAATATTAACAAGTCAGAAATTTGCAAAAAAAACACCTGGGTGACGTTAGGGGGCACCTTCCCCTCGAAATTTTGAACTTCTTCTGAGATAAGAAAGTCGTACACAGTAAAAAGTTTTTGGTTAATTTTAATTCCTAGCTGGTGTGTATATATAACAATGCCAAAAATAATTTAATTTATTCCATAAAAAGTTTACTTTTAAAGAGATAAAAAGAGAGTGAGAGAATGGATTTTGAATTTATTTTTGGGTGTTATAATAAAACCAAAATATGAAAATAATTTTACACCTAAACAGGTGTTTATTTGAACAAGGCAGGACTTAAATTTTCCCAAAAATAAATAAATCAAATGTAAGGTTATGTTTTTTAATATTTTTGTGTATTGAATACAAATACAGACCAAATACATGAATAAAGTTAACATCCAGAGGACTGTTGATTTGTCACCCAAACTCAGCACAACTCTGCATAAAATAAACTGCTACTGCTTCTGTATAAAGAAATTATTCCAGGGGGTAGGCACCGTCGTGATCTAAAAATTCCATCTCTCTGCCTTCTGCTTCAAGATTCAGCTGGCCTAAAAGTAAAGTTAACCAAAAATCAATTAAAATGATTGATAAACGTGTGTAGTAAATACTTACTTGATATTTATATTTCGGTCGGAGTAAAATCTTCACTTTCTGGATCACAAATTTTGATAATATAAAGATTTTACTTTTGTGTACATTGCTAACCTCTTTTCTAACTTTCATTGAATGAATAAGCATTTTTTGTTAACTCAATATGTCAGCTGTTTTCAATTCCTTGTTAAGTGTTTATCTTAAACTTGATGAAATACAATTTTTTGATGACGTTTGACGTTTATTTTTTATAAGTTTTTCAAGAGAGAAATTTAATTTATTTTTTGGCAACAAAATAAAACTAAAAAAAATGACATAAAGATAATCAAATTTTTAATCCCTATGTGGTTTAGCATATAACCCATTTCAGATTTAACTTTGAGTTTAATTCCAAAGTAGTTTAAAATGTGCTCCGCTAGGTTTTAAATATAACCCAAAACTTTTTACTGTGTATTTGCTTAGCAAAAGAACAAAAAACCCTGCAAAAAATGCGGTTTTTCTTAGGTTGGTTTAGTTCTCCAAGGGAGAACTTTTTCCCCTTGGTCCGATTTTGGTCATTTCCGAACTTAACCTGCCTAGGAATAAAAGACATTTTCCTGCCAAACTACGGAAGTCTAGCTCATTTATTTTGGACTGTATCGCGTCCTCTACAGACGGACGGACATCGCTAGAATGTCTTAGAATCGATCACTGATTAATAAAATATATACTTTGTGGGGTCCTATACCGATATTTCGATGCGTTACACACGGAATGACAAAGTGAGTATACCCCTATACTGTGGTTGGATGGTATACAAATTAAAAAACTGTTAAATTCAGTATATTTTCTATATAGTACATAATTATATTTGTACTGGTATAAAATACTATGAATTAACTCAGAATTTAACTAAAACATTCACTAAATATTGTATTCAACAAGGGCGAGCAGACTCGCAGGGAAACCTTTCCCCACGCCATAAATGTTATGAAATTCATTTTATTTATATTTACGCTTAAATATGTAATGCAATTTTATTATTATTTAATTTTATTTTCTATGGCAAAGCCCCCAAAAGGGGCGGACCGAAAAAATCGCATTTTCTAATCTTTGTCAATAAACTTCACACGGCATAAAACTGTTTGATTTTCTAAACAAATAGACAAAAAAATTATATAAAATATGGAACATTTTTTCATCTGGTCCGATTTTGCCCATTTCTGAACTATGAGCATAAGGCGTATTCGTACCTGCAGAATAGCCCGCTTATTTTGCATTTTATCGTGTCTTTACAGACGGACGTTGGATTGGCAATGAATAAACATATATTTTTTTTACGTATATTAAAAATATTTTACTACGTTTTTAATCCACAAAAAAAATTGAAATAAGTCATATTAATACAACCGAAACAAAACCGATATAATACCGGTAAAAATCCGAATAAAGGTAACGGTTTTTTATCGGTAACGGTATTTAAACATTTTTATTTCGGTATTGGTAACGGTAACGGTAGTCAATATTAAAGGGTTTTTAATCGGTAACGGTATTGAAAGGGTAACGGTAGCCAACACTGGAAAAAAGGAAGGAAAAAGGAAGATTAAAATCTTTCCTTTTGATGCTGATAATTGAGGAGGACGGTCATGTGCAACGTGGGAAGAATCCATTTTTAAAGAAAAAAGCCTTGAAAAGAAAGCCGCCATATTATTTTGATTTTTATTTAAATAAATTTTGTTTTGTCGGTACATAAAAAGTTACAAACATACAATCTGGTTCTATGTAAAACTAGATTAAACTAAAACAATTAAGATTGATACATTTTATTGTAAAACGTTAAAGCAAAATATCATCGAACATCATCGAACTAGATCCACCTCTGACCGGTCCTGCAGCTTAATCGTTTTGGGGAAGCAGCATCATCATAACGCAGCACTGTGGAAGCACCGCCACACCTGGGGTGCTCAGGTATTCTTTGAGGTTTTCGTACTTTTTTTTGAATGAGTCACCTGGACGACTTGACGGACGGGACCGCTCGCTATTAAAGAGAAAGGGATGTATATACATATTTATTAGTATCAAGTATAAATTTAGGGTAAACATTTATTAGAGGGAAACTTATTTTTTCACAGTCCTTTTTGGAAAATGACCCAAAAGTGCGCGGAAGGTTAGGGATGAGCTCAGGCCTAATACAGTCGTTGTAAATTTAGGGAAGATTTGCCCACATAGTTTGCCCCAATGTTAACCCTACCCTGAAAAGAAAAGTAATAAAAAAAAAAATTTTGAAAAACATACACGAAAAATAAATATATATATACTTATATACGAAACACCAAAAATAAAAACGGAAAATACTGACTTGTAGACAGAAAGACGGACGGACAAACCTTAAAGGACCCGCATCCAAAAATTAGCCGCTGCAAAAACTAAATTACCGGCGCCATAGAAGTCATATTTAAAACTACAACAACTCTGCTCCACCATATTTTGGCCTTGAATCATAAAAGAGACTATTTTTATTTTTTTATATTTTTATAAATTTTCTTTTATAAATTATTTTGCAAAATTTTGATTTTTTTTTAACAAAATAGCTTTTTTATCGCCTAACAAAACACTTTCATGAATTTTTCGATTTGTACCTTTTTTTCATCAAATGAGGCTAAATGGCACTCCATTTTGTTTTTGTTTTGCAAATAAGCCATAAGCCATGGTAAATTTTAAATACATTTTTATAGTTTTTCTTCTGAATTAATTTATTAAAAATTGTTTTCTTTTTTTTTAAATTTTAAATAATGTTTAATAAAATACATTTTGTAAATTGTTTATTGAAATTTTAAAAGGTTTTATTAATTTTCAAAATGAAGGCTTAAATCAGTAAGTATGTGGTAGGTAGGGTGACTTGTGTTTGTGGAGGCGACTCTGGGACAACCAGAATAATAGTTCCAGTTGTCATGGTGAGATCCAACGGATTTCAAGCGGGAGGGCCGTTACTGACATATCATCGGTCAGTTTAAATCCTTGAGTATACATTGCAGATTTGTTTTTGTGTAAGTATGTTGGTGTGTTTTGTTAGTTTCCGTTTTGCGTCTGTTTACTTCGGGTCTCAAGTTCATTTTTTTTTAAATTAAATTTTTTTTGGTACACCTCAAGACTGGTATAGATTGTTTTGTCACTGTCATTTCAGCCATGTTAGATTTGCAAGAACCTTCCCCCTTCCGGCGAGTTCTAGCCGCGCTAAAAGCGAGCATACCAGCAACGCAAATCATCTGGCAACATTTCTTTCATTTTTACCCAGCGACAGTACAAAAATGGCGCCCGACAACGTGGGGCCCGAAGTAAAACTTCTTAGTTTTTAGTGTTTTTAACTTCAATCTTTCTTTTTGGAATAGGAATTCAGACTGTCCTCATAAAATGTAAGTCCAGTTAGGCCCGCTCTAGAGCAGCTAATTTGTTGCGACATTTTATGGGACGGAAAGAAAACTTTTGACCGAAAGATAAATTTTTTTTATTTATATAATTTTTTTTTAAAGTTGAATCCTAGGGACAGTTCAAGCTGATAGTCACATAGTTGCTTCAATTTTAGAGAAAGTATATAATTTTTCGCTACTAATGCCACACTAGTTGAAGTTTAAATTCACACCTCTTTTTTTTAATTTTTTTATCTGTGTTTAGTTTTTAAAAGTGACCATTGTATACATCTTTTGTAAGTCCCGTTCGAGTAGGGATAAGAGTCCTCAACGCGTGCGACAATAAGATGCAAACTTTGGTGGCTTTTGAGACAAAAGACAACCGTTTTGTGTTTTTCTTTTGGTGAGTCTAAAAGTATTGTCAATAGGTTGACCCACTTATATTGCTTCACCTAACAAAAGAAAACTTAAAGATGGAATTTAATAATTTAATTTTATTATTTTCGAATCATAAAATAATAGACTACACATAACAGAGTTCAAAAAAAAATTTTTTAGTCTAGATGCAAGTCTAGTTTTTTAAATGGGAACTGAATCGGAAGGCGCTAGTCCTACAGATTCCAGGGTTTAAAAATCGAGTCTGCAGTTGCAGCACCTCTGATTTCGTTTTCCTTTCATAGAACCTGTTCTGTTTTTTTTGTTCAGTAAACACCAACATACCCACGTAAACCCGAGTTATACAAATCAAGTCGTAAAATATGTACTCTAAAGGATTGAAGGTATATTGGCAAATCCGATATACCCGAGTCTACTCCACAAATACTAGTCACCTGAAAATACTACCGCATATTTTGAGTTTTTGAAAGATTTTTATCGTTTTTTTTTTGAAGTTATTGAAAGTTCCTGGATCTTTTTATTAGGATTTATATTTATATTTTTTCTTTATTATTTTTTTTATTTATTTTATAATACCACAGTTTCATTCCATTAAAGGGAAATTGCGTTTATATTTTTTTTTTTTTTAATTCGGTTTTTTTATTTTCAAATTTGGTTGAAAATTGGAATAACACGATTAAGGTATACGGATTGATACCAGTCATTTATCGTGTATAAAATTTTATATTTTTTTATTATTTTTGCGCTTTGCTTACTATTTTGTTTTAGAAAGTCTTATCTAACAGCTTTTTCTTTTTATGTCCGAGCCACCGAGAATTTTTACTCGAGGGGAAAGAAAAAGGCTAGAAGAGGCAGGATTTAATTTTTCGGCAATGGATAGTGTAGGTTTAGCAACTACTACGAGTAGTGTGTCTTCGGTAACGGGAGCGATTCCGCGAACCTTAGCGACTATGTCAACTACCGTGGTCACCGCTTCGGTCCATTCTGCCCCAGTGTCCTCTTTAGCTCCATCTGTCAGAAACTTTCTATCTTTAGCCCAGGAGTTTGCTGACGTAAATGAGGGGGCAGTAGCCAGTAACGTAGCAGGTGCTCATAATCATCCTGACGTGTCTAATGGTACGGTTCCGGCACCAGCCTATAGCCCACTGACGCCACTAAATGACAGCCGCGAGTTCCGCAACGAACAAAATGGCGACAGAGACGATTTAGATAGAACCGGTGATAGTGAAGCCCAATGGTCGAGATTAAGACGGGAGGTCGAAAGCCTGCAAAGACGACTAAAACAAAAAGAGCAGCAGCTGGAGCACTTTATGCTACAGTCAGCTGGTAGCCAAATTTCGTCACCGACTGGTCACCAGCTACAGAACCCCATAAATCAACCAGTTCAACAACAGGTACAGCAGACCGTAATTCATTCGGCAGCACAAATGGCACTGCCACCGTCAAACCAGCCCGCTAATGCGCCACAGATCCTACAACAACAACTCTATAGGCAACTGCCACAAAATTTGAGCCAACCACAGCTGGCAAATATTCGAAATTATAATACCAACCCAGCAGTATTTCAACCGCCACAGGCGGTGCCAAATACTGTCATGGGGGGTCAACAACCATATCTACAACAACAACAACTTTTTACACTGCAACCGCAAAATGTAAGTCAACAACAACAACCCTTTGGTCAAACCCAGATGTCTGGTACATTGGCACCCACAGCAGCGTTTCAGCCTCCACAGGAGGTGCGAAACAATGCCATGGGTGTACAGCAAACGCATTTTCTACTACCCCAACAACAACATCTAGCTCCTCAGCAGCCTCAACAACAATATCAACAACAACATCAAGCTTTTCAACAGCCTCAGCAACCTCAGTTGCAAGGATAACTTTCTCAACCACAACAACAGCAACCTATTTATGTACAGTCGACATCCGATGGACAGCAGTATGCTTTGGTTCCAATAACAAATCCCGGCCTTTCAACTCCATCTACCAGTGGTAATACGTCACAGGTTGGTCAAAATTTTAATGGGCTACAGCCAAATTTTATACCATTTCCTCAACAACCTATGCTCCTACCGATAACGCAGCAACCCATTAATGTACCACAGCAGGCAGCGTTCCAGCCACTACCTCAACAGCCCGGTATGCAGCAACAGGCCAACAATTATGCGCTACCAGTGGAAAACTATGGTGTGAATGGTAACAATAGAGGGCCTAAAGTGTTGTTGGATAAGTGGGGCATAAACTTTGACAACACTGAAAAATCATTAGGGGCAGAATTTTTTGCTTTCCAAGTGGAATTCCTAAGACCTAAGTTTCGATGCGATTGGGATGATGTGTTGGGAGGGTTCCATCACCTGCTTAAGGACAAAGCTCTCACCTGGTACTGGACGCACCGAAAACTAAATCGTATTGATACCTGGGAGCAACTTAAAACTGCTTTCGTCTCCCACTTTAAAGGGGTACCAAACGAGTTTCAGCTGCAGAAGAAAATTATCAATCGATATCAGCTTCCAAACGAATCGTTCGATGATTTTTATAATGAAATTATGAAGCTACGAAGCGAGCAAAAAGTTCCAGATTCCGAAGAATATGTGGTCAAGGTGATGAGAGAAAATTTGAAGCCAGCACTGTTTGAGAAGATGCGGAGAAACAAATCGACGACACTGGTGGAATTCTGTCAAGAGGCGAAATTTGAAGAAAATTTCCTCGAAAGCTGTAGAGATCGTCAAAATTTTTATCGTCAGCATATTCCGAGAAACGTAAATGAGCTCCATTACGATGATCATTTGTGTTCCCATCAAGAGCATGAAATAGATGCCATTAATGCTGTTCAGAAATTTGCTTGCTGGCACTGCAAAAAGGAAGGCCATCTGCGCAGTGACTGTCCCTCAAAAGACAGAAAATTCTGCTACAAGTGTGGTACTGAGGGTCAAGTGGCGCCTACCTGTCCTAGATGTCAGGGAAACCAAGTGAAGGGCGAGCCTCGAGCTGGGGAGGTTCGGCAAACCCAGGTGTAAACCCAGCTGACACAATAACACCTGAAGGTCATGCGGTAATCACCAAGACAGCAGATATAAAAATCTTGGTGAATACCTCAAGAAAAAAGGCTGAAACAACAACAAAACCAAATTTAACCATAATAAAACCACTACATATACGAATGCGTGAATATAATGAGGCAAGGAGCAGGATTTTTGGAGAGGTTTCGAGTAGGATAAAAAAGGCTAGAGAGCGATATAAGCATAGAAAACGGCTACGACAAGAAATATCAGCAGCTACCCTACATGAAGGTGAAGACTCCCGATTTTATCTGAAGCTAAACATTAATGGGCAAGGGATAGAAGGTTTACTTGACAGTGGAGCTACAGTGACATGTCTGGGTAGGAATGGGCTAGACTTCGTAAATAGGGCCGGTCTTAATATCCATTATTTTCGTTCCATAATTAGGACTGCGGATGGGAGCGCGCATAAAATTGTAGGTCGCGTTCGGGCGAAAGTCGTTTTTAATAAAAGATCAGAGGAGGTAACGTTTTATATTGTCCCTACTCTGAACCGTGAGTTGTTTTTGGGGGTCGATTTTATGAAGGCTTTTAAATTGTTTGCCAGTGTAGAAAGCTTGGCAACCAACGATGTAAGCCTCTGTGAAGAGACTGAAAACCCTGAAAATATCCCAACTCATTTACTTTCAGCACAGCAACAGCACCAATTAGACGCCATTGTAGCAAAATTCCCTTGCTATACAAAAAAAGGCCTGGGTAAAACCAGTTTAGAGATGCACTCTATCGACACTAGGGATGCAACTCCAGTGAAAGATCGCCATTATCCAGTATCCCCCGCTGTTCAGAAGTTGATGTATGGAGAGCTGGACCGCATGATTGGCCTTGGAGTTATTGAACTGAGCGAGAGTCCATGGAGTCACCCGGTGACTTTAGTCCGCAAGGGCGAGAAAAATCGGTTCTGCCTGGACGCTCGTAAGCTCAATGCTCTGACGGTCAAGGATGCGTATCCTCTGCCACACATCGAAGGTCTGCTCAGTCGGCTTGGAGACACATTTTATATTTCCAGCGTGGATTTAAAAGACGCTTTCTGGCAGATACCTTTAGATCCGGCTAGTAGGGAGAAAACTGCTTTCACGGTGCCTGGAGGACCACTCTACCATTTTACTGTCATGCCTTTTGGGTTGTGTAATGCAGCTCAAAGGTTATGTCGGTTAATGGATAGAGTGATCCCAGCGGCGCTTCGTGATCGAGTTTTCGTCTATCTAGACGATCTTTTGGTAGTCTCGCCAGATTTTAACACGCACCTGGAGTTGCTAAGCGACGTGTCGGAGTGTTTAAACAAGGCAGGACTCACAATTAATGTGCTGAAATCCAAATTTTGTTTTAAAGAGTTGCGATATTTGGGTTACATCGTAGGTGGGGGCAAACTCAAAGCTGACCCGGCTAAAGTGGACACGATTACCCGTTTCTCATACCCGAAAACTGCCAAACAAGTTCGGAGTTTCATGGGGGCGACAGGGTGGTATAGAAGGTTTATACCGGATTATGCTACCATTGCCGCACCGATTTTTGAGACTCTGAAAAAGGGTAAATCGTTTCACTTTACAGACGAGGCAAAAGCCGCATTTGATCACCTCAAAGACGCTCTAGTTTCGAGTCCGGTTCTTAATCACCCTGACTTCAACAGACATTTTTACGTGCAGTGTGATGCGTCGGATGTAGGCATTGGAGCAGTTCTGTTTCAGAAAGATGATACAGACGGGGAGCATCCAATTGCCTATTTTTCACACAAACTCACTTCGGCGCAAAAGAATTATTCCGTCACTGAACGTGAATGTCTGGCTGTGGTCATGGCGATTAAGAAATTTAGGGCCTATATAGAACTGATGCCTTTCTCTGTGATTACGGATCACAGCAGCCTTAAGTGGCTGATGTCCCATAAAGACCTCAGTGGTCGTCTCGCTAGATGGAGCCTCCATCTCCAATCGTACGATTTTACCGTTGAACATAGGCAGGGAAAACAAAATGTTGTTCCCGATACCCTATCCCGGTATGATATGGAGGAGGTATCCACTAGTGTCGACCACTTAGTCGATTTGGGGTCAGAAGCCTTTAAAGCTGACGATTATCGTGATTTGATAGTAACTATCAAAGAAAACGCTGACAGTCTGCCCGATCTCAAAATCATTGATGATTTTGTCTATAAAAGAACGGTTCCGTACGACGGGGTGTCACTTAACGAAGACTTTTGTTGGAAATTGTGGGTACCCCTCGGTCTAACCGTGAGCATTATTGAAAGGGCCCACAATCCACCTCAATCGTCACATGGAGGTTTCCACAAAACTCTTCGGAGAGTAAAAGAATATTTTTATTGGCCGAATATGAATACGCAAATACGGAGTTTCGTACAAAGATGTCAGGTTTGTAAAGAAACCAAACCTGCGAACATGACTTTACGTCCCCCGATGGGGAATGAAACACCGGTAGAGCGACCGTTTCAACGACTCTTTGTCGACTTTTTAGGTCCGTACCCGCGGTCGAAATCGGGAAATTGTTTTATTTTTATAGTGCTAGATCACTTAACAAAATACGTTTTACTTAAGGCTATGCCAAAAGCCAATAGTAAAAACGTGGTTAAATTTTTAATTTCGGAAGTTTTCCATAAATTCGGTACACCGGAATCCATTACCTCGGATAATGGAAAGCAATTTGTTTGCAAAGAGTTCGCTGATTTAGTGAAAAATTTTGGGATTCGACATGTTCGGACCGCCACGCATTCGCCACAGGCTAATGCGTCGGAGCGGGTCAACCAGTCTATCCTGTCAGCTATCCGAGCATACCTTAAAGAAGATCACGGGGACTGGGACAAACATTTGTACGAAATCGAATTTTCGTTAAGATCGTCGGTGCACAGTTCGATAGGGGTTACCCCATATTATGCCTTATTTGGCATGAATATGATTGGGCATGGGAGCGTGTACAAGCTCGCACGAAAGCTTGACCTATTATCTGATCCTGATAATAATATCATACCGAAATCAGTAAAAATGGATCTGATGCGTCAAAAGATCAGGGATAGCCTTCATAACGCGTACGTCAAGAACGAGCGAACTTACAATACCCGTTGCCGAAGGGTTAAATTTGTTCCCGGACAAGAGGTTTACCGGAGAAATTTTCAGCAAAGCGTTTTCAATGACAATTTCAACGCGAAACTTGCTAGAAAATTTCTCAAATGTAGAATTGTTAAGCCTGTAGGGAATAGCCTATACGAGGTGGAAGACCAGCAGGGAAAATCTCTAGGGGTTTTTCATGGGAAAGACTTAAAACAGTAGGTTTCGATTCAGATTTATATTTTTTTTTATACGGCTGTTCAGTCAAGTCAGTTTTTAGTTTTTATATTTTTTTTATACAAGGATCGTATAAAAAATCCTATCAGGGAATCTTTGATAAGGGGGTGGCACAAGCACCACTCTCTTGTAATGGCAGACCAGCGGTACCATAAAACGTTAGTAATGACAAGTTCGTTAAATTGCTCAACCAAATATATATATCAGATATATGATGGCCTACGTCTCTAGCTGGTTACCTTTTGTAACCGTCATCCCCGCATATGATGCCGTTCCGTCAACACTCTGGAGAACTAGTGCTATTAAGAGCTTCAAGAACAATTTGTCATCAGGGGGATAACATGTATCTGAGTACGATCTTACAGCAGGTCGAGCAATTAGGTTGAACTATGACAACCAAAATTTTGGGTAAATTTTGAAGTTTTTATAAAATATTTTTGGTTGGTCATTACTGGCGTAAAAGTACCGCTGGAAAGTATTTCAGGGGAGGGGTGTTGTGTCGCCAACCTTAACTAAGGTTCCCTAGATCACCTTCCCCAATCAGCTTTCCAGTCGCGCAACCCATTACAGTTTGTATAGGTTGCATCTGTCGGAACTTGTGATTGGGTAAGGGATCGCTAAAAATACCTAAATCCGTCCAAAGGTATACCGGGGTCCGAAACAAGGGGAGAAAGTACGCGCGTTTCGAGATATGCCTAGTTGATAACTTACTGTTGTAAAACTCACCCGATAGGATTTTATGCCGCTACTTTAAAGTTGTCTTCCAGTTGGTTGATTCGGGGCAGTAGAAGTAGCGGTGGTAGGTAATTTTTATGATGTTCCTAGGGGAAATTCAAAAAATTCAGTTAGATGTAAGAAAGAAATAAAAAATGAAATTGTGCTTAAATATTGGGAAAAAAAATTTATTGAATTATTATTTTTTTTTTTTTTACGTTTAGATTAGATTAAGAAAGTTTTTGATAGAGTTAAGTTTTCACGTGACTTTTTATTGATCTCGTAAGGTAGCAAAATAGGTTAATTATAGAGAAAATGTTATATTAGGTCGTAGGAAAAAGTTGAAGTCTGAATTTCTAACTAGGTTTTTTTTTAAGGTAGTTAATTAAACTACACTAACAAGGGAAGTCTCCCTAGTGTCACCCGCGGATCTTTACGGAATTGGTTTTATTTTGTAGATCAGAAAAAATAAAGGGACACATATTTTTTTATAGCGGCCCAAATTCATATTTAGGGGGTAAAAAGGAGGGGGAAGACAAGGCGATTTTTCAGTTTTTTTCGTTTATATCCTATATTATGCAAAGAAACCTAGTCATGTTACATACCAAATGAAAGGTCTTTGGAAAACCTATCTACGTGTGCTAAGAACGTGTCCAAACATGCACAACTTTTCTTCATATTGAGTAAAATACCAAAATTTTAGGACATTTTTGTTAATTAGTCGAAAAATATTAACTTCTTTGGCCCGTTGTTAGCACCACGAGATAGGCATTTTTAATACCTTTAATCTGATACCACACATGCCTATATTAATTTTGTTTAAATAGGCGTAAATCGTAAAAAACTGAAAAAGGTCAATTTCCTCCCATACAAATCGACCCCCCCTAAAAATGAGTTTGGGCCGCTAAAAAAAAATACGGGTCGAATTAATTTTCGTTCTTAACAACATATCCAAATTTCATGAAGATCGGAGGGTGACACCAGGGAGACTTCCCTTGTAAGTTAGTTTGTACACAAATGAGGGTAAAGGTATACATATGTATATACAGTAAAACCCGGTTACAACGAACTTCGTAAACCCGTAATAAATAGTTCGCCTTAGCCGCGTGTGGCTGTATTACAAATAGTTTTTTTTTTGTGAAACACCGGTTAATGTACACCGAAAATAAAATCATCAAATTTGAATCAACAAACAGCAATGGTAAATAAACCCAATAGGATATCAACCAAACATTTAATAAAAACAGCCGCCTGTTTACAAAACTTCAATTTTGTTTTTAGCAAACTCAGTCGAGTAATTTTATTTCAAAATTATTTTATCATGTCAACAAATAGTTTTTGTGGTTGTTGAATTTCTTAGTTGAAGTAAAATAATAAGTTTTTTTTTCGTTTGTCAGATCAACTAATTTTGTTTGTGTTTGTTGAAAAAAAAATTTTGGATTTGGTACGTTTGTCAATACAAATAATAATTTTAGAGAACTATTACAAACTCGTTTATCAACTTTTTTGACATTTTTTTTTTTTTTTTCAACAATCAATATTTACTAACGTTAGTTGATATCACAAATTTTCGCATAGGAGCACTTTCAGTGAAAAAGTTTATTGTATTCACAAATATGGTGGTCAATATAACAATTCGTTTTTTTTTTGTAGGGGAGCTGGTAGTTCAGCTGTAGCACATTCTGAAGTAGTTTTTCTTTTTATGTGTGCACTCAAGCGAATTAATTGATAGTAGGCGTATGTTTGTTGGCATAATTATCCGTGTTCTACCATACAAAGTTCACATTAGTGTTAACACGCAAAATTCTAGAGGTTAACGATTCGTTTTTTTTTTTGTTTTGAGGCATGTTACCAATTTGAGTTTGCCAACAAAAAAAAAGGGGAGGCCTAATGGAAACAGACCGTTTCATAAATAGTAGGGAGTTCAATCGGTTAATTCTTGTTCGATTAATCGAACAATTTTGGACGAAAAACTGTTCAATTAATTCAAAACTGCTTATTTCTATTGAAGAATTAATCGAATCGATGCCGATAAATCGAATAATTGTATATGGTTTCGAGTTTAGTGCGAAAACCCATTAAATTATAGGAAATTAACGAGTTGGATGAATGTGCTCAAGACACAATTTTTATTTTTGTTTGCTATTTCCTCAAATGTAGTCAGATAATAAATATAGAATCTTTGGGATATCGGTAATTCATAAAAGTTTTATAATAAAAATAAATTTTGAATTTTTTTTTTTACTTTCGTTTTGTTGATTGGTGTTAACAACTGGTTAAAATGCTTGTAATTAATACTATTTACTCAAGTACCAGTTTTTTGTAAAACAGTCGGAAATAGCGGAAACTTGAAATTTATAGAACTTCTGAATTTGGAATTATTCGAATAATCGATCGATGTTAAAATTTTATTCGTTTAATCGAATAATTCGAAAATGTCAAGTAATCGTTTAATCGATCAATGAGAGGAAAAACCAGATTAATGGAACACCATGATAAATGGTATGTTTTTTTTTACATGCACAATTTTTTTTGTACGGAAATGTTACGCTACGAAGTAATGGTAGGACTATGAAATGTGTAGTATCCATAACGCATCACTTTTTCGCCGTAGTAAATTTTCGACAGATTGCAAGGCGATAATGTTGGCGAATTTTTAAAATGGAATAGGAATATTTTGTTCAGCATACAGGACTTGTGGTTACACCACACTATTTGGGCTTAAAAAAAAAAAATTGATTTTCTTTTAATTTCCGTCTAGGGAATTTAAAGGATGTTGTTTGAATTTAGTTTTTATGTATTTCCACCGATTGTAAAGGCTTAAGAAGCGTTGAGTCAGAGGGTACACTGTACATTTAAGTCGTTTATGCCGACCAAGATGATTGTGGAGGAAAATTATTTTTTGATTTACGTTACTAGAATATTTTTTTTTTTTATTACAAATTGTTATTGTTTTTTTTGTTGTATATTGGTGGATGAGGGAGATTATGTGCATACAGGGAAATTATTGGCTAACAATTTTCAATTAATTACCTATTGATCAACAAATTTAAGTGAGTCAACATTGTTTGGATCAACATTTTTTTTTTTTACGGTGTTTCAACACACTAGATTCTTTTTTTTGTTTAATCTATTTGAATATACATTAATGCAAAAATAGACAAAATAGTCAGTCATTATTTTGATGGTTTATAAGTGAAGGAAAGTTGTCAAGTTTATGGTCAAACTCGAAAATAAATGTTTGATTGAAAAGCAGAAAAAAAGGAGAAGTATATTCAATCCGAAGACCTACAATTTGATGATTGATATGACAATGTTCTTCATCAGAGGGGTTGTAATCAAAAAAAAATTGAAACCGCGTTTTTTTTGTTTTTGTATCGAAGTTGGTTTTAAATTTTTCGGTGTAGAATGTACAAAAAAAAAAAAAAAATTCGTTTACTGTGCGAGTTTCTTTGTAAATTGATGCATACATTTTTTTTTTTTTTTGGGAGTGTAGAATTCTTAGAAGTTGCCATTCCATGAAATCCTTAAAAATTCTTTCTTTCCCCGGAAGGCGCTATGGAAGTTGGGAAAACCATCACCTTTCAGACGGTTGAGAATCACTGGTAAAAATTGAATACACCTTCACCTGGGGCACGTTTAAGAAATGCGTTGATGATTAGATTTGTTTATGACCCATAAGTCGCAAAAGGACTATGGCCTTTTTGTTAATTTTATCACGAGGAAGTCACGCACTCACTAAATGTCGAAATTCCCACTTTCACGATGTTAGGTTTTGTTGTACCATCGCAGTCCAGTGCTGGCTATATTCACACATTATGATTCTACGCTTTTCACGTAACTTCTGTGATAATCTAGAGAGAGGAATCAGGACAAGCTTAAGCAACACCTCTTCAACATGAATTTAAGTGGGGGTATGTTGAAGGAATCACAAACAATATCGCCAAAAAGCTTTAAAGATGTTAAAACACCTTTTTTGTTTTTGTGTGGACACTATCGGAGAATTCACCATGGTTCCGAATCAGATGCCGGAAGGAAAACCGTAGATTCCACTCAGCACAATCTCATTTTGGTTGAAATTCATTTGCTTACCTGTGTTAAATGCAGTATTAGGTTGCGATCGGGTTTCTCTCAATATCCAGGGCACGTCACTGGGAATGTTCCTTTCCGGCTGGTCATGTATATGGTTAACCTGTAAGTAGGTGGATTAGAGATGAGGAAAGTACAGGGGTATACATATGGAATTTTGCTCACCTTCTTTGTTGTTGTTTGGTTGCTATATGGTGGACTAAATCACCTTTTTTTCTGGTGGTTCCCTTGCTGGTAAAAATTAGGGCCGTCGAATTGTAAGAAGAACTATATGAATCCAGTTTTTTTTTGGTTCACGCTCTCAAAATTGAAAATGTTGAAATTTCACATTTCTTTTTTTTTTTTTTGTGTTGTAGTGCTTAAAAAAGCAATTTACCAGCATACCTAGGCTTAAATGTCCGCAATGTCTCTAGGCAGGTTGAATTTGGATCGGAGGTGGCTTAATGGGAACCACGAATCGGTAAAGGGCAAAATGTTGGTAACAACACACTATACTACTGGGTTGCGTTCCCATGGCTTCCAAGTCCTTCGTATGGTTGGTTAAATTTGGCTGAAAAGAGCAAAAATAAATACCATTTGAAAAAAAAAAAAAACAAAGAAAATGTGTCCGTAACGAGGTACTTATCTTGTCAAATATCCAGCAGCAAAGAAATTCAAAATGTCGTCCTCGTTGACAAATCTCCCAACTTTTCGAACTTCCTGTTCGACTCGTCACATGTTCCAACAGCAATTGTTAAATGACCTGGTAGATGGAAAGAGAAAGAAACTTTTAATACCATATAACTGGGTATACTTTTTTTTATAACGGCGTTGTACATCTATGAACAAGATACCATGTATGCTTACCTGGAAGCCTTCTCATATCGAATTATTTTTCACCTTTTTATTTCTTTGAGTTGTTAATAGTTTGTTTTATAGTTTTATCCATAGTATTTTCGTTTCTATCATTCACAATTTTTTTTCATTCATGCTTTTTTTTGTTTTGACGTTTCATTTTCGAGTATGAAGGAATGCCAGATCAACAAAATCGTAGATTTAGGTAAAGGCCGGTGTTACAACGTAGTGGTGGTAAGGGGTTGCCAGACCGGAATTTCTGAATGGGAATTCAGAAGAAATACCCAGAATACCCAATTTTTTTTTCTTTCGTTCTTTTTCTCAATCATGTTTTACATTTTTTTTCCCTCCCATCTTGGATCCATAAATGGGTCTAAAGATGGTTGGGTTTGTCAGGTGCGCCCTTAAGGGGTTAAGCTTATTGCTTATGACGACGGTATTTAAAAAGAAGAAGAGTAGAAAGATAAATATAGAAAAGTGATGCCAAGTTTAGAGGGGTGTTAGGGATTTTTTTTTTTTTTTTGTATGTGTTTTTTTTATGAAGAGGATGATTTGGGAGAAAAAAGCAGGGTTGGCAACCGAAACGAATAACGGTATCGGTAACGGTATTGGTATTACATATTTTTTAAATCGGTAACGGTAAAGGTAACGGTATTTTCGATTATTTCGGTAACGGTGAACCGTTACCGAAACATCAATACCGGTACGTACCGGTATTATGAATAAAATATTAACAAGTCAGAAATTTGCAAAAAAAACACCTGGGTGACGTTAGGGGGCACCTTCCCCTCGAAATTTTGAACTTCTTCTGAGATAAGAAAGTCGTACACAGTAAAAAGTTTTTGGTTAATTTTAATTCCTAGCTGGTGTGTATATATAACAATGCCAAAAATAATTTAATTTATTCCATAAAAAGTTTACTTTTAAAGAGATAAAAAGAGAGTGAGAGAATGGATTTTGAATTTATTTTTGGGTGTTATAATAAAACCAAAATATGAAAATAATTTTACACCTAAACAGGTGTTTATTTGAACAAGGCAGGACTTAAATTTTCCCAAAAATAAATAAATCAAATGTAAGGTTATGTTTTTTAATATTTTTGTGTATTGAATACAAATACAGACCAAATACATGAATAAAGTTAACATCCAGAGGACTGTTGATTTGTCACCCAAACTCAGCACAACTCTGCATAAAATAAACTGCTACTGCTTCTGTATAAAGAAATTATTCCAGGGGGTAGGCACCGTCGTGATCTAAAAATTCCATCTCTCTGCCTTCTGCTTCAAGATTCAGCTGGCCTAAAAGTAAAGTTAACCAAAAATCAATTAAAATGATTGATAAACGTGTGTAGTAAATACTTACTTGATATTTATATTTCGGTCGGAGTAAAATCTTCACTTTCTGGATCACAAATTTTGATAATATAAAGATTTTACTTTTGTGTACATTGCTAACCTCTTTTCTAACTTTCATTGAATGAATAAGCATTTTTTGTTAACTCAATATGTCAGCTGTTTTCAATTCCTTGTTAAGTGTTTATCTTAAACTTGATGAAATACAATTTTTTGATGACGTTTGACGTTTATTTTTTATAAGTTTTTCAAGAGAGAAATTTAATTTATTTTTTGGCAACAAAATAAAACTAAAAAAAATGACATAAAGATAATCAAATTTTTAATCCCTATGTGGTTTAGCATATAACCCATTTCAGATTTAACTTTGAGTTTAATTCCAAAGTAGTTTAAAATGTGCTCCGCTAGGTTTTAAATATAACCCAAAACTTTTTACTGTGTATTTGCTTAGCAAAAGAACAAAAAACCCTGCAAAAAATGCGGTTTTTCTTAGGTTGGTTTAGTTCTCCAAGGGAGAACTTTTTCCCCTTGGTCCGATTTTGGTCATTTCCGAACTTAACCTGCCTAGGAATAAAAGACATTTTCCTGCCAAACTACGGAAGTCTAGCTCATTTATTTTGGACTGTATCGCGTCCTCTACAGACGGACGGACATCGCTAGAATGTCTTAGAATCGATCACTGATTAATAAAATATATACTTTGTGGGGTCCTATACCGATATTTCGATGCGTTACACACGGAATGACAAAGTGAGTATACCCCTATACTGTGGTTGGATGGTATACAAATTAAAAAACTGTTAAATTCAGTATATTTTCTATATAGTACATAATTATATTTGTACTGGTATAAAATACTATGAATTAACTCAGAATTTAACTAAAACATTCACTAAATATTGTATTCAACAAGGGCGAGCAGACTCGCAGGGAAACCTTTCCCCACGCCATAAATGTTATGAAATTCATTTTATTTATATTTACGCTTAAATATGTAATGCAATTTTATTATTATTTAATTTTATTTTCTATGGCAAAGCCCCCAAAAGGGGCGGACCGAAAAAATCGCATTTTCTAATCTTTGTCAATAAACTTCACACGGCATAAAACTGTTTGATTTTCTAAACAAATAGACAAAAAAATTATATAAAATATGGAACATTTTTTCATCTGGTCCGATTTTGCCCATTTCTGAACTATGAGCATAAGGCGTATTCGTACCTGCAGAATAGCCCGCTTATTTTGCATTTTATCGTGTCTTTACAGACGGACGTTGGATTGGCAATGAATAAACATATATTTTTTTTACGTATATTAAAAATATTTTACTACGTTTTTAATCCACAAAAAAAATTGAAATAAGTCATATTAATACAACCGAAACAAAACCGATATAATACCGGTAAAAATCCGAATAAAGGTAACGGTTTTTTATCGGTAACGGTATTTAAACATTTTTATTTCGGTATTGGTAACGGTAACGGTAGTCAATATTAAAGGGTTTTTAATCGGTAACGGTATTGAAAGGGTAACGGTAGCCAACACTGGAAAAAAGGAAGGAAAAAGGAAGATTAAAATCTTTCCTTTTGATGCTGATAATTGAGGAGGACGGTCATGTGCAACGTGGGAAGAATCCATTTTTAAAGAAAAAAGCCTTGAAAAGAAAGCCGCCATATTATTTTGATTTTTATTTAAATAAATTTTGTTTTGTCGGTACATAAAAAGTTACAAACATACAATCTGGTTCTATGTAAAACTAGATTAAACTAAAACAATTAAGATTGATACATTTTATTGTAAAACGTTAAAGCAAAATATCATCGAACATCATCGAACTAGATCCACCTCTGACCGGTCCTGCAGCTTAATCGTTTTGGGGAAGCAGCATCATCATAACGCAGCACTGTGGAAGCACCGCCACACCTGGGGTGCTCAGGTATTCTTTGAGGTTTTCGTACTTTTTTTTGAATGAGTCACCTGGACGACTTGACGGACGGGACCGCTCGCTATTAAAGAGAAAGGGATGTATATACATATTTATTAGTATCAAGTATAAATTTAGGGTAAACATTTATTAGAGGGAAACTTATTTTTTCACAGTCCTTTTTGGAAAATGACCCAAAAGTGCGCGGAAGGTTAGGGATGAGCTCAGGCCTAATACAGTCGTTGTAAATTTAGGGAAGATTTGCCCACATAGTTTGCCCCAATGTTAACCCTACCCTGAAAAGAAAAGTAATAAAAAAAAAAATTTTGAAAAACATACACGAAAAATAAAATATATATATACTTATATACGAAACACCAAAAATAAAAACGGAAAATACTGACTTGTAGACAGAAAGACGGACGGACAAACCTTAAAGGACCCGCATCCAAAAATTAGCCGCTGCAAAAACTAAATTACCGGCGCCATAGAAGTCATATTTAAAACTACAACAACTCTGCTCCACCATATTTTGGCCTTGAATCATAAAAGAGACTATTTTTATTTTTTTATATTTTTATAAATTTTCTTTTATAAATTATTTTGCAAAATTTTGATTTTTTTTTAACAAAATAGCTTTTTTATCGCCTAACAAAACACTTTCATGAATTTTTCGATTTGTACCTTTTTTTCATCAAATGAGGCTAAATGGCACTCCATTTTGTTTTTGTTTTGCAAATAAGCCATAAGCCATGGTAAATTTTAAATACATTTTTATAGTTTTTCTTCTGAATTAATTTATTAAAAATTGTTTTCTTTTTTTTTAAATTTTAAATAATGTTTAATAAAATACATTTTGTAAATTGTTTATTGAAATTTTAAAAGGTTTTATTAATTTTCAAAATGAAGGCTTAAATCAGTAAGTATGTGGTAGGTAGGGTGACTTGTGTTTGTGGAGGCGACTCTGGGACAACCAGAATAATAGTTCCAGTTGTCATGGTGAGATCCAACGGATTTCAAGCGGGAGGGCCGTTACTGACATATCATCGGTCAGTTTAAATCCTTGAGTATACATTGCAGATTTGTTTTTGTGTAAGTATGTTGGTGTGTTTTGTTAGTTTCCGTTTTGCGTCTGTTTACTTCGGGTCTCAAGTTCATTTTTTTTTAAATTAAATTTTTTTTGGTACACCTCAAGACTGGTATAGATTGTTTTGTCACTGTCATTTCAGCCATGTTAGATTTGCAAGAACCTTCCCCCTTCCGGCGAGTTCTAGCCGCGCTAAAAGCGAGCATACCAGCAACGCAAATCATCTGGCAACATTTCTTTCATTTTTACCCAGCGACAGTACACAATGACCATTTGTTTTGATCGCCAAAGAATTTTGGGATCTCTATTTGAGGTAACTGATATTAACTTTGGTTGCGTATTCTATTATCACTAGTAGTATTTGCTGGTTCTTAGCGATGTACTCCCACTTTTGTCGATTTCTTCTACTTTTATTTGGAATTTAGCTAATTTTCTTCCCAATCGCTGCTTAGTCTTTTTCAGATCATTTAAGATCCCAGACTGTAGGACAATAGTGACTTCGGTTCTTATGAACCCGTCTATTTCATTTTCCATTTCCACCATCTCGTTCGTTCGGCTTGCGCCTGTTGTTTCAGCTGTGGAAGAGGGAATATTCCTTGCCCTTGCCTCAAAAATTTTCATTTTGAGGTCATCAAATACGTTTGATTTAAGATACTTAATTCTGGAAATTTTATCAGGATGAGATGATTTTTTTCAAAAAGTGACCATTTTTCATCAATAATTATTGACTGTGGATCACTCGTTAACAATGTGTTGATCTCCTGGAATAGCAGATCCTGGTTCTTGAGACTTTTCTCCATCTTTGCTGGTTGTTCTTGTTGTTTCTTCCAAAATTTGTTTACGAACATAAATTTTATACGAAGCTGTTGTAAAAACTTCTAATTTTTGTTTTAAATGTTTTTGTATAACAAATTTACTTTAGATATCAAACAAGACGCGTTTCAACTTATGAAAAAAAAAAAATACACTTTCGAAGGACCACTTGTTCACCCGCACTCAATTTTAAATACCGTACTCGTTTGGTTCTTTTTTGTAACTGCTTTATTTAAAATGTTTTATAAAATACCTTACACTAAAATTCTTAAACTCAAAATCCTTAAAACTAAACGCAGCATATGTATGTAATGTACAAACACATTGTACATACGCATGCAATGCATGGTTTTTCCTGATAAATGCACAGCGTATCAATCAATAGTATTTATGACAGTAGGTCATAAAATCTGCTTCTCAAGTGAGGGTTTTATTGCATTTCTTACTGATAAGTGTCATAAAACTATTTGGAAAATTCTTAAAATTAAACAAAACTACAGATAACATCTGGAGTATATTAAAAATAAATTAGAAATAATAAAATATATTATTGTTAAAATATTTATGTCCAATTCTGAACATTTATATTTTTTAATAAGCATATTAATTACAACAATTACAAATTATTTTTTTTTGTTAATTGATCGATATATTATTTGTTTTAACCGTTTGATCGATCAAACAAAATCAATTATTTGATTTATTCAAAGTTAAAATCAAAATAACTGACAACTCTAGTGATCAGTAAAAGAAATCCTTTGTAAGTTACTTTGTGTACTGCCATCTTTAGATCAATTTCTTAGCTTTTTATGTTATTGCACTTTAATTTACATTTTTACAAGTGTTTTTGTCTAGAGAGAAAATTGAAGTTCAAGTTTTCCTTTAATTTTTAAATTTATAAAAGGTTCAAGTTAGAAAAGTTAAAGTTCTGTTTTTATATTTAAATAATAATAATAATAAAAAGTTTTAAAGTATTTCAAATGTTGAGCAAAGCACTGTATTATAAAAATGTAAAAAAAGAAAAGGAAAGATTAACGAATTCAGAATAAACGCAGGTAAGTTCATTAAATGTTAAAAAAAATTAAGCGACAAAATTGCATTTTTTAAATTGCATGGTTTAAACTAATTCAGCGTGTGCCAAAAGATGTTCAAAATATGTTTAATGAAGAGGATTACACTATTTCGTTAAATCAGAGAATTCCTTCTGGAGCAGAATTTGGTCAGCCAGGTTTGCTAGACCTATATAAGCTTTGGTTTCTTGAGTTTTCGCCAACTGTCGCTTGTGCAACAACTTTACTAAAAATATTAAAATCTCATCATATTGAAGTACCTATTTCAGTAAAAGGCCTGATAGGAGCAAATTTGCCTTGTCCTAAAAGAACAGTTTCTCCAGGATCTCCACATAGGACTGCAAAACCAATTGGAACAAAATCAACAAATAATTAAAAGATCTTGTGTTGAAGAAATTATATTAGATTTAGGGATAGATGGGTTGCATTTATTTAAAAGCAGCGGTACCAATTCATCGCCGATATTGGGACGCATATCTAACATACCCGATGTTAAATTGTTTTTAATAGGTTCCTATGTAGGTCCAAAAACCAGCGGACATCAATAGCTACTTTCACGATTTTGCCCAAGATTACAAAGTACTTAAAAACGATGGGCTTGTTATCAAAATTAGAAAAATTGAAGTAAAAATACGTGCATTTATTTGCGATGCTCCTGCACGATCATTTGTATGCGGTGTAAAAGAGCATATGGCATTAAACGGATGTCATAAATGTACACAAAGAACATATAGCAAAAAATATGTGTATACACTCAAAAAATTATGTTGGTAAATTCTAGTGAATATTCACTTAAAACAAATGAAATTTTATTTAAAAAACAGTCAACTGTTTTTTCATTTAAAATGAAAACATATTACAGTCAATTTTTAATGTTAATTTAATGACTCACCAAAACATTAAAAAACTAGTGAATATTCACTTATTTTGTATTGAAAACAGTAAAACTATAGAAGAAATTTTTTACTGCCGAAATTGAATGTAACAAAAAATTCAGTTTTAAGACAGTAAATTATTTTTTTTTTTTAAACTACAGAAATAGTAGAAAACAAGAAAACCTTTATAAAATTAATGATTTTTCTTTTAAAATAACTTTTTAAAATAAACTACAAACAGTTAATAACATAATTTTCTTAGTGTAGTATATTGTATAGTACAGCGGTTACCAACCTTTTTGACTCGCGTACCCAGGGGCGTATCCAGGATTTTATTTCGGTGGGGGCCCAACATTTTTTTAATTTTTTTTTTTTTTTTACAAAAAATTTACATAACAGCACATGTTTTAGAATTTTTCTTGATCTTTTCCTTAAACTGAATGTAACACAGATTCTTCATTTGTGTGTAAGTTAAAACTGTTGGGGGGAAAAAATTAAAATTTTTTATATTTTAAAATTTTTTGAGAGACAAGCCTTTTTTTATATTGTGAATTTTATCAGATGCAGATACATTTTTACAAAGAAGATTACACCGCTCTACAAATCTGAGGGTTGTCGCTGCGTTTTGGATGAAACCAAAAAAAGTGGATAGGGTTTGGTGCCCCGATTCCAAAACGGTCACTCAAATGTTTTTATCACGTCACAATTTTTAGAAAATCGCGGTTAAGTTGTCAAAAAAGCCCAGTTTTGGTCATTTTTGAACGCTTATAAAATAAGATCCTGACATGCAAATGACTTGGTATCAAGCTCATTCGAAAGTGTTTAATTTTCTCTTTCAGACAAGATCAAATCTTCTTGGAATTTAATTTTCTAAAGTGGTAAAAAAATTATTAGCCACAAGTGCTTTAAATCTAAAATTTACGTATGAATTTGTATGGAAATTTGTTAAAAAACACTGTGTAAATAAACTAAATATCTAAAAAATGGAAGGTTTTTTGCTAATGATATTTTTACTATTTTAAAAAATAAAATTTTTAGAACATTTTATCTTATCTTTAAGAGAAAATTACAGGCTTTCGAACGAGCTTGATACCAAGATATTTAGACTTTTTTCCTATAGAAAGATTTTCTAATTCTGAGACATTTTTCCTATAGAAAGTCTCAGATTCTTATAGAAAACGTCTCAGATTCTTCGACATTTTTCCTATAGAAAATGTCTCAGATTCTTTGACATTTTTTCAATCGAAAAAGTCTCAGATGCCTAATTAAACGCTTTTCCTATAGAAAAAGTCTTAAATTCTTAGACATTTTCCTATAGAACAAGTCTCATATTCTAAAACCTTTTGCCTATAGGAAATTGGCAGATTCTGAAACATTTGTCATAAAGAAAAAGCCTCAGATTCTGAGTCATTTTCCTAAAGAAAAAGTCTCAGATTCTGAAATATTTTTTCCATAGAAATATACTCAGATTCTGAGACATTATTATAAATACATATTATATAGAATTAATAATAATAATATTATATAGAAAAAGATATTTTTACAATAGAAAAAGTCTCAGATTTAGAGCATTTTTCAATACATAAAGTCTCAGCTTGTATCTCTGACACATTTTTCCTATACACAAAATCTTAGATTTTGAGATAATTTTCCTTAACGAAAATTCGTTGATTCTGAGACATTTTTCATAAAAAAAATATAAGATTCTGAGAAATTTTTTCTAGATTGTAAGAAAAATTCTCAGATTCAGAGACATTATTCCTATAGAAAGTTCTCAGATTGTAAAACATTTTTCATATAGAAAATCCAAGAATTTTTTTTATAGAAAAAATCTCAGATTTTGTGACATTTTTTAGATTTACAGACATTATTCCTATGGAAAGTTCTCAGATTCTGAAACATTTTTTATATAGAAAAGAATTTTTTATAGAAAAAGTCTCAGATTCTGAGAAAAAGGCTAATATCTTAAGACATTATTCTTATAGAAAAAGTCTGAGATTCTCAGACATTTTTCTTATAGAAAGTTTTAGATTCTGAGGTATTTTTTTATGAAATAGGCTCGTTCTGACACATTTTTCTAAAAGACAAAGACGCATTTTAATACACTGCGAATCACATCAATAAGGAATCGAGTTTTCATTTTTTAAACGAATATATCTTTGTAACGAATAAGTGGAAAAATATAAAAAAATTCACTTATAAAGACCATTATCTAGCCAATAATGTCAAATAGTAATAATAATAAAAAAACTGAAAAAAGTGCTTTAAAAAATAGTTTTCCGCAACTTGTTAAAAAATCACTAGTTTTTTTGAATGACTTGAATAAGGAATTTTGGAATATAGACCAAGTAGGACCTGAATCCAATTTGTAATGAATAGCAATCCCTCAAACAATAAAAAGAAAGCAGTTTTGTTTCGAATTTCAATAAAAATGGGACTCACAAAGCTCTTAGCTCTTCCGAAAAGGAAAAAGTACTGAAAAAGTGTTAAAGGCCGTTGAAATCGCGGGAATAATAGAGAGGGAAAAAACTGCTGTATGCAATTATCTAAATAACATTCAGAACTATGGAAAAAACATGAATGGGCGAACTAAAATGGCAACAACAGAACGATATCGATAAAAATTTTAAGTATTCCCCCAAATTCTACGCCGACATCTTTCAAAATTCTCAAAGAAAGTGGCGTTAATGGGAGTATTTGTACAGTCCGTCGCATTTAAAAGTCAAGTGAGATCAGTGATCGTCGAAAATTATGCAAAAATTAATAGCTGAATGTCAAACGTAGTTTGCAGCGCCTTAATCTCGCCAGGAATACAATGACACGGTCTCAGAAATTTTTTAAAGTAATTTATTCCGACGAAAAAAAAAATGTACCGTTGCATTAGACGGATACAATTGTTTTCGGTGATTTGAGACAATAAAAACCGTTTTTGCATAGCAGACAGATCATAGAAGGTGTTTTTATGGTATGTGGTGCGATATTCTACTGTAGCATCATCACTGTTCCTTACGTTACCATCGATGCTTCTTAAGTTTGGAATAAAGGGGTCACTTTTTTTGCAATTTTCAACAGATTATAAACTCATTTAACTTTTAATCGTGATGGACTATACAAATACCCACAAAATCACCACTTTCTTTGAGAAATTTGGCACCTGTCAACGTGGAATTCAAGAGAATTCTTAAAATTTTGGTCGATATCGTTCTGTTGTTGCCATTTAAGTTCGCCCATTCATGTTTTTTTCCATAGTTTTTAATATTATTTAGATAATTGCATTCAATAGGTTTTCCCCTCACTATTATTTTCGCGATTTTAACGGCATTTAACACTTTGGACTTTAAAGTCAGTACTTTTCCCTTTTCGGAAGAGCTAAGAGCTGTTGTGAGTCTCATTTTTATTGAAATTCGAAACAAAACTGTTATGTTTCTATTGTTGTAAGAATTGCTATCCATAACAAATTGGATTCAGGTCCTACTTGGTCTGTATTCCAAATTTCCTTATTCAAGTGATTCATAAAAAACTAGACATTTTTTAACAAGTTGCCAAAAAATATTTTTTTAAAGGACTTCTTTCAGTCTTTTGATTATTGTTATTATTTGACATTATTAGCTAGATAATGGTCTCTTTCAGTGCATTTTTTTATATTTTTGCGCTTATTTATTACAAAGATATATTCGATTAAAAAGTGAAAAACTCGATTCCTTATTGATGTGATTCGCAGTGTATTTGACTACAATTTACTTACAATTAGGTAAATTTTTTGTGTAGATAAAGCTTCAGGTTCTATGATATTTTTTCATTAGAATCTTAAGTTGAAAAGTTTAAAATTCTAAGAAAAAATTTTCAGACTTGGAGATTATTTTAACAGAAAAATTTTTAATTTCAAAACATTTTTCTTCCAAAAATTTTGGAATCTTGTTTTTCGAATTTTCTTAAGAAGTTTTTTAATATTGTACTTGTTATTTGATACCGAATCCTGAAATTCGTGAAATCATTTCGGGGGGGCCCGGGGCCCCTGTATACGACACTGCGCGTACCCCTTATTTTAAACTTTATCAGCCGCGTACCCCCTAGAGAGTTTTTTGTTTTCGTAAAAAAACTTCACTTATAAATATAAGAGTTAATTTTGAAATTTTTTATCTGCGGGTATTATCATTTTTTTGAAGGATTTAGGGTAGATCAAAACAATGGTGGTATTTTTTTTTTTTTGAAAAATGTTCGTTTTTTAAGTCTTTAAAAAAGTTCCAAAAACCCATCACAGGGGGCGGATATATAACGTTTTTAATTTTGTTCAAATGTTTTTTTAATACGAGGACAGGTTAATAATGCCGCGACTTTTCTTATGAAACACCCTCGTATATACAATGAAAGGGCATTTTAAGCTTAACAAAATGATACCAAAATTTCCACTCTACCCAGCAAAAACTTCTATTACCAAGTAATGAGGTTTTCGCCTTAAAATAGATGGTGGTATCTAGTTACTAGGTTGGTGAAACACTCATTATTTTAACATGGCGATGTCATTGGAGTAATGACCGCATACCCACTCGCTTACGAGAATGCTACTGAAAAACTACATACATTAGTACCACAAATAATGAGCTACAAGTAGCCCAAAAATAACTTGTTACCCACTCCTTACAAAAATGCTATCAAATAACAGCATACATTAGTCCTAAAAATAAGTAGCTACTAGTAGCCCAAAAATAACTAGTTACCCACTCCTTACAAAAATGCTACCAAATAACAGCATACATTAGTCCTAAAAATTGGCCGTCTTGCCTCAGCAAGGGATTGCGTCAAAAGTAAAATGTTCCCTTCATGCCTATTCGTCAGGATGATAAAGTTCATGTTAAACGCGGTTATTTCAAGAGCAACCAAGCGGGAAAATTTCTACAATCTAAATGTAGGGCTGTCAATCCCGAAATCCCGAATCCCGAAATCCCGGGATTTTGGTAATAAAATAAATCCCGAATCCCGGGATTTTAAAGCTCAAATCCCGGGATTTTTGAAATATTAAAAATGTATGAGAATTTATTTTTAAAAATACAACTTTGTTCAGTTATTGTTATTGTTTTCAACGTAGGTGGCCACGAATTTGGCTGAGCTGAGAATTCTACTGAATAATAGTCCAACGCACTAACCATTAAGCTACAGTCACGAAGCCCTTTGACCAAAGTTTGCAGGTTTTGGCGAAAATTTTCTAAAAAACCAAAACTTTGATCGAGAGGCGCCACGATTGCGATTGGCCTCAAATTTGTACCACATAAGTTTAGGCGTAGGAGAATAAAAATTTTCCCGTACGTTCAAAATTGGAAGAAAAACTTTTTTATACAAAAAAATGCAAGTCTAATGTATTATATTATTACCTTTCTCCTTAAAATGATTTTATTATTTAAAATTTTCTCAAGGCTTTTTTTGTTTATTACTAAATATTTAATAATAATAATTACTTGAAAACTGCATAAGTGGCGTATACTTAATTTTTTAATTGCCTTTAAATAACAATCAGAATAATTAGAAATCATTTTTTTAATAATTTCGTTGTAGCGAAATCGACCCAAGGGTTTTCGTGGGAATCAAACCTACGACACTCTGCTTAATAGGCTAGCACGTTACCAACTAACCCACATTAGCCCCCTTAATATGCACAATAAAATTGAAACATAAAGAGTGAACTATTTTTTACTTTTATAATCAAAGAAATTTGATCCTAAAAAATCCCGGAATCCCGAAAAATCCCGGGATCCCGAAAAATCCCGTGATCCCGAAATATCCCGGGATCCCGGGATTTCGATTTTAAAATCCCGAATCCCGGGATTTTAAAAAACCGATCCCGTTTGACAGCCCTATCTAAATGTAAGAAAAGCCAACGGAACCAATGTTTACGTTGATATCCATCCCTCCAAATGTTTGATTGTAAAATTCAAATAATACAAGGACCGAAAATATATCTTGGAAAATAGTAGAAAGGAATCACAATGGACCTCAGAGTCTACGTGTGTTGACGTAAAACGTCAGCAGCCACTTACAACCAATAGTAGAAAGGAACATTTGGCTGCTTAGGGCAGGACCAATAACAAATATACAGAAGCGACTGCTGCTCAGCCCATGGAAACCACATTAAACACTATCTTAAGTTTTAGTCTATATAAGAGTGAGTAAGTTTTTAAGGGAAATACTGTCTATGATGGCTTTTTACCTTTTAACCGGTTTTAACATACTTTAAACAACAAGAAAAACAAATAAGTTAAATTAAAATTTGGAAAACGCCCCAAAATTTCTAGAAAAACAATTACAATTTACAAAAAGCCAATTAAAATCCAGAAAACTTCAATAGAAGTTGTGTAAAGACTAATTAAGGCTCATAAATCACTATCAAGTGTCAACTCGATCCAGGGTTTTAAATATAAAATTGGGTTTTCTAAACTTTAATGTGTTGTTCACAATTTTAATCAGAATTCCTGAATTTAAATTTCTGTTGACGGAGTTTTATTAGAAAAAGTAGAGAAATGTTAAGCTTTTTTAAGCTAAATGTGCAAGTTCTTTCTAAATTTTCTTTAGCATTTTTTTAATTTTAATAAAAAAAAATTATTTGGACAACTTATCAAATATAAATATCCTGTATGAGGTTATCGGTAACTCATTATTTGTTAACAAGAAGTAATCGAGCAGGTAACGAGTCCTCATTACATAGAATGCAGGCGGTAATGGGGACTTATTACCAAGTTTTTACTGGGTATTGCAATCCGTCTCAAAAATGCCCAAAAATACGTTTTTTTTTGGGATCTTTCATATCACATAAATTTTCTCAAAACCCTATTTTCATCGAAAAAATTGGGAACCATATTCGGAATCAGCATCGAAAGGTTATTTGGAAGCAAGTATTCAGATCTCAAAATATAATAAAAAAATATCGCAAAAAATTCTCTCTAAATTGGACAAAAATATGTTTTTTTGTGAAATTTTACCTCAACTTTCTTAAAAACCTGACATTATCGAAAACTTTGGAAGCCAGATGCGAAACCAACATTGAAAGGTTAATCTAAAACGATAATCCAAATTACTTAAATTTTGCGTACCCCCGCGAAAAGTTTCGCGTACCCCCTAGTGGTACGCGTACCATAGGTGGTAACCGCTGGTATAGTGTATTGTTTATGTAACTCGAAATGCAGGGAAACATATTTGTTATGAAAATTGTATACTCGAGATATTTGATAATCGCGATTACGATTTGAAAAAATCGCAGTTAATCGCGATTACGATTTGAAAAAATCGCAGTTAATCGCGATTAACGATTAATCGAATTTTTAAATAACTGGAATTGCAATAGCTTCATTAAAAAAACTCTTTTAAAATTTACATTTCAGAAAGTACGAAAATTCAAAAACTAATAATTTTGAGAAATAAAATTATAAACGTTGTTTTTTTATTTTTAGTACCAAAAGGTACATAAAAATAAAATGTATTTATTCGGCCTTTATATATGTATATATATTCGATTAGAGTTTTATTCTAGTTCGAGGCTCAAAAATATTTCTATATATGATATTGTCATAATAGAGTATTTTTAATTTATTGCTTTAAAAAAGTTACTCATTTCATAGTATGTCTGTACTGATCAGTTTCATCCCCACTAAGGAATCTTCAGCAGACTTTAGAGAATAATCGTTGGTCAATCAAACATCAAACCAGACATAATATTAGTCTGCTGGAGATTCCTTAGTGGGGATGAAACTGATCAGTACAGATATTAGGGCGGGTCGATTTTTTTTGTCAAAAATCGTATAGCAGAAACATAATCTACAAGAAATTCTAAGAACATTTCCCAAAGAAACCATGTTTCTGAAATCAAACCCTAGACCGCGCCTAACGACATGAAGATTTGTCCGTCCGTCCTTTTTTTCATAAGCAAAATATAGAACTTGACTCTTTTTTGGTGTTTGTGTTAATTTTTGGGCTTTGGTGTGCTCTGAGCTATATAGTAAAATTTTATTGGCAACATTTTTGTAGAACATTTCATCCCCACCCTCCCCCTTTTTCGGGGTGTTTTTTGCGATTTGTTACACTAGAGCCAAAAAATACCGTTATGAGAGGGAGTTAGAGGGTTAATATGTTTTACAAAAATATTTGCCATAATATTTTGTACAAAGTTGCTGAACATACCCTACCCCTCAGATGTAAAGAAAACATAGTTTTATATACCGATATGCTGCAAGAACATATCCAGCGGGAATGTTTTACCAATTGCCGCTGGATATAATTTGAACAATTTTTGGGATTATGACCGGCAAGTGTATTAGACATAAACCCTCAAATGGAGAAATAAATAATTAGATTGATTTGTAATGCAAACGCCACAGACGAAAAATGATAGTAAGAAATTTTAACAATACCCAGGAAAATTTTTCAGAACCGATTCCGATAACACTTGTTCTAGAACAGGTTCTTCGGTAATCAAACACTATTACACTTTAATTATTCAGAACAAGTTAAGTGAATATTATTGTGAAGTTTGTTCTATGCAATCTAAATTTCATAACATTTTGGTTCTCAGGAATTAAAAAAAAATTATGTGTCAAAAAAATTAAAAAATTAATATAATTTTTTTTTGTGTTCACCAAGAAAAAACACGAAATTCTATGAAAATATCAGGATAAAATCGCGAAAATTGTTGATACGAAGGTAAGTAAATTAAATTTTGATTGTCTGGGTCGGGACAAATACTAATAAAATAATGTTTTTCATTTTTGTTTGCAGAAAATTCATGTTCTGATGTATCTTTATTGCAAGGCCCAAAATGCAATTTTGGAGGCGAAAAAGGATGTATGTGTGTTAAAAAAATTAACATACGATGTCATATAGGATTATCTTTATCATTTTTTAATAAATTAATGCAATTCAAAATATTTCTTTAATTCTCATTTCTGTTCTAAATTTTACTTCTAGAACCGGTTCCGAAGAACAAAAATGTGTTCCAATTTTGCTTACAAACACCTGTTGCTTTTGGGACAATCCCTTTGTAAAAAGAATCGGTGTTGCACAAGAATTAGAATAGGTTCTAGGGAAGTATAAGTTGTTCCACAATCGGTTCTTTGCAACCGAAAATTTTGCTGGGTAATGATGATAATTTTACTCCATTATTTATTTTTTATATTGGGCTGCAGTATATTAACATGTATCGTCATACTCTGAAAGTAAGTGCAGGGGTTGTGGGTTGGATTCCCTCCAAAGCCTTTGTATGTTAATTACAATGGGAAGCTGGTGCAGCGGATTTTTCTTAGTAAATAAAAGTATGTAATTGAGGATCATAATGATATTTCTAATACTTTTGGGATGAAATTGGGGAGTTGCATATCGGAGAGGAAAAAACAAAAAATATTTTTTTTTACATCAGTATTTGATTTATTTTGAGTAAATTTCTTTTTTTTTTTAATTTTTGTAAAAAAAAAAAATTTCGAGTGTAAATTTTTTTGAGGTTAATTTTTTTTTTGAGTGTAATATTTTTTTTTATAGTACATTCACACTTACCTCGAAACCCCGTTGAAACCTCGTAATTTCAATTTAAAAGCTTTGTCGTTCACACCCGAAATTTTAGACATTTATTAAGCTTTTAAAAATTACCGAAAAAAAATCTTTAGTTTTACGGGATAAAAAATGCACACATAGTTTATTTACTCGTTTGTTTACAAAAATTAATCGAAAATTACTGTTTAATTATTATTTTTTTACGAAAATATTAAAATATTTTTATTTTTGACACTTTCTTTAATTTATTTTCTATTCTTCTAACAGTTGTAAAAAAACGGAGAACTATGAAATTTAAAAGGTTTCGATCGTACTTTCGTGAAAGCTCATTAAAAAAAATGTTTTCAATTTGTATGGGAAAATACGTATTTTCAAATGAGGTTTGAGGCGAAACCTCGTTAAACGGGGTTTCGATGCCAATGTGAACTATTAGTTTTTTTGAGTGACAAAAATAGTTTCTTAAATATTTTTTTTTGGCTTACCATTCCTTTTCAAAGCGTGTTTAGCATTTTTTTCAACACGGGAGTTCGGGTTAAAACCAGTGTTGGCTACCGTTACCCTTTCAATACCGTTACCGATTAAAAACCCTTTAATATTGACTACCGTTACCGTTACCAATACCGAAATAAAAATGTTTAAATACCGTTACCGATAAAAAACCGTTACCTTTATTCGGATTTTTACCGGTATTATATCGGTTTTGTTTCGGTTGTATTAATATGACTTATTTCAATTTTTTTTGTGGATTAAAAACGTAGTAAAATATTTTTAATATACGTAAAAAAATATATGTTTATTCATTGCCAATCCAACGTCCGTCTGTAAAGACACGATAAAATTCAAAATAAGCGGGCTATTCTGCAGGTACGAATACGCCTTATGCTCATAGTTCAGAAATGGGCAAAATCGGACCAGATGAAAAAATGTTCCATATTTTATATAATTTTTTTGTCTATTTGTTTAGAAAATCAAACAGTTTTATGCCGTGTGAAGTTTATTGACAAAGATTAGAAAATGCGATTTTTTCGGTCCGCCCCTTTTGGGGGCTTTGCCATAGAAAATAAAATTAAATAATAGTGGTGTTTTTGTCAATTCCTATGAACGCTTAGATAAAACGATTCGACAAAAACGACATTACCGCTTAACTGAGCAAACTTGGTAATACTTTTTATTTGTTTATAAAATGGGCACCACTTTAATTTAAAATCTGACGTTTTTTGAAAAAAAAGAAATACAGAATGTAAAATATGTACATAAATAAAAAAAATTGTCTGATAAATTTTACAAATGCATTATTATGATCAATAAGTTTAAAACAGTTTAATCATTATTTGTAGGATTTTTGACCACGCCGAAAAGAGGAGTGCCACAACAAAACGCATGTTAAGAACCCCTTGGCCCAAGTCTTTAATTGAGGACAAAAGTAAAAAAAAACTTGAGAGAAAATATTTTTTTAAGGTGGTGCCAGTTTAACAAAGGGAACTTTTCCCTCTGGACTGATTTCGCGCTTTTGCAAACTGCATATGACAGTGACTGTGACTCATCTATGCTCAATTTTATCGCCCAGCTTTATTTTTGGCTCAATTATGTACATATGTTTTCACAGACAAAAATTGCGTGATGTTCTCAAAAGGAACAAGGACAAAGAACACACACACTTTATGGGGTCCCAGACCTTCATTTCGATGGGTTGCACACGGAATGACAAAAAGAGTATAATCCCATATTGTGGTTTGAGGACATACAAATGAAATTGAGTTAAATTTCATATTTAAGGACCTTGATAACAAAAAAGGCAAAAGACACAAATTTTGATTTATAATCATCCTTAAATTGGTGTTTTTCATATAATATTTTATAAAAGTCCTCTTTTTATCACAAGATTTAAATTGAGTAAACATTTAGCGTCCTTAAAAGTTTCCCCAGCAGTTGTTGGCATCTTCCGTTGTCATTTTCCAATGTTTTACTCAGCTCCCAGTCTTCTCTTTCCTGTTTTTTAAATATCGGCCAAGTTCACAATGCACTTAAGCTTTTGGAATACTCTTTTTAGTCTTCTTACTTTTTAAGAGCCGTTTTGCTTTTGTAAAAAAAAAAAATATTAAAAAAATTCAAAAGAAAAATATAAATAATTTTTTTCTTGTTGACATTTAAAACAGACTTAGATAATTCAAAAGATAAAAATATTAAAAACTTGGTAGTATTTTTATAAGTGCTTAATTTTTAAGCACTTTTAAAATTTATGTCTTAGCTAAGCGTATATAGACAAAAATTTGTATGAAAAATGTATATTCGGATCGACAAAAACACCACTAATAATAAAATTGCATTACATATTTAAGCGTAAATATAAATAAAATGAATTTCATAACATTTATGGCGTGGGGAAAGGTTTCCCTGCGAGTCTGCTCGCCCTTGTTGAATACAATATTTAGTGAATGTTTTAGTTAAATTCTGAGTTAATTCATAGTATTTTATACCAGTACAAATATAATTATGTACTATATAGAAAATATACTGAATTTAACAGTTTTTTAATTTGTATACCATCCAACCACAGTATAGGGGTATACTCACTTTGTCATTCCGTGTGTAACGCATCGAAATATCGGTATAGGACCCCACAAAGTATATATTTTATTAATCAGTGATCGATTCTAAGACATTCTAGCGATGTCCGTCCGTCTGTAGAGGACGCGATACAGTCCAAAATAAATGAGCTAGACTTCCGTAGTTTGGCAGGAAAATGTCTTTTATTCCTAGGCAGGTTAAGTTCGGAAATGACCAAAATCGGACCAAGGGGAAAAAGTTCTCCCTTGGAGAACTAAACCAACCTAAGAAAAACCGCATTTTTTGCAGGGTTTTTTGTTCTTTTGCTAAGCAAATACACAGTAAAAAGTTTTGGGTTATATTTAAAACCTAGCGGAGCACATTTTAAACTACTTTGGAATTAAACTCAAAGTTAAATCTGAAATGGGTTATATGCTAAACCACATAGGGATTAAAAATTTGATTATCTTTATGTCATTTTTTTTTTAGTTTTATTTTGTTGCCAAAAAATAAATTAAATTTCTCTCTTGAAAAACTTATAAAAAATAAACGTCAAACGTCATCAAAAAATTGTATTTCATCAAGTTTAAGATAAACACTTAACAAGGAATTGAAAACAGCTGACATATTGAGTTAACAAAAAATGCTTATTCATTCAATGAAAGTTAGAAAAGAGGTTAGCAATGTACACAAAAGTAAAATCTTTATATTATCAAAATTTGTGATCCAGAAAGTGAAGATTTTACTCCGACCGAAATATAAATATCAAGTAAGTATTTACTACACACGTTTATCAATCATTTTAATTGATTTTTGGTTAACTTTACTTTTAGGCCAGCTGAATCTTGAAGCAGAAGGCAGAGAGATGGAATTTTTAGATCACGACGGTGCCTACCCCCTGGAATAATTTCTTTATACAGAAGCAGTAGCAGTTTATTTTATGCAGAGTTGTGCTGAGTTTGGGTGACAAATCAACAGTCCTCTGGATGTTAACTTTATTCATGTATTTGGTCTGTATTTGTATTCAATACACAAAAATATTAAAAAACATAACCTTACATTTGATTTATTTATTTTTGGGAAAATTTAAGTCCTGCCTTGTTCAAATAAACACCTGTTTAGGTGTAAAATTATTTTCATATTTTGGTTTTATTATAACACCCAAAAATAAATTCAAAATCCATTCTCTCACTCTCTTTTTATCTCTTTAAAGTAAACTTTTTATGGAATAAATTAAATTATTTTTGGCATTGTTATATATACACACCAGCTAGGAATTAAAATTAACCAAAAACTTTTTACTGTGTACGACTTTCTTATCTCAGAAGAAGTTTAAAATTTCGAGGGGAAGGTGCCCCCTACCGTCACCCAGGTGTTTTTTTTTTGCAAATTTCTGACTTGTTAATATTTTATTCATAATACCGGTACGTACCGGTATTGATGTTTCGGTAACGGTTCACCGTTACCGAAATAATCGAAAATACCGTTACCTTTACCGTTACCGATTTAAAAAATATGTAATACCAATACCGTTACCGATACCGTTATTCGTTTCGGTTGCCAACCCTGGTTAAAACCCATCTGAAATTACCCATTTTGCTAATAACTTATGAACCACTAGACAGATTTCGCTGAAATTTAGTAATAATCTGACCGGAAGAATAACAAATATATACGAGAAGCTTCAGCAACTTGCCGTATATATTTTTCATTCTTCCGCTAACATTTGAAAGTTAGCGTGTTTCACACAGACAGAAAGACAGACTGACGGACGGATTTTCATGTCGTTAGGCGCGGAATAGGGTTTGATTTTAGACCAATGGTTTCTTTTGAAAAGTTTCTTAGAATTTCTTGTAGATTTTGTTTTTGCTATATGATTTTTCAGTTTTTATCGATCCATACAAATCGACCCGCCCTAACAGACATACTATGAGATGAGTAACTTTTTTAAAGCAATAAATTAAAAATACTCTATTATGACAATATCATATATAGAAATATTTTTGGGCCTCGAGCTAGAATAAAACTCTAGTAAAATTATAAACTTTCGAATTTCTCTAGCAACTAAATTGAGATTTTGGCACCACAGCTTCTTTTTATAGCATATACAGAAACCAGTCTCTGATCCAGATGTGGAGGCATGTTCTCAGCAACATAATGCGGTTGTTTCGTAGAATGAGAAGACTCATTCTAAAAAAACAGCAGCATAATGCGGTTGTTTTTGAAAATGAGTCTTTTCGTTCTTATAAACAAGAGCATATTTCAATTGTTTATGAGAATAAGTTTTTTCATTCTTAGGAACAACCGCATTTTGTTGCGAAGGATTCACCTTTACCCGTTTCTTCACCAGCACTCACATCGTCTTCCTCTATTGTTCCTCCGATTTAGTCTTCTGGTTCTGATCAACAAAATGAAAAATGAGATTGGTCCATCTTCAAGTGTCAATCAGATAGAGAAGGCTAAGGCTAGGTCGCAGGCTGAAGTGGTAGCTAAGCACAGAAGATGTGAATTGTTTGGGCTGTTGGTGAAGAGTCGGGTCTCCCAAATGGGTTAAAAACAAAATCTTCATATTCAGATTAGTTGTTTCCTATTGTACACTTTTGTCGTAGCATTTGGGTCAGTTTTTAAAGTTTATTTAAAGTTTGACCAAATTCCTAAATAAAACATAAAAAACTAAATAAACCTAAAACAAAACCTAAAAAAACCCTAAAAAAATAAGAACCAAAGTTTTTCTAAAAGTTGAAAAAAACAACAACAAAAACATAAAAAAACATTTAAGGTATTATGATGTACACTTTTTGTCGTCAATTTTTCGTCTTGATAAAGAAGAATCGAAAAAGTGCGACTATATTTCAATAGGTTTTATAATGATAAAAAAACAAACACAATATAAAGAGAAAAAGTTATTTCATGTCATAGTTTCAAGTTTCTGTAAGCAGAGAGAAAGCAGCAAAACTTTAAAAAAGACAAAAATTTTTGTTTTTTTAAAGTGCGTATGATACTTGCTTGTTTCAAGTTACTTGTTGCTGCATTTATTAGGGTTTTTCTATAAAAATTTCGATAACTTAAACCAAAAATTTTGAATTTATCGAAATTCCCATAGAAAAACCCTAATAAATGCAGCAACAAGTAACTTGAAACAAGCAAGTATCATAAAGGCATAATATTTTTGAACTGACAATTTTTACTTTTACCAAAACAAATGAAAGAAAATAAATAAACAAACAAAAAAAAATATTTGAAAATAATAAAATTATTAAATATATCTGTTGATTTTGATTTAAATGTGCAGAAAATAAGTAGTAAAATTAACACCAAATAAATGGTGACTAAATATAATGGTTTTAGTGTGTTTAAATTGTGAAAATCATACAAAATGCAAATTTTTTAAATGTGTGACTTTTTTGTTTCAACAATGGGACAATTTATCAAAATTTTCATATCAAAATATTTTCAATTGGATACGCGTTGTGTGCAGATTTGTTTGTAATTTAAAATTATTTTATCATTTAAAAATTAATTATAACTTTTTTTAAAATAAAATGCATTATTTTTTATAATTTTGTTATTTATTTTAAATTTTTTCTTAAATGTCTTATAATGTGCTTTAAATAAAATAGAATAAAACGTCAATTGGAAAATTTCATATAGCTTTTATTCTTTTACTCATATTATTTTGTTTAGTTCACACAACTCTTACAAAAAAAGACGATAAAAAGTGTACATAATATCACCTTTATGTATGTATAAAAATCATAAATATTGAAAAAAAAAACTAAAAAAAATTTAAATATTTTGAAAAATTAAAAATACTTAAAAAACAAAGAAAATTGAAAAAAAAAACGATACAAAACTAAAAATATTTTGAATAACTAAAAAAAACTAAACAAGAGTGTTAAATTCGGCTTTGCCGAATCTTTTATACCCTCCAACATGTACAAAAAAATAGGGGCGTGTTTTAATGGAAGGGGCTTCATTGGGGGCAGTGGTGGACACCCCTTCTAGAAAAATGTTTACTAATTTATTTGTTATGATTTTTGTACTAAAGTAATACAATTTTATCATTATTTAAACAATTTTTTATATCCACGCCCTAAAAAGGGGGGCGGGAAAAAAAATTTAGTCCCCCGGTCCTAGTGCAGTACTCTGAACTCTTTCTTGCATAAATTTTTTTCATTTGTTTAATAAAAATATAAAAAACCACGTAAAAAAAATCGTGTTTTTCAGAGGTTCGTTTAGTTCCTCAAGGGGGAACTTTTTTCCCCCTGGTCCGATTTTGCCCATTTACGAACTTAACCTGCGTAGGACCATAAGAAATATTGGTGCCAAATTACAGGAGGCTAGCTGTTTTATTTTGGACTGCAGCGTGACAGACGGACAAAGTGAGTATACCCCCATACTGTGGTTGGAGGGTACACACAGAAAACAAATTTGCTAACTTCCAACTAAAAATCTGTTGTTACAACAAAAATTCAGTTGATGCATTTGTATTAAGGTTGTAACAACTAAATATCGGTAGTTACAACTAAATATTATTAATACAACTGCATTTTAATTGAAGCAACTAAAAATTTCGTTTGCCAGATCGAAATGTAGTAGCAGCAACCGAATTTTGAGTTGATACAACTGAAAAATTCAGTTGGAAATTTATTTTTCTCTGTGTATAAAAACAAAGATTTTCAAGGAAAATTTACAAAAACCCTATAAAACCTTAAAAAAACACAAAAATCATAAATATTTAAAAAAAAAAAAAACTGAAAAAATAAAAATAGTTTGAAAAACTAAAAAAACATAAAAAAATTAAAAACACCTAAAACAAACAAAGATTTTAAAAAAATTGAAAAAATTGAAGTGATTCCTCATTAATCAAACCACTGCTTGACGAAGAGCGCCCTCCATCTCACTGAATCTGGATATTTGCCAATTCTGAGGTAGATGGTTTGGATTACAGACTTTGATCATCTTCAGAATGACTTCAGTCACTTGAAGCCATCAGAATCCATGCAAGAGCTCTGGGTTGCTACTGGATATCATCTTTTTCAACCACGTTCAGTTAGGATCCAGGCCCTTATTCTCCCACTTGACCAATGACATCCTTAAATATGGCTGCTGACCTTTCGTTCCCAAAATCAACGAGTTTTACACGCCCTCGATACCAACCTGCCTTGACAGTTCAATTTTATTGTTGTTTTTGAACCCAATATTGGGCTGAGCACCCTTACCAGATTCAAGGTCGGACTTCAAGGTCGGACTCCAAGGTCCCAACCTTTAGACTAGGGCTAGGACTAGCACCAGTCGGTGAGGCAGAGCCTCAAATTAAATCGGTATCATTTGTGTCCATATTTTCATTTTCCTCGATGTGATCATGAAAATATTACAAAACCTATTACGAACAATTTTATTAATTTAATTATGTAATTTTATTAATTTAAATAAAAACACGTCCACACTTGTCAACAGTATAATGAATAAACATGTGTTGATCGTAACAAACATTTTTACGATAACACATTTTATGTGAATTTCAAGTAATATGAAAAATTTATTAATTCTGTTAAATTAATTCTCTATTAAAAGAATAGAAGGTATAAGCAATATTTATCATACGTACTGGTGCACCAAATTGCAAAGCAGCTCATTTTTTGTACAATAGTGCGTATGATTTATTTTTGTTTTTAAATTGATATTGTTTTAACTTTTTACTTTAACAATCAGAAGACGTGTCAAAACTCAAAAGTATTTGTCAACACATATTTGCTAACAGTTTTGTTTATTGGTATCTAAAAATTTCAAATTCAAAAATTGAGGAAAAAATCGGTTAGAAATTTTATAGGCGGAAAATTCTAAATTTTACTTTAAAATTAGTTTTTCCAAAAACTCAAAAAAAAAGAGTTTTTTTTTGCAATTATCTTTCTACCCAGCTAAAAGACACTAAAATCAGATGAAACAATTACAAAGTTATAAAGACTTCCCCAGATCATTAGACCGTAATTTTTTTGGATGAGAAAAAAAAATATTTTACATTATATTGTCCAATTGCCCTTAATTTTACTCTTCATCAGTTTTAGACCTAATGGAATAACAATTTGCCCAACAATTGAAAATAAAAAAAAAATATTTTTTCTCATATAAAAAATTACGGTATAATGGTTTGGGGAAGTACGTTTAATTTGGCCAATTTTCCTCCGATTTGAGTGTTTTTTCGTTCGTTTGAAAGATATTTTGTAATAAATTTTTTTTTTTTCGACTTATTTGAAAAAAGAATGTCAAAAATACTTTTTTTGTAAATTTTTTTTTCACTTTAAAATCATTTTTTACAATTTTCAAACGATTCTCGGCACGTGTTCCCCTTATTCGATTGCCTTTAAATGTTTTATTTATTATTTTTAGATGCTAGTGAGCGAATCTGAGCCAATCCAACAAACATTGATTTTAAAAACAGGACCATATTTTCATTTTCCTTGACGTGGTCATGAAAATATCACAAAACCTATTACGAACAATTTTAATTATTTAATTAATAACACGGAGTTAAACTAAAAACACGTCCGTACTTGTCAACAGCTGAACAAATAAACAAGTGTTGACCGTAACAAACATTTTTACGATAACAGATTTTTTGGGAATTTCAAGTGATATGAAAAACCCCATTTATTTACATATAATTTTACGGAATATTCCTTAATTATTTTTAAATGTGCTGTATTTCTAATCTATATATATAAAGTAGTTGCGTGACTGACTGATGACTGACTGACTGACATACTAATCACGCATCATCCCACAGCCCAAACCACTGAAGCTAGAGTCTTGAAATTTGGATTGTAGTTTCACCTCCTGGAATACATATCCGCCAAGGCCGGGTTTTTGGAAATGTTGATTTTAAGGGGTTAAAACGAAGGGTTGAAAAAGGGGAAAAAACGAGTATTTTGGTACTTTTTATTTTTTCTGAAAAAAATTCAATTAATTTGAAATTTGAAATTTAGGATCCTCTAACGGAAAAACATTCCCAAAAAAAGAACTTTCTGGAAATTCGGATTCCTAAGGGTAAAAAATGGTACTTTGGTACCTTTTATATTTTTTGAAATTATATTAAAATTTTCAATGGTGGTTCCAACAACGGAAAAAATTCTGAAAACGTAATTTTTCGAAATTCCGATTCTAAGGGGGGTAAAAAACGAATACTTTGGTACTTTTTATTTTTTCTGAAAAAAATCCTATTAATTCGAAAATTGGAATGTAGGATCCTCTAACGGAAAAACATTCCCAAAAAAAGTACTTTCTGGAAATTCGGATTCCTAAGGGTAAAAAGGGGTAAAAAATTGTACTTTCCCGCTGAAAAATGTTCATATATGCACATACATGTTTCATATGTGATCACACATGAAAAATATGTGAACACATATGCTCCATATGTATACATATATGAAGCAATATTTCTTGATTTTTTTTTCATATACTTATGCTGATGTATGAATACACATATGCACACATCTGCACTAAGGGTGGGATTGTGTTGTGTGAGATTTTAAGCAGCAATATTTGGAAGCGCTAGGACCGCTCATTTTGTGAGGTTGGTAAAAAAAGTGTATGAGCCAAAAAATGGGGGAGGTCGGATAGGATCTAGGGGTGGCTCATCGGGGTCAAAGTTGGGCATAGAGGGGAAAAAATCCACATAAAGCCCCAAAACTCCCCTTGTTTTGCTCCTAGAGGGGTCAAATGTGAGACCGGCCACAATTATTTTTTTGCCCTGAACACTTTTGCCAAACATACCTAAGAACTATTTCCAAACCCCAAGGGGGGTCCCATACAAAGGTTCAATTCTTAAAAAAAAATTCTTCTACCGCTCTTGCTGTCCTAGAAGTCACCCTTGAGGAATCAAATGTATGACCGACCCCCAATATTTTTTCAACCCCAACATTTTCTTAGAATATACCTACCGCCTATCTTCTATACTTAGGGTGGTCCCCATACATTTTTTTTTATTTTTTCTTAAATTGTCATATTAAATCAGCTCCTACCGGTCCAATGGTGCCTCCTAGAGGGGTCATTTTCAAGACCAGCCCTCATTAATTTTTAGCCCACAATACTTTTTCTGGACATACCAATTCCATATCTCCAATTCCTAAGGGGTCTCCCACACAAAATGACATTTTTGTAAAACTTGCTCCCACCGCTCTAACTATCGCAGGGGTGACCCTAGAGAAGTTAAATGTGTGACCGACCCCCAATATTTTTTCAGCCCACACAGAAAATAGTTTCAGTTGCTGCAACTAAATTGTTTGCCAACTGAATTTTTGCGGTTGAACGATCTATCACAACATTCAGTTGCCTCCACTGTTAATTTCAGTTGCCTAAACTGTTAAAATTCTATTATGAGAACTGAATATTTAAAAGCTAAAATTGACATTGGTTATAGTGATCGAATTTTAAAAAGCGTTATATGGTAGCTCCAATCAATATTTTTTACATTGTTTCTTAAAAAATTAAATTTTTATTATTTTTGTAAAACAATTTTAATAAATAAATTTAATTATATAAAATTTTACAATTTTTAAAGCGAAATACATATTACAGATTCTGAGAATTTCTAGGGGATAACTAACCTACATATGTAAATTTTCGTATTCGCATCTTTGTTACCACTATCAGGACGAAACTTGTTACAATTCTCTGGGCGAGACTTCTTGGAGACTTTTTCATAATTTTTATTTTGGAATTTTGCTGGAAAATGCTTTTATTGTCGCCTTTTTTGATGTCATATTGTCGCCTTATATCATCTTGAGAATCTGCATTTATACCACATGTGCAAATATCTGAAATATGTTTAATTGATTAAAATTGCTCATATTTTGCAAAGTTATCAACACACCGTCTAGATTGCAACATTTTTTATGATTTTTTCAGAAGTATTCTTTAAACAAAATTTTTTGAGCAAACACGTCTGAATTGTATTTCGTTTTTTATTTAATGAAATTATAATTTTTATGACATTCGATTTGTTTAATAGAAATTAAATCATTACAATCAATTATTTATCAAGAATGCCTATACAAATAAATAGTTTAGTAAAATGGTACAAAAAATATAAAAATATTTTAAATTTGGTTAAGTTAACCGACATTTTCAGTTGTCGATACAATTATTAAATATTTTTAAAATTTGCCAATTAAAGCAAATGATTATTGGTCGAGAGGGCAAATTTAGACTAAAAGAAACAGTTGTATTAACTAAATATTTTTCAAAAACTTTATTATATTTTAGTTTATTTCAGGTGACCAACTTATTAGTTGCTAATACATCAATTCGGTCACGATTGCTATTTATCTTTTACTCTTGTTAGGTATTTGGTATAATGATAAAAACTTTACAATAACAACTAAAAATTTGTCAGATTTATCAAAATTCGGTTTTTATAATGGAATTCCAACCAAAAATTTCTCTGTGTGACCCAACATTTTCCCCAAACAAACCTACCCTCTATTTTAAAGCCTTAAGGGTGTCCCCACACATTTTTTTTTATTTTTTAATTTTTTTTTATAAAATCTGCGCCTACCACTCCCATTCTGCCTTTTAGGAACGGTAAATGTAGACTGACCCCCATTAATTTTTGCCCCCTACATTTTTTCTGAACATACCTACGCCGTATTTCCACTTTGTAGGGGTGCTCCCCTGGGGAAAACTAAGTGTTTGAAACCAAATTCGGTAAAACGTCTAGACCAGGAGTGCTAATGTTTGCGCGTTTTAAAGAGCAGTGGGAAAATATAAAAGACAAACCGTACAGTCTTGGCATAGAAGATGAGGATGTGGCAGGCAACATGCCAGCTCAAGTCCAAACTGACATCAAGTTGTTTTGTTGGTCTCAAATAAAAGAAGCAACCCAGAGACGACTACAGGGAGTTTCTTGAAATTGTTTTATTATACCTTGGCGAAAATATTCCTAATAAGCATTTTAGCCCACCAGGACCCATCAGTCATGCTCGATGGATGGTAAAAGGCATATATTGCCTAAAAATGTTTTTGTTCCGAAAATATATCGGTTTGGGCAAAAAAGAATTCTTGATGTGACCGTTTTCATCATAACAATTTACGTAAAAGCTTGGTTTAGCGCTACCAAAGCAATAGAAGCTCCAAATAATGATTTTAGTTTTTTGAAAGCGATTTCCAATTATGCTTCAATTGATAAGATTCTGTCGCAACGACTGGTCAAGAGATTCTGTGGACATCTCTGGTATCTCAGTGGCGAAGCTGTTGCTCTCGCACTATTTGATCCGAATATCTCTTGTGAAATAAAACGAAAAATGTCGAATGCAATTCGTATATTTCAAGAAGAAAAGAGGAATTGGAGGAAGAGTTATCTGACGATGAGATGGACGAATCGTCTAACGAAGACAGCGAGGAAAAAGAAGACGACGATATCGGAGAAGAAGATGCCTCAGAGGATAGCGGCGACAGTGGCAACAAGTATTGTAATCCTCCAGTACATGTTGTTGGATTCGAAGGTGTGAAAAGAATTAACATGGCATCGAAACAAGTGAATCAAGAACTCATGAAAACTGATTTAAGCCACTACGTCACACCTGAGACTCCAAAATTTTTTGCACGCTTCGGAATAACAACAAATTTCATTGCTTCCGATCCAAATACTTGGGAAAATCGTCAGGACTACCAGCGAGCGCTGCAAATATTACGTAAATTACATGTTGTCAACGACGCTGCCGAAAGAGGCGTAAAATTAATAGAAGACTATAACAACGTGTTGTGCCGTAACGAGGAGGAAAAAATAGGTTTGCTTCAGGTTGTATCATTTAATATTGTTCCCCGCTCTATTCCATTTCGTTCCCCGGTCTACTACATTTCATTTCCAATTCAATCTCCAGCAAGTTTCATTCCTCTCCATATATGTATATATGCGTTACAGAAATAAAAAGTGCTATTGTGTTTATATTATAGATATAAAAATACAATTTTACACCACTTGTACCAATTTAGGTACCCCTTTTTACCCAGTCCATCTCTTGGGTGTTATTTCGGATGAAGGATACTGCACGTCAAGTTTTGAGTTTCCAACTTAAAATTAAATTTTCTAAAAACCTTTTTTCCTGAACCGTTATTTCAAGAAATATAAGAAGTACCAACCTTACACTTTTTTATGCCCTTTACGACTCTTAGAAACAGAATTTCCAGAAAGCACTTTTTCCAAAATATTTTTTCAATAAAGAATACAGCATTCAATTTTTCACTGCCTAGGATCATTATTTCAAGAAGTATAAAAAGTATAAAAAACATTTTTCTATACCTCTAGAAACGGAATCTTTTAAAAATACTTTAGCATAGCAGATTATTTTTTTTTTACCGAAGGACCCCACATTCCAAAATTCAAGCTTCTAAGACCATTATTATATGAACAGAAAAAATTAGTACCAAAATTACGCCCCCCGTTAGAAACGGAATTTCCAAAAAGTACTTTTCCTAAAATTTTGGTTTTCACCGAAGGATTTTACATCCAAAATTTTAAGTTTATGGAACCATTACGTCAGAAAATATCAAAATAACCGGAAGTACACTTATTTAGCCATTTCTCCCTACTAAGAAGCGGAATTTCCCAAAAGTATTTTTTCCAGAATGTTTTTTTTCCCCCCGAATGATCCTACATTACAAATTTCAAGATTCTAGGGCCATTACTTCAGGAAATAAGAACGTACCTAAAGAAATATGTATTTACCCGTTCCACCCCCTAAGAAAAAAAAATTTCAAAAATTACTTTTTCCAGAATTTGTTTTCACTTAAGGATCCTACATTCCAAATATCAAGTTTCTATGATCATATAATGGATATATAAAAAGTGCCATTAGTACTATTTTTACCCCTTGAGAAAAGGAATTTTCAAAAAGTACTTTTTATAAAAGGTACTTTTCTTAGGTACTTTTACTAAAAGGTACTTTTTATAAAAGGTACTTTTTATAAAAGGTACTTTTTATAAAAGGTACTTTTTATAAAAGGTACTTTTTATAAAAGGTACTTTTTATAAAAGGTACTTTTTATAAGGTACTTTTTATAAAAGGTACTTTTTATAAAAGGTACTTTTTATAAAAGGTACTTTTTATAAAAGGTACTTTTTAAAAAAGGTACTTTTCATTAAAGGTACTTTTCATTAAAGGTTCTTTTTATAAAAGGTACTTTTTATAAAAGGTACTTTTTATAAAAGGTACTTTTTATAAAAGTTACTTTTTATAAAAGGTACTTTTTATAAAAGGTACTTTTTATAAAAGGTACTTTTTATAAAAGGTACTTTTTATAAAAGGTACTTTTTATAAAAGGTACTTTTTATAAAAGGTACTTTTTATAAAAGGTACTTTTTATAAAAGGTATTTTTATAAAAGGTACTTTTTATAAAAGGTACTTTTTATAAAAGGTACTTTTTATAAAAGGTACTTTTTATAAAAGGTACTTTTTATAAAAGGTCGTACACACATTTAACTTCTCTAGGGTCACCCCTGCGATAGTTAGAGCGGTGAGGGCAAGTTTTACAAAAATGTCATTTTGTGTGGGAGACCCCTTAGGAATTGGAGATATGGAATTGGTATTTTCAGAAGAAGTGTTGGGGGCAAAAATTTATCGGGGTTGGTCTTGATAATGACCCCTCTAGGAGGCACCATTGAACCGGTAGGAGCTGATTTAATATGACAATTTAAGAAAAAATAAAAAAAAATGTATGGGGACCACCCTAAGGATTGAAGATAGGGGGTAGGTATGTTCTAAGAAAATGTTGGGGTTGAAAAAATATTGGGGGTCGGTCATACATTTGATTCCTCTAGGGTGACTTCTAGGACAGCTAGAGCGGTAGGAGCAAGATTTTTTAAAAATTGAACCTTTGTATGGGACCCCCCTTAGGGATTGGATATAGGGCTTAGGTATGTTTGGCAAGTGTTCAGGGGGAAAAAATAATGGGGGCTGGTCTCACATTTGACCCCTCTAGGAGCCAAACCAGGGGAGTTTTGTGGCTTTTTGTGGATTTTTTCCCCTCTACGCCCAACTTTGACCCCGATGAGCGACCCCTAGATCCTATCCGATCTGCCCCATTTTTTGGCCCATGCATTTTTTTTACGAACCTCACAAAATAAGCGGTTCTAGCGTGTCGAAATCGAAAACTCGTGCACTATCCCACCCCTAATGTTGATGTAGTTGTGCCTCCTAAAGCTGTTATTTTTGCAGTTGTCTCTCCTGCAGAAGTTGTTGTTATTATTGTTGTGTTTTCTGATGCAATACCAGCACAAGGAGATATTGATGGAATTCTTACAGAAGTGTTGGTTACTGCAAGGAAAATTTATAAAGGAAACATTTTAGGGCTGGTAACTTATCACAAGATTAAAAATTATTAGTGCTAATATATGTTTACAGATGTCAAAAAAAATGCAAATAATATCAATGGTAATGACAAAGATTTCATTACCATTTAATGGTAATTAAAATTTTTTTTAAAAAAATAAATACCAATGGTAATGAAATGCACCAATTGTTCAAATACACCAATTATAATTGGTTTCAAAACCATTGGTTGGCACAATTTTGATTTTTTTTTTGAAAAGTTATAAATTAAAACATCAAAGTATGTTTTTCAAAAAAAATATATAAAAATGTTAAATACAAAAAACAAAACGCAAATTAGAATTTCAAATATTGTGTTATACAAAGGCAATTAACGTGTGTTTGGGTTATAAAATGTGAAAAACTAAAACACCATACAACAAAAAACAACAGATATTTCCAAATATTAACAATTTTGACAATATTGTGACGACTATTACCAATGGTAATTATTTTTTTAAGTGATGCCATACCAATGGTAATTATTTTTTTCATTAGTAATTAAATTGGTTCAATTGATACAAACAATGGTAATGAAAAAAATTTCATTACCATTGACATCAATTAAATGGTAATTAAACCATCAATTATTTGGTCCTTTTAATTAATTAGTCCTATCTATGCTATGGTGACGTTAATGGATAATACACTCATAATATTTTGTAAGTAAATTCAACTGAAAAAACGTTTAAAACAATCGTTTTTCCTTTTAAAAAACGGACTACTTATATTTCATTTGAAACAACATAATTTTTCAGTTATTTTTAAACGTTAATAAATGACTAGACATTCCGTAAAAACAAACGATATTTCAGTTATTTTAACTGTTTACATTTTTTTATTTTGTGAAGTAAAAATAAAATTTTTTGAATAACAATCTACAAAAACCGTACTTCTGTAAAATTATACGGAATAATCAGTCACAAATAATTTAACTGATAAAAATATTTTTCCGTAACTTTTGTAGTTTATTGTTTTTACAACTGTATAAATCATTCAATATATTATTTTCTTTGAAAAACAAACGATAAAACGTTTAAAACAACTTTAACTAAAAACTTTTTGAATAACCGTAAATAGTTACTGTAAAACTTTTCTGGGTGTACCTTTATACATTTTATAAATTTACCTTAGGTTACTGTAGAAGTTGTGGTAGCTGTGGAACCTGTTGTTGTTGCAGCAACGACAATAAAATCTATCTTTTTTTACGTTAAAAACAAATTAAAAACAAAAAAAAAAAAAAAATTAAAAAATTGTGGCTGTTTCTTGTTGCCGCGACAGTCGCAGCAACGAGTTGTTGCATATTTTATATAGATTTTATTGTCGTTGGTTTTAACGAGCTACCTCCAGCCCTTACAGGCAAATTAACTGCAGTTCTTACGACTTTTTTGGGCTTGTTCGCTGCTGGTTGTAGTTGTCGAAGCTGCTGCTGCTGCCGCTATTACAGGTTGTGGCTTATTACCAGTACTTTGGGTATTTGTCGTATTTGCTTTAATTTGTTGTAATATTTGTGGTTGTTGTAATGTGTTTGGTTTATTGGTTACAATATTTGAACCAATTTGTTGTTTTTTTGGTATTGTTCCCACCGATGTTAGGCGACTCAATGTATTACCTGGTGCTATACGTTGTTGTTGTTGTTGTAGCGTCCACTGGAGGTTCACATGTAGATACAGAAGAAATGTTAGTAGTAAATTAGTTATTATATTATTAAAAATATTTTAGGGATGGGGATGGGAAAGGGATTTGGATAGGAGACATAAAACAGGTTACCCTTCCAGTTCGAGGAAGCGAGCTGCCTCGACTGGATTGGTCCATAATGACGTAGGTGTGAGTGTCGTGGGCCGAACCGGGCACTCGAAGAGGTGTATGGTATTGTGAGGAGTAGCGCCGCAAAGAGGGCAGGCATCAGAGATGTCAGGGTTAACTCTGGCCAGGTAACTATTTAACCCCCTAGAGTAACCTGACCTGAGTTGGGACAATGTCGTGCGGACCTTACGTGGCAGGCTCTTTTCGGATTCGGAAAGGGGAGGGGGCCTGCCACCTAACACAACATTGTCTCGCATCCTCCCAATGGATTCCGAGACGATCTCCGTGTGTAGGCGGGCCTGCGCCTCTTTTAAGTCGCCACTCTGCACAAGACCGATGAGGTGACCCACGGCCGATTTCTCGGACCGTAGGTCAGACCTCACCTGTCTCACCTCTGGTGCCGACGTACCAACGACGCTTGCATGGTTGGGGTGCCCTGTCATATGACATCCAAGTACAAATTGACGAGTGAGAAGGGAGCAATGGCTCCGAACGGGCAGAATTTTGGTCTCCTCATGTAGGTGGTCTTCCGATGCCATGGAATGACATCCTGTTACCACCCTGAGGGCCGTGTTCTGCACCGTTTGGAGCTTTCTCCATTGTGTGTCGCTAACGGACGGCGACCATACCGGGGAGGCATAATCGATAAGGGGACGACCTATGGCTTTATACGTAGTCAAGATCGTCTCCTTATCTTTACCCCAGGTGCTGCCCGTCAGCGCTTTCAAAATGGAGTTCCACCCTTTCACTCGCCTGGTCACCTCTTCAGAATGCCTCGCGAACATAAAGAGGCTATCGAAGTGAACCCCAAGAATTTTGGGGTGTTTCACTGTGGGAACTTTCTGCCCACTAATGTGGACATTGAGTTCCCTGTTAACCTCTTTAGTCCACGTGGTGAAGAGCGTGGCCGTCGACTTGGGTGTCGAGAGCTGGAGGTTCCTATCTGCCAAACATTTCGTCAGGGTTGGCAGATAGCTGTTAAGCTGTTCCTCCAGGGCTTCGATATCCCTGCCTGTGCACAAAATTGTGCAGTCATCGGCGTAGGATATCAATTTCAGTCCTGGAGGTGGGGTCGGGATTTTGGAGATATACGTGTTGAACAAGATGGGTGAAAGGACACCCCCCTGTGGAACACCCTGCTTATTTCTCCGCAGTCCCGACCTGGAACCTCTAAACTCTACATATGACTGCCTCCCAGCCATGTAATTCGCCAACCACCGTTTGTGGACATTAGGGAGCGTAGAGTCATACAGGTCTTGCAGAAGCTGCGTGTGGCAGACCGTGTCGAAGGCCTTAGACAGATCGAGAGCGACCACAATGGTCCTCTCGTGCGGGCGTTTACTGTTAAGGCCTCCGGCTATGGCTGTCGTGATCTCGCACAACGCAGTTGTTGTACTGTGACCAGAACGAAAGCTATGTTGGTGGTCCGCCATGGGGAGATTCTCCCTAAGAGTAGGGAGAAGGACAGATTCCAGGACCTTAACCACTGGTGACAATAGGGTTATCGGCCTGTAGGAGCTCCCCAAATTATTGGGCTTCCCAGGTTTGAGAAGGGGAATAATCTTCCCGAGCTTCCACATGTCTGGAATCTCCAAGGAGTTAACACACAGGCTAAACGTTTTTGCCATGTATGTCAACCCTTTCTCCCCCACGTGTTTAAGCATGATCATAGCGAGACCATCTGGACCTATTGCCGTGGAGGCTTTCGCTTCTTTGATAGCTTTAGAGATATCCTCCGGAGTGATCTCTACATCTTCAGTGTGAGGTAGAGATCTGATCCTCCTTCGGATGACTCTCTGGTCCCTGTTGGGTCTGGCTGGATGCTCTACAAACTGTCGGTTTAAGGCAGCACAGCACTTTTGGGAGTCAAGCGGCGTGCCACTCTCAAAAGTGAGAGTGGGTCTTCCGCTTCTACGGGGATTCGAAAGGTTCTTTATCGTCGACCAAAGACGCTTAGAACCTTTATCCGACTCTTCAAGGTGCCGTAACCACAGGTCTTTGCAGTGAGCAGAGACTAGAGCCTCAATCTCGGCGCTCAGTTGCCTTAAACGAGGGTCCGCTGCATTTTCCCTCCGGATGGCATCCCGCCTATCTGCTAGGCGACATGCCTCCGGTGGGAAATTTGGGCGCATTTTCGCTATGCGTCCAGCCGGGATGCAGCGGTTTTTCGCATCGACCAAGATCTTTCGTATATTACGTTCTCCCTCTGATGACGTTGAGGGAGGAGTCAGATGACCAAATTGTGTTTCCGTCACCTCCTCAAACCTGGCCCAATCCGATTTCCGAAAGTTTACAAAAGTCCGTTCTTCAGCAGATATGAAGTCTGGGCTTTTTGCAATCTTGACGGTAATTGGGATGTGGTCAGAGTTGAGGGCGATGTCGGCATGCCAGGTGGTGAAGGCCACAAGGTCAGGGCTGACTATCGAAAGATCTGGTGAGCTGCGACAGTTTGCGGTGATGCGAGTAGGGTGTCTCTCGTTGACAACACAGTAATTTGTGTTGTCAATTTCGTCAGCAAAGAGATTACCCCTCGCATCATTTTCCAGCTCAGAATGCCAGCTATCATGGTGAGCGTTTAGGTCACCCAGTATGACCCTACTATCGCCTTCCATTAAGAATTCAATGGAAGGGCGATATCCCGAACGGCAGGCCGCTGTTGGAGGGATGTAGACGTTCACAATTTCGATCTCATCCTCTCCTGATCGAACGGCTATCCCCTGGAGTTCCAGGTGATCGTCGTTCGATGTGATGGACAGCGGTCGGAAGTTAACAGAGTCATGAACAAGAAAAGCAAGGCCTCCGCCCTTATCCCTTTCGCGGTCCTGCCTTATGATACTATAGCTGGACGAGCAGGAGATTGGGTTCCTGCTCGTCAGCTTAGTTTCTTGGAGGGCCGCGATCAGGATGCGTCTCTTGTCCATGAAATCTGTAACTTCCTTGATCTTCCTGCTCAGCCCGTTGCAATTCCACTGTAATATCTTGAAATCAAGACCTGGTGAAGGTTCCAACGGGCTGGCCCTAATGGTTGGTTCTTCGTTGGTAGAGTCGGTCGAGTGTGGTCCTGCTTGGACACCAGGTGTGGAAGGCCGATCTGGTGCCTCACCCACAGGTGTGCTACGTGTGTTGGCAGCTTGACGCCTTCTGCAGCAGGGACCGATGAAGTCCGGTCTATATAGATCGGCATTCCTCAGTCCCGAGCAGCGAAGGTGTGCACTGTCACCACACATAGCACATCTGATGGGTTTGGCCTTACCAGTGAAGGACCTTCCACACCTGTTACACCTGTTGGTCATTGGACCAGGGTTCTGTTCTATGTCACCGGCTAGGAGAGTTGTTAGTCTGAACAGGCATGCCGGTGTTGTCTGTTCAGTGGGGAAAAATGGGGGGGGGATATGGGATTTGTGGCTTCCTTGTACCTACATGCTGGACTCCAGTGTCCGAGGTTTTGCAGTCCTTGGGCGGGATTGTGGTTCCCGCGTCGATCCCGGGGCGTAGACCCAACTGCTGTGAGGACCGTGCTATACGTTGTTGTTGCTGCTGCTGTTGCGGTGCAATATAATATTTCGTATTTATTACGCTAGACTATTTTTTACTGTTGGTAATATTTATGTAAATAATTTTTTTGAAGAATTAGCTTTTCCTTTTTCTATACGATGTTGATAGCACGGATCACTTTTATCATATAAATCAGGGTACTAAGTCAATTTTTTTTTAAGCTGGTAGACATAATTAAGGCGCTTAACCCTCTATCTATTTCCATCGAATGCTGAAACACCATCGAATGCTGAAACGAAAAATCTGTCACTTGGATTGATTAATATTAGTCTATCAGTGTAATTTTTAAAATCGATAAAAGTTTCACTTTTAAGATCAGTATCGACAAAAGTACCAACAAAAATATCTGCAGCCACATACAGATGTCGTTAAGTTAGATTCGATTTCAACGTTATCGATATCGTTGTCTATAGAATCTGTTGAAATTCCAATTGCTTCAGCTTCAAGAACTTCAATTACCATTTGACGGCGATGCATGTTGATTAGACGACGATGCTTGTTGATGTGATGATGTGCCAATTTTCGGATACAAAATATTTAAAGCTTTGAGCTTGTCATTTTTTTCCTTATACGATGGATTACTATTCAGGCTTCGCCATAACCCTGTTTTTGAAACATCAAATTTTTTTGCGGCTTCTGCCAAAGACAACCCTTCATTAATAACAGCTGCCATAGCTAACGTTATTGGCTTTTCGACATCGTTTTTTTTTTTTCGTTTTTAAAATTACATTTTAATTTTGTGCCTTTACTGTTTCTTCTAAATTTAGGTCGTCAGTGTCAATCTTTATCCTCTTATTAACAGGACCATCAATTTTATATATTTTAAAACTTTTTGTCAGTGTCATATGACTGATATTAAAACTTTTTGCAAGTTTTCGAATTGATACACCCGTCTTATGTAGTTCAAAGGCTTGTTTTATAACGGATTCATCAATTCTATTGCGTCTGCTGTTTGGTGCAGTTTTTGTAGGCAATAATTTTTTGAATATTGAGTCATCCTGCTGTAAATCCCATTTGGGACTGTTATCTAGTTATAAATAAAAAAAAAAGAAATATGTTAAAATTGGTTAATATTTTTGTTGCATTTAACCAAAGAATATATCAGTTAATAAAATGTTAAGAATAGAAGTTAAGTACACAGTAAAAAGTTTTGGATTTAACTATCAATTTAATTCCAAGGTGGTTAAAAATGTGTTCCGATAGGTTTTAAATTTAACCCAGAACTTTTTACTATGTATAGTTAAGAATAAATGCATTACCATCATCGCAAGCCATCGATAAAAACTTTTCCAATTGTGGTTCAATAGTGTCTTCATCTTGGTTGAAGTGGTTGACATAATCTTGGTTGAGTTCATCTTCGCTGACTTCATCAAACCTTTCAGGTCTGTCATCAAATTCAATGTGTTTTTTTTTTGAATTATTAAATAGAACTAGAATTAAAAAAAAAATATATATATTAGGGCGGGTCGATTTTTTTTGTCAAAAATCGTATAGCAAAAACCTAATCTACAATAAATTCTAAGAACATTTCCCAAAGAAACCATGTTTCTAAAATCAAACCCTATACCGCGCCTAACGACATGAAGATTTGTCCGTCCGTCCTTTTTTTCATAAGCAAAACATAGAACTTGACTCTTTTTTTGGTGTTTGTGTTAATTTTTGGGCTTTGGTGTGCTCTGAGGTATATAGTAAAATTTTATTGGCAACATATTTGTAGAACATTTCATCCCCACCCTCCCCATCCTTCGGGGTGTTTTTTGCGATTTGTTAGAATAGAGCCAAAAAATACCGTTATGAGAGGGAGTTAGAGGGTTAATATGTTTCACAAAAATATTTGCCATAATATTTTCTACAAAGTTGCTGAACATACCCTACACCTCAGATGTAAAGAAAACATAGTTTTATATACCGATATGCTGCAAGAACATATCCAGCGGCAATGTTTTACTAATTGCCGCTGGAGATAATTCGAACAATTTGTGGGATTATGACCGGCAAGTATATTAGACATAATCCCTGAAATGGAAAAATAAATGATTAGATTGATTTGTAATGAAAACGCCACAGACGAAAAATTATGATAAGAAATTTTAACAATAAATCGCTGATTTTAGCGTTAATCCATGATAATTTTACTCCATTATTTATTTTATATTGGGTTGCAGTATACTAACATGTAGCGTGATACTCTGAAAGTAAGTGCAGGGGTTGTAGGTTCGATTCCCTCCAAAACCTTTGTATGTTAATTACTAGGGATGAGATTTCCATGCAAATGCATGTTTTTTGTAAAAAGTCTAAAATCGATATCGACCAATTATCTTTTCGAATCAAGAAATTTGCGTTAAAATGGCATCGATTTGTTTTTGCATATTTTTGCATATTTTGGAGAAAATGCATATTTTTGCATATTTTGATTTTAAATGCATAGTTTGTGCATATTTCCAACTTTTAAGTGCATATTTTTGCATATTTTGGCATAAATTAGAAAAAACACAAATTGAAATTTATTTTTTTTTTCAAAAATTTTTAAATTTTAAAAATTTATTTTGAAAATAAGAAAAATTATTTTTTTTTTCTTAATTTTTTTTATAGATTTTCTTAATTTCTAAAAAAAATCTTGCTTGTATAAAGTTTAAATATTACTTGTTAAATCTGGCGTTATTTTTTGCTTTTTAAGAAGTTTTTCCTATGAAAACAAGATTTTTATTGTACACATTTTATTTTTTAGTGCATATTTTATGGGTTTTTAGTGCATATTTTGAATTTTTTAGCGCATATTTTTAGCGCATATTTTCGATTTTTTAGTGCATGAAAATCTCATCCCTATTAATTACAAAGGGAAGCTGGTTTTTCTTAGTAAATAAAAGTATTTCATTGAGGATCATAATATTTCGTAAAAAAAAACACAGATATTTTTGTGGGATGAAATTGGAGATTTGCTTATCGGAGGGGAAAAAATCTTTGTCCGATAAAAATTTTTGATAACTGAATATTTTTTTTACATCAGTATTTGATTTATTTTGTGTAAATTTTTTTTATACCCTCCACTCTAGTGATAGAGGGTATATATAAGTTTGTCATTCCGTTTGTAACACCTCGAAATATTGGTCTAGGACCCCATAAAGTATATATATTCATGATCCTCGATCGATTTTAAGACGATCTAGCGATGTCCGTCCGTCCGTCCGTCCGTCCGTCCGTCCGTCCGTCCGTCCGTCTGTCCGTCTGTCTGTCTGTCTGTCTGTCTGTCTGTCTGTCTGTCTGTTGAAAACACGCTAACTTTTGAAAGACTTTACGGAGGCTCCTGAAGTTTGGCATATATGTTGGACATTTACCTGGTCAGGTTGGTATTGCAATCCAGCGAAATCGGTCCAGTGGTTCAAAAGTTATAAGCAAGTGAGTGAATTTCGGCAAGGGATTTTCTGGAATTTACGAGATAAAACACACTGTAACTTTCGAACGGGAATTCTGAGGGTGCTGAAGTGTGGCATATATATTTACCGTTCCTCTAGTCCGGTCCGTTTTAAATTTCAGCCAAATCGGTCCGGCGGTTCAAAAGTTATTAGCAAAACCGTAAATTTCAGATTAGTTCACCTTAAATTCACGTGTTGAAAACCCGTTAAACATGTTTTAAAAACATTTGTAAGTCAGAAAAATATTTTAAAAGGTATTTTTGTCGCCCAAAAATATTTTTACACTAAACCAAAAAAAAAATACACTTAAAAAAAAAGTTTACACTCAAAAAAAATTTTACACTCAAAAAAAAAAATTTGGTAAATTATTTTGTTTTTTTTTTCAAAAATTAACAAAAAAAGTTTTTTTACACTAAAACAAAAAAAAAATACACTCAAAAAAAATTTTACACTCAAAAAAAAAAATTTGTTTTTTTTTTTTTCAAAAATTAATAAAAAAAAGTTTTTTTACAGAAAATAAAATATTTCTAACCAAAAAAAGTTTACACTTAAAAAAAAATTTTACACTCAAAAAAAAAAATTGGTAAATTATTTTTTTTTATTTTTCAAAAATTAACAAAAAAAGTTTTTTTACACTAAAACAAAAAAAAAAATACACTCAAAAAAAATTTTACACTCAAAAAAAAAATTAGTATTTTTTTTTTTTTTCAAAAATTAATAAAAAAAAAATTTTTTATAGAAAGTAAAATATTTCTAACCAAAAATGTTATTTTTTTCACGTTAGAAAATTTACTATCACTTAAAAAGGACATTGTGGAGGGTATTCATAGATTCGGCCAAGTCGAATTTAACTTTTCTACTTGTTTTTTTTAATTTTTGTAAAAAAAAAAAAAATTCGAGTGTAAATTTTTTTGAGTGTAGTATTTTTTTTTTAGTTTTTTTGAGTGACAAATACAGTTTCTAAAATATTTTTTTTGGCTTACCATTCCTTTTCAAAGCGGGTTTAACGTTTTTTTCAACACTGGAGTTCGGGTTAAAACCCATCTGAAATTCCCCATTTTGCTAATAACTTATGAACCACTGGACAGATTTCGCTGAAATTTAGTATTAATCTGACCGGAAGTATATCAAATATATACGCCATGCTTCAGCAGCTTACCGTATATAGTTTTCATTCTTCCGCTAACATTTGAAGGTTGGCGTGTTTCACACAGACAGAAAGACAGACGGACGGACGGATTTTCATGTCGTTAGGCGCGGTATAGGGTTTGATTTTAGACCAATGGTTTCTTTGGAGAAGTTTCTTAGAATTTCTTGTAGATTTTGTTTTTGCTATACGATTTTTCAGTTTTTTTCGATCCATACAAATCGACCCGCCCTAATATATATATTTAAAAGTCCTTTATTCACAATACTTTACAACATTAGGTCTATTCGATTACCTTACTACAATCTACTTTTTTTTACTCATTTTACTACAGCTGAAAATTTTCAATACAAAAAGTAAACATACTTTCCAGTTGTAGTAAAAAATAGTAAGAAATTTGGGTAATCGAATAGACCTATTTTAAGTTGATATTTAGAAAACACAAGTTGATATTGAGAAAAAGGAAATTGATATTTAGAAACACAAATTGATATTGCGAAAATAAAATTGATATTTAGAAAAAAATTTATATTGAGAATACACAAATTTGATTTGATTATGTAATTTTGTAATGTAAAGAAACCATGAACCACAAAAAATCTAATTCGAATAAAATTTTATAAATTTTATAAAAAAAATTTCAATAGTTATAAAATTTGAAATATAAAAACAAAATATTCAATTATTCAAATTTTGAATATTCAACCATAGAGAAACATAGAGGCGAAGGCGTCAAAAATTAAGTTGTCAAAGTACAACTTGTTTACATGTATTTGTTGACAAAGTACGACTTGTAAACATGTATTGTGTGGTGAATTCACATCGACAACGTACGTGTGAGAAATTAGAAAAAGATAGCAATATTGTTTTTTCTTTCACCTTCGCCTCTATGTTTCTCTATGCATTCAACTTCCTGATTACTTAATTAATCGTGAATTTTGATTATTCAAAATTTAAATTGTTTGATTAATCATAGTTCTGATTAAGTATGAAAGTATGATTAATCGATTAATTAATTAATCCGGATTTCGATTAATCGAAACGATTAATTAATCGATTAATCGCACATCCCTAATTGGTACCCATCATTGATTTTACTTTACAAACTGTATTTCAGAAATCGACAATTTTAAATAGATAATTTATTTTTGTTGAAAAAGCCACAGTCGTTAATTGTTGTTCGGTTTTAGGTCATCAGTTTTAAAATAAAAGTAAAATTTTTAAATTTTTATTTTATTTTAATATTTATTAGTTCCAATATTTTGAACAGCGTAGTGAAGCGGAGCGAAGCGAAGCGTAGCGGAAAATTAAAAATTTTACTTTTATTTTAAAACTGCTGACCTAAAACCTCATATCAAGAATTTAAATTATTAATTTCTGTATTTTTATGTGAAAGTTATAGACTCCGACCGAATATTCGGTTTTGGTTTCGCCCGAATAATAGAGTTTTGGACCATATTCGGAATTCGGATATTTATTAAAATTAAAATAAATCTTAAAATATATTTAAAATGTATACTTGTCATATAATGTCACTATTGATGGCAAATGAAAGAGGCGATTCTCGCTAACTTTTAATTTTTTTTATATGAAAACATTTCGAGATCATATGAAAACATTTCAATTACCCAAAAAATAATAAAGAAAACCGAAACAAAACAGATACAAAAGTGGAAAAAATTTAATTGGTTTTGAATAATAAAAGTATTGGATTTTAATTGGTATTGCACGAATAAAAGTATTGATTTTTAAGTGGTATTGGTTTTCAATTTGAATTGGTATTAACGGGTATCCCAGCAAAAACTTGGTAATGACACATCATTACCATTCGAATTAGTTAGTAATGACAGAAAATTACCTTTAGCATTATTTTGAAATGTAAAATAAGGACTTATTAATAATGACCTACCTAAGTCATCGAGAGTTCAAAACCCTGCATGTGGACCCAGCGGATAAAAAAAAATAAAAAAAGTTTGACCCGCCCCTTTTTTATAAAATCTATCGCATGGTGTCCCCCAACTTCTCCCACCAAGCCCCATGTTTAAGTAGTTAAACATGTTTAAAAAAATGAATGCGAATTTGGTACAATGTAAAATTAATTCACACCCTTTCTATATTAAGCCAACTATTTTTCCAACTCTATTTAAGCAAATTTGTTCATCACTTAAGTCGATAAGTTATCGATGTCATTACTAATCATAATTAATCAGAAACCCTAAAAACTTACTAAACAAACAAGCAGTGCAAAGTTTAGCTGTAAAAATGATTTTTTTCATTTAAAACGAATTAAAATGACATTAATTATTTGCATAAGTGATTACTGGAAACATCGACAATACTATAACCATAGATGGGAATTTTTCATTACCATTGAAATTTAATTACCATTGGTTGATATCAATGGTAATGAAAAAATTTTCATTACCATTTAATGGTAATTACATTTTTTTAATTGAAAAAATAATTACTAATGGTAATGAAATGCACCAATTGTTGAAAAACACCAATTATAATTGGTTTCAAAACCATTGGTTTGCACATTTTTGTTTTTTTGAAAAGTTAAAAATTTAAACATCAAAGTATGTTTTTACAAAAAAATATGAAAATGTTAATGACAAAAAACAAAACGCAAATAAAAATTTCAAATATTGTGTTATACAAAGGCAATCAACGTGTGTTTGGTTTATAAAATGTGAATAACTAAAACACCATATAACAAAAAACAACAGATATTTTCAAATATAAACGATTTTGACAATATTGTGACGACTTTTACTAATGGTAATTATTTTTTTTTTAATTTTCATTAGTAATTAAATTGATAAGTAATTTAATTGGTACAATTGATACAACCAATGGTAATGAAAAAATGTCATTACCATTGACATCAATTAAATGGTAATTAAACCATCAATTAATTGGTCCCTTTAATTAATTAGTCCCATCTATGGAACTAGATTTCGACTTTTTGACTCACTGTACATTATTTTGATAAAAAATAAAATTAAATATTTTTTTTATTTTTAAATAATTTTTTTATTATCCCAGCTGGCAAGCAGACTCATTTTAGATTCCAAAAATGTAACAAGAATTTCAAATTATTGTATAAAAGTGGTTCATCCAAAAGAGCCCTCTTTTTAGACTACAAAATGACTAAAAAAAAGATTTAAAAAGGGGAAATTTTTTCGTAATTTTGATCCTATATGGAGTCAATTTGGAGTCTATTAAAAAAGTGTTTTGGATTTTTATACCCTCCAACTACAGTATGGGGGTATACTCACTTTGTCATTCCGTGTGTAACGCATCGAAATATCGGTCTAGGACCCCATAAAGTATATATATTATTGATCAGTGATCGATTCTAAGACATTCTAGCGATGTCCGTCTGTCCGTCCGTCCGTCCGTCCGTCTGTCCGTCCATCCGTCTGTGGAAGACACAATACAGTCCAAAATAAAAGTGCTAGACTCCTGAAATTTGGCACATATATGTCTAATGTTCATAGGCTGGTTAAGTTCGGAGATGGGCAAAATCGGACCAGGGGGGAAAAAGTTCCCCCTTGACGAAGTAAACCAACCAATACAAAAAGTTAACTTTTTATAGGTTTTTTTGCATTTTTGTTAAACAAATGAAATTATTTATGCTTGAAAAAGCATTTTTTACCAGAGAGAAGTTGTCCCCGACAAGTCCCCCCCCCTATAAAAAACGCCCCTGCAATTTGTTATTTATTTTTAAACGTTGGAGGGTATACAAGATTCGGCACAGCCGAATTTAACACTCTCACTTGCTTTTTTTTATTTTGATTTAAAAATTGAAAATAATGCGAACTTTTTTGTATATTTTAAAAATCTTTATTTATCTTATAAAAATTCTAAATTAAAAAACATTTTTAATTGTATATACATACACATAATAATTAAAAAACATAACCACTTCCAATAGATATGATATTTTTCCTCAGATCTTCTTGAACAGCAATTTGGCGTTCCCAAATTCTTCATTCTTGCATTCTTCACAAACTTCCTAATAGTTTTTGCATAAAAAAAATCGTTTCGATGAAATTTATTTTCTGACTTATAATTTATTTTGAAAGAAAAAATATTTTTAGGCTCCAAAAGAAACAATTTTTTGAGCCTTTTTGGATGGCTCAAAAAATATTATAATTTTGTAGCTTTTATGAGTCAGTTTGGACTGATTTTTTTGACGAAACAATTTCCAAAATATTTAAGGGTTCTTTTAAACTCAAACCGCAAGGATCAATATTGATTCCAAAAATTTAGTGTTTTTGGAAAAAATATTTTAAAACTCAAATAAAAAGTGTTATTTTTAAATCTTTTTTGATTCCAAAAAATGAGGGCTCCAAAAATTATAATTTTTTAGATTAATTTAAGAGTCCTTAATTAGGAGCCCTTCGAAGTTTGTTGGGTGGGTACCTATAAGTATATATGTAATTACCCAGCCAGAAATGCCAACCGTACCAAAGAAATTAAGTACTTTTTTAGCAAACTAAAGGCGGTTTATTTATTTAAAATCTTTTTTTTAATAATTTAATTAGATTTTAACATTTTAAAACACTTAATTATGTTGTAAAGTTATTGCAATAGTGTCATTATTAAATTTAGTAAGAATACACTTTGATTCTACTTTGTTGGTATTGATTCAATGTTATTTTTATCTAATTTTTTCAACATTGCAGAATCCTATTTCTCTTGATGCTGGTGGAAATTTTAAAAACGGCTACATTCAATTGACTTTGAAAAAAATATAATCACATTTGTATTTAGACAGCTTTCTACTTAAAATTTCAGTAACTTTAATTACATTTTCATTGTCGAGTAAACAAACGTTATCTGGATGAGTTGGTTTTATTTTAAAACCATTAATGTTTACGAAAGAAAATATAACTTTTAATTCCGAGCTTACTTTTATATTCCTAGATAGTACTTTTATTAAGATGCAATAAATTCGCGAATTTCTCCATTTGTTTACGTTTTTGCGAAATTAGCCCCTATAACTTGCATTTACCACCATGTTGAAAATCGCGAAAAACTTTTTTTTATATGGCAGCATAATTTTAATTACATCGTCCGACAGCCAATGTATAACAAAAATTTCAAATTATTGTGTGAAAGTGGTTCATCCAAGAGCCCCTTTTTTATTGTTATTTATATTGGTATTTAAACAAGTACGAACATATTTTTTGACAAAAAAAGATAAAAATCGCGGATTTTTTTTTTTAACAAATTTTTTTTCGCGGAAATTTTTTTTTTAATTTTTTTTCCAAAAGTTTCCTTTTAAATAAAGTTTTTTTGCAATAATGTTTTTGAAATTGTGGAGGGTATCACTATATTCGGCAAGGCCGAATTTAACTTTTTTACTTGTTTTGATTCAAGTTGACTTTACTCCGATCGCTTCCAAAATTTTACCACAGCTAGAACTTTTAAATCGAAAATATTTATGCGAATTTTTTTCGGCGACTTCTGGTTCACGAGTTATGTAGATTCAAAGTTAGAAAAGTTTTTTTTTTTTAAAGTAATTTTCTTTTAAATAGTTTTTTGCAATAATCTTTTTGAAATTGTGAAGGGTATCACTACACTCGGCAAGACCGAATTTAACTTTTTACTTGTTTTATTCTAAAGTGGGTGGCATATTTTTTTTTAATTTTTGTGTGCCCCGTAAACTGCCTAACAAACTCCATTAATTAATTTAGCGGCTTCACTAAATAAAGTTTTTTTTTTGTATCAGGCCTTTTGCCCGGTTATAATATTTAAATTTCAAGTCGACATAACTCGCGAACCAGATCTCGCCGACAAAAAAATCACACGAATATTTTCGATTTGTAATCAAAAGATCTATCTCTGGTAAAAATTTTGGAGCAATTTCACTTAAAAAGGGCATTGGTGAGGGTATTCATGGATTAGGCCACTTTTTTTAACCTTACCTTTTTCCGCCATCTTTTTTTTGGAAATAATTTTTTTACACAAAAAAATTACACTTTTGTCTTTTTTTTTATTTTTTTTTTAAATTCCTGTTTTTTTATAAAAACAATTATGTACACACTTTTTTTCTTTAATTGTTGATAATTTCTTTGTTTATTTTATTTATATTTTTTAACTTTCACTTATTTTTAATCTGTTTAAGTTTAAATTATTCACTTATTTTAAAAAACTTTAAATTTCTTTTGTTTGCTTCTTGCTGTCGAATATAATTTTCAATTTACCGTTAGAAAAAAAAACTTAACGAAGAAAAAGCTTTTTTTATAGACACGAATAACCCAGCAAAAACATGGTAATGAGTTGTGAAAAGTAATCATTACCAAGTACATTATTTATAATGAGTACCCATTACCATTAATATTATTTTAAGCCCAAAAGTAACTACTTCTCAGTAATATGTTATAAAAGCACCTCTAAGTAATAAAATCTTCTTGCACTTGCAGTTTTTAACCATTACAATTCAATTAACTTAAAAAGTATTTAAAAACTTAATAAAAATTACGGAATTTTTAAGTTTTAGTAAAAACAAGTTAAATTTTAAACGTTTTAATTAACTAATTATTTTACTTCTTATTGGTAATGGGTTTTTACTCCTTATTTGTAATCCGAGGCAGTAACTACTTATTTATCTCCATACTCTTCACTAGTTATTTTTGTCTCACGCCCTTGTTAAAATAATTAGTGTTTCATTCAATAAGTAACTACTTATTAACATCTGTTTCGGATTACAAAACCCATTACTAGTAATGCCAATTTTTGCTGGGAAATGTCAGATAAAAAGAAACTAAAAAGTTATCTAAAATTACAAGCTTGCCAACTTAACTGTTTTTCTACTAGATATTGCGTTTTTATTTTATTTTTTAGAAAAACCTAATAACAATTAAATCTAAATGTGATTTTTAATAATAATTATATATACAATTATTATAAAATTTTACAATTAAGTAATTTTTCGTCTAAATCTGTTGATTTAGCAATAAAAAATTACTATTTTATATATTTTGTTTACTTAAAACTAGCGATTTTTCATTAATTAAAGTTACCAACATTGGCTTCCTCGAGATAAACCAACTTGAAAATCGTGCGAATGCAAGTCGATCCCTCTATTAGACTTATTACTCTATGGTATGACCGACCCCTAGTTGTTTTTCGACCCGAACACTTTTTTTATAACATACTTACCCTCTAACTTTAACCCTTAAGGTGGTCCCCATACAGTAATTTTTTTTTATAACTTTCTTTTACTAAATCCGCTCCTACCGCCCTCATGGGGCCTCCAAGAGGGGTAAAAAGTAAGACTGACCCCCTTAAATTTTACCCCCATAATTTTTTCTGATCATACCAACAACCTATCTTCACTTTCTAAGCAGGTTTCTATGCAATATTTTATGACGTTATGTGAAATTTTTAAAAGAATGGGATATATCTAATGAAATGAGCAATATCTTATGAAATGGACGATATACATATGGACAATTGTCATTAACTTTTAACACTTATGATATTCTGTTAATTTTGAAATAACTTTTTTATTTGTAAATTAGGTGGTACCTGTGAATGATGATAAGTTAAGGGAACCTTATAGAGTAATTGTGCAAACCCGAGTAAAAAAGATCATATATAATTATATATAGTTTTATATATACATATATTATTTTATAAAACTATATGTATTTTTTGTTGCATCATATGTGATTTTATATATTTGCACTTCTAATTTGTTTCTTATATAAAATTATATAACAGAAAATATTGTCTTTTATATAATAACATATGATTTAAGATTCGTTTATATTATTACATATGAACTTTAAAATTCTGTCTCCTTTTTTATATAATTTGATAAAACAAAATATTTGAAGTAATTTTATATAAAACTTTATGCAACTGTTTTTAAATTATATGTTATCTTATATGAGTAAAATTTAAAAAAAAAATTCTAAGTCCTTTACATATAATTTAATATAACTTTTGAAAATTTTTCTAAGTCCAAAAAAAAATTAAAATTTTCTAAGTCCCAAAATTCTAGGACTGATGCAAAATTGAAAGAAAAAAATTCATAGAATTTGATATAACTTTTAAAAAATTTTCTAAGTCCATATTTTTTTTTTTTGAAATTTTTCAAAGTCCTAAAAATATTTTTGAAAATTTTTAAGTCCTGGAAACAAATTTTTTTTTGTCAATTTTTTACGTTTTGGGGGAAAATTTTTTTTCTTATATATAAATATATTTAATTATATATAATTGCATCAATTTTATTCAAAAAGGGTCCAATTTTCGCATATAACTATATAAAATTATATTAAAATTATATCAAATTTGATGAGATTTGATCAAATTTGATCAAATTTGATAAGTTTTTATATGGTTTTATCGACTCATTTTTCGCATTAAACTATATATGATTATATATGATGTCTTTATATAATTTTATATGAATATATATAATCTTTTTTACTCGGGAAGGCTCAGCGCAAAAGGTCTCATTAGTTCATGGTAAGGAATGTTTAAAGTTGGAAAATATAAAAAAAACGCTTGATACATTCACGAAATTTTTTGTCCAATGTTTCATATTGTTGGGTGCGTTAAAGCTATTACTCCAAAATTAATATCGCTTAATCAGTAGACTTAGACAATTATTTGGTGTAGGTTTAGTGGATGTACCATCAATAAGAAAAAAGTTACATGGACTCAAATCTTTGATACCAATTTTTTTCAATTTTCAATTTTTCGAGGTTTTTTGATTGTAGCTTTTGGTGCAAGCTGTAATTTCAAAATTTAAATACATATAGTTAAAGCCCTTGTAAATACGCTCAATTTGACCTTGATTCGAGTGATGTGCTCGCAATGGTTACGAATCTGCAGCTCTCCAAACATGGGGAGAAAAAATGTGAATTTTTTAAAAAGTCTGTTTTTTGTGAGGCACACTCCCAGTTTTATGCCGAATGGTTCCGAATGCTTTGTGAACTTTAAAATCCACCATTTCCCACTTGATTTACAAACGCACCCCAAAAATATTCAATTGCAAAAATTTTATGAACTTTTTAAATTTTTTGCAAAATTTCGATATTTTAGTTTTGCATTAATGAACAGCCAAATGTTCATGGCTGAAAGTTGAACAAGCAGAAACAATGATATGTGCAAATATAATAAATCATGGAAAGCAACATTGATCAAAAGTTAATATTGGCGAATTCCGCGGTGTTTTTCAGTTTTCGCTTTTTTTGTAAGGCACATCCAGGCAAGACAATGGAAAATGTGGAAAAGCGTGGAGATGTTAAATTAGTGACCAATTACAATAATGTTACAAAGTCTGTTGGTTATAGAGAACTAATAGCCAAACCAAACTTTTCAGGAATAGAAATTTTTGATAACGGTCTATATGGAGTAGAGCTTAACAAGTTAGATGTGCATCATGATAAACCGATTTATATAGAAGTCACAGTTTTAGAATTATCGAAATGCCTTATGTATGACTTTTATTATAATTTCTTAACTAAAGAAGATGAAAATATAAAATGCATGTACATTTACACTGATTCATTTGTAATATCATCTGAAAAATATTTATATCAAATCATTAGAAATAACTCCAGTAAGTTCGATACATCAGATTATAACTTGAATAACATATAGTATATGATATCAGCCCCATGAACAAAAAAGAATTAGGATTAATGAAAGACGAAAACTCAGGCAAAATAATGACAGATTTTGCAGGTATTAAAGCAAAAGCATACGCGTACATTGTTGCTGGGAATGACCGTATACTATTAAAAAAATTAAGGGAGTAAAAAATTCAGTTGTAAAAAAATTAGAATTTAATCATTATAGAGAGTCTATACTAGATAAAAAAAATTTTTATGGACAACAGCGTGTTATTATGAGTAGGGCCCATAAATTATATACAGAGATTTTGACTAAAATAAGTTTAAATTATAAGGATGATAAGAGATATATTATGCCAGATGGTATAAGTACATTAGCCTGGGGTCATTATAAAATAATTGATTGTTCTTTTATAATATACTTTTTTTTCGTGGCACATTGATAAGCTTTTGTAGGTAAATAACATTATAAATAAGTAATTTAAATCCGTTCGCGTGCATTTATTTGAGCGATCGCACCCAAAACTATGGCGGTTTAAAGTTAAAATTTTTAAAAAAATTGTCAAAATTAAATTTTTTATCCGAAGTTAACCAAACGTACCATTTTGTATTATGCTTACCCAGAGCTAAAATACATATTCAAACATGCATAAAATCTTTGCTAAATATCGAGATATTTGCATTTAACCAATTTTTTTCGGCATATTTTCCAATATTTTGGAAATAAAAGTGTTTCCAGCGGTTTAATTTTTTTTTTAGAAAAATATTACCAAATGCATTAACAAAATCTCAACAAATTCTTAGTTAACACCATTATTCTATCTCTAATGGGTAAGAAACAGCAGTGGTTTAAAGGGAACATTTTTGCAAAAAAAAATTTAATAATTTTGAACTTATTTTTTTTTTTTAATGTTAAATGTCTGATTTTACAGTGTTGTCCTTCACTGAATATTGAAACTATTCAAAGTATGATTAATAATGACAATATTAAGGTTATTACGAAATATTTAAACGTTATTACTAATTTTATTAAGGTTATAAAAAATTTTAGCGATTTTTCGCGATTTTCGCGACTGCAAAAATCAATGGACTAATTTTAAGATATTATTCGAATAAGACATGTCAAAATCTATCGAAATACATTTCTGTTCTACTTTATTTTAAGTAATGTAAGATTTAATATAACCATTAAATTTAAAAGTATCAAAAATTTAAAACCACCAAAAACCACTAAAACGTCAATTGTTTTTGGGTGCGAATGGATTGAAGATAAAGCATTAAAAATACTACCAAACGCGCTTTTCACTGACCTATTTCTATAAGCGGCCTGGATGTGCCTTACAAAAAACGAAAAACAGAAAAACGCCGCGGAATTCGCCAATATTAACTTTTGATCAATGTTGCTTTCCATGATTTATTATATTTGCACATACCATTGTTTCTACATGTTCAACTTTCAGTCATGCACATTTGGCTGTCAAATAATGCAAAACTAAAATATCGAAATGTTGCAAAAAAAATTTAAAAAGTTCATAAAATTTTTTTAATTGAATATTTTTTGGGTGCGTTTGTAAATCAAGTGGGAAATGGTAAATTATAAAGTTCACAAAGCATTCGGAACCATTCGGAATAAAACAGGGAGTGTGCCTCGCAAAAAACAGACTTTTTAAAAAATTCACGTTTTTATACCCTCCACTCTAGTGATAGAGGGTATATATAAGTTTGTCATTCCGTTTGTAACACATCGAAATATTGGCCTAGGACCCCATAAAGTATATATATTCATGATCCTTGATCGATTTTAAGTCGATCTAGCAATGTCCGTCCGTCCGTCCGTCCGTCCGTCCGTCCGTCTGTCTGTCTGTCTGTCCGTTGAAAACACGCTAACTTTTGAAAGACTTTACGGAGGCTCCTGAAGTTTGACATATATGTTCTCCATTCACCGGGTCAGGTTGGTATTGCAATCCAGCGAAATCGGTTAAGTGGTTCAAAAGTTATGAGCAAAAGAGTAAATTTTGACAAGGGTATTTTTCGAATTTACAAGATTAAAACCACTATAACTTTCGAAAGACAATTCTGAAGGGGCTGAAGCTTACCATATATATTTGCCGTTCCCCAAGGCTGTTTGGTTTTGAATTTCAGCAAAATCGGTTCAGTGGTTCAAAAGTTATAAGCAATGCACTGAATTTCAGATTTGTTTCACCTTAAACTGTTGAAAACTCGTTAAACAAGTTTTAAAAGCATGGTGAAATACCAGTTTTTTAAAACTTGTTGTTGTTTGTTTTCTTGTCGTGGGGTGCAGTTTAGTTGTTAGACAAGTAAATATTTGTTATTGTTTTGTTATTGTTTTTGTAACTGTATGTAACGGTGTATAGTAAGAATTTTTGGAAAAAAAATCAAATGAAGTAAAATAAAAAGTGGGAAATATGTGAAATATTTTCTTTTGTATTGCATATAGGTACAAAACAACAAAAATATTTTACAAAGCAATTTTGTTACTCAAAGAAATTGTGCACTAAAAAAAATATTTACACTAAAAAAAATGTTACACTCAAAAAAAAAATGTATACATAATTTTTTTTAATGAAATGTAACACTCACAAAAATGCTGACAGTCAAAAAAATTTTACACTCAAAAAAATTTGATTGATTAAAAAAAAGTTTTACTCAAAATAATATATTTCTAATAAAAAATTTGTGATGCAATTTTTTGAAATTTTTTTAGAAAATTACTATCAGATGACATTGTGGAGGGTATTCATAGATTCGACCAAGTCGAACTTAATTTTTTTACTTGTTTCTTCCTATCTTTGGAGAGCTGCAGCTTCGTAACCATTACGAGCACATCACTCGAATCAGTCTCAGATTGTGCATATTTACAAGGGCTTTTACCATGTGTATTTGAATTTTAAAATTACAGTTTGCACCAAAAGCTACAATCAAAAAACCTCGAAAAATTGAAAATTGAAAAAAAAATTGGTATCAAATATTTCGGTCCATGTTACTTTTTTCTTATTGATGGCACATCCACTGAACCTACACCAAATAATTGCCCAAGTCTACTGATTAAACGATATTAAATTTGGAGCAATAGCTTTAACGCACCCAACAATATGGAACTTTGAACGAAAAATTTCATGAGAGTATCAAGCGATTTTTTTACATTTTTCAACTTTGCACGTTCCATACCATAAGATAATGAGACTATTTGCGCTGTGCCTTTGCAGAATTACTCATTATGGTTCCCTTAACATATCTACATTCACAGGTACCACCTAGTTTACAAATAAAAATGTTATTGCGAAATTAGTAAAATATCACAAGCGTTAAAAGTTAATGACAAAAGTCCATATACAAAAAAACACTGTAACTTAAAATAATTATTTAAATAAAACACATTTAAAATTTATAAAAAATTGTTTTTTACTAGCAGTATATAAAATTTTCATTTCTTTTTAGAAAATTGCCATTTATTAACAGAATTATCTTGGTCCTTCCTTTTGCATTTATCTTCATTGTGATCATTGCTACCACAATAATTGCAATACTTTAGTTTTTCGTATTTTATTTCAGACGACTTGAAGGTCTTATCCATTTTTAATATTTATATGTTAACGTGTTTATTAATTAAATGTTGGTGGTCAACTAATTTAGTTTTTAGAGTAACAATTGTTTTATAGTTCACAATAACTACATTCTTATTTTAATAATTCTTTTTTATTTATCCATGTATAATGGGTTTCATCAAAACCTAGCCATTTAACAAAAAGTTTGTTCCCCCGTTTTCTTAAAACTTTTTCTACGAGAAAAGCGTCTTCATTTTTAACCTTTTGTAACTCATATTCATAAAAAGATCCTCGAATTTCTTTATCTTTATAGTCTTTCAATAAATATGTTACTGGATTAGTAACATTAACTTTGACTATAACAAAAATTGCAGTTGTCCAATTGGGTTCGTACCCCTTAAAAAATATACCTTTATATTTACTTATTCTAACATGTTCACCTATTTTAAATTTTGGATGTGGAAATGATTTGGGGAAATTGTATACTTTATCGAACAACACATTTTCGTTTCGTTTATTTACATCAGCTGGCTTCATTTTTATGGTTCGGTGGTATGTGTGGTTGTATTGAAAAACTAATCTATTTACGTCTGTAATCCACTTATAATTTCCTCTCATGCTAAACATTTTCCACATTAAAGATTTTAAAGTTCTGTTGAATCGTTCACATATTGATGCTTTCAAATGTGTATAAGTATGATAATGATTTATAAAATACTTTGTCATTAAAAGATTGAAATCTTTATTGAAAAATTCCTTTCCTTGATCAGAATGAATATTTTTCGGATGTGTTTGAAGACTTTCAAACACTTTTTTCATTGCAGAAACAATTTCTAAAGATTTTTTAGATTTAACTGGATATGCAAATGCATATTTTGAAAAAGTATCAATCCCAGTTAAAAGATACTTATACCCATTATTCATTCTGGCAAAAGGAATCATTTCCACTAAGTCAATTTGCCAGGTGTCATTGTAACCCCTTTGAATAAATCTACGTCTAACAAAATTTTTTCGTACAGATCTATGAATTTCGTTAACTACTTGTTGTTTACTCATTTTGTATTCATTTATTTTTTATTTTGAGATTTTAATAATATATTATGAGATTTTTCATGAATTTTAATTTTATCAGACATTTTTTTACTTATTTCAAAACATAATCGCATTAAGTCCACTTCCACCTCCTTATCGTACCCTGAATCAAGGTCTGATAATTGAATACTATATTTTTTTAGTTCTGCGCATCTGGGTATGATAAATGTAAAGTAAAAATGTGATATTTGTTTCGAAAGTATTGTATTCCAACACAGAAAAGACGTCAAAAAAAACTCCAACTCGAACTAAATTTCTACACGATTCACTATCAATTTTAATTTTATGACCGTTTTGTGAAAGAACAAAAACGCAGTGTCCTCTTTTTTTGTATTTAAATTCACAAAAAGTGTTGTTGATTGCTGGATGATCCAATGCGTCGTATGAATCTAGAAATTCATACTGATCAAGTCTCATCTGAATATATTCCTTATATGCCATCAAATGAACCCATTCATCTCTAGTAAGTCCAATTGCATTACTTTTATGACTATGAATCCAAAGGAGAGGTTGAAAGTTGTTGCATGTAGAAAATCCACACCTCACTTTTATTTTTAAATTTATGAAATACTCAAGATCATAGATAAGTTTATAATCTTGATTTTTTCTCTTCACGCATTTTTTTGGAAGTTCCGGTTCTGAGTAAATGTGTTCCATATCTATCAAAGTAAATAATTAAACTGACATTGCAAGAATTTTTTAGGTATGTAAGGGTCGAACCAGAATCAAATGCGTAGCGCAAGACGTAAAAAAAAAACAAAAACAAACACATCAAATTTGAAATTTTTACGTCCGTTTGATTTATGTAGGTAACTCACATTTGAATATTAAAAACGAAAAATTATTGGGCGTTACGCCTTACGCGACGTAATTTGATTCAGGTTGGACGCTAAGACTTACAGAATTTTTTAAACGTTTAGTATTTTATTGAAATTCGTTGAAAATGTTGAAATTACAAAGATCAAGTATTGCATTGGTGGATTTCCAATACTGTTACGGAAATCAAGATACTATATTTGAGGAGCCGCAGAACAAAACGTACTTTTTCGCATATTAAATTTTTTTGGGAAATTGAGGTTTATTTATTTCGCCCCTTTAAAAAACTGCATGAACCTGAATATGGTAACAAGTTCTTTGCTTATCAAGAGATGCATCAAACTGCCATAAGTCACCACATTATATGTTAAGGATGTTTAATATAAAACCACTTTTACTTTGAAAAAAGTACGTTTTGTTAAAAAATAATGAAAAAAGTACGTTTTGTTTAAAAATAATTGAAAAACAACGTTTTGATATGCGTATTTTTTTAGACGGTACTATTTTGATCGAGTGTTTTAACAATGTTCTTATTTATTAAAAACTACAAAAGAGCCTCATTGGCCCATATTTAGATACGTTACACACGAATTGGCAAAATTAATGTACCCCATACTGTGGTTGTGAGGTGTAAATAGACCAATAACAAGAAAAAAGCCGGAAATCCTTAACTGGCCTGCAAGAAGGCCTCAAAAAATCTTGGTGGGCATTAATGTATATGGAATATAAGAGTAAAATTACATATTATGAAATTACGAAAAATCTTGCATATGAAATACAATGACAAAAATACGTTTTGATAAAAAAATTAACAAAAAAGTACGTTTTGTTACACACCAATTTTTAAAGAATCCATTTTCTTGATGAAAAACAAAAATAATTAACGCTATGGAAATTTTTTCTGATAGATTTCGAACCAAAAAATGTAAAAAGAACAAAAAATCAATTTGTCAAAAAATGCGAAAAAGTACGTTTTGTTCTGCGACTCCTCATTTATAAAAGAGCTGGCGTTTATGGGCGGAGCTTCGGTGGCTCCTATCTACTATTTATTCAAACCACCTTTTGATTACAGAGAACTTAATAAGGAAATCCAAGATAAGAATTGGGCTTGTAAAGCTGCAGTTCACGGAATAAACTGGACTGATGGAGTTTTTGACTATTGCAGTGTTGGAGACATACTATTACCTCTTAATGAATATGAATATATTTTTGTTGTTGGATTTGAAAAGAAAAAATTTTTAAAAAAATATTTAAAAACTAACATTATAGCTCTGGAAATGTATACAGGTCTAAATAATTTACCAAACTATTTTACTAATTGTCCTTTTCATCGAGAATTACAATTTAAATGTGCCCTTAATAACTTGTTTAAAATATTTATTTTTATTGAAAAATATGATCACTTATTAGAAAAATGCATTAAAGATCAAATAAATGGTTAAAAACTGAAACAATTGCGTTCATTTTGTGTTCAACATTACATACTACAAGATGTTTTATCAATTTATTCATCCGTTTACTACGCTTATTAGTGGACCTTCAGGTTCAGGAAAAACAACATTTCTGAAAAATTTAATTAGTTGTAAAAAATATTTAATAAGTTCACCTATTAACAGAATCATTTGGTGCTATGGTGAAGAAAATGCGAAACCAAATTTTGAAAATATAGAATATTACAATGGAATACCAAATGATTTAGAAAATGAAATAAATGAACCAGTTTTACTTATTCTCGATGATTTAATGATGGGAGCTTTTAATAAAAATGTTTGCGAACTTTTCACTAAAGGATCACATCACAGAAATTTTTCTGTCATTGTGGTAACCCAAAACATTTTTCACAAGTCGTCTCATACTAGAGATATTTCATTGAACTCTAAATATATTGTTGTTTTTTAAAATCCAAGAGATACTATGCAGTTCTATCATTTGGCTAGACAAATTGAACCAGAAAATTCAGTTGAATTAATGAAAATATATAAAGAAGTAACAAACAAACCTCATGGTTATTTATTGATTGACCTTACCCAAAGTATAAACGATTTGTTAAGATACAGGACAAATATTTTTAACGCTAATTTTTGTTATTGTTATTGCGATACCTCTGAAAATGGTATTAGGAAAGAACTTAAAACGATTGAAGGAAAACAAGCATATGTTGTATGTTCTTAAGACTAATAATGGAAAACTACGAAAAGCAATTCTTGAAAATGTCGATGATAATTTCATTAAAACAATAATTGAAATAATTTTCAATACTCTAAACGGAAACACAAAACTAAAATCCAAAGATCATAGAATATTAAAAAGATATAAAAAGGAACTTCGGTTGCTCTCAAAATCAAATGGATCTGTAAAGTCAAAATGACAGGTGCTTATCCAAAAGGGAGGGTTTTTACCGGTATTGCTTACTTCACTATTGGCTGGATTCATTGGAAAATTAATAGAAAATGTCTAATAAAAAAAAATCAATCAGGTTATTTTGTTACATCCAAATACCTATAATTTGATGTTGCAAGATCAGTTAGCATCTGATTTTATTGCAAGAAAACTAATTCCATACTTAAATGATGAAAATATTACCGATTTTAAAAAATGGATTTTGATTAAACAAAAATTAAATATGTTTATGAAAAGAAAAACAAACCCTTTTAAACATTTAGTGGAAAATCATAAATCTGTTCCTGATGAAAACATTAAAAATGATATCAATGTCGAGCCCTTTACCAACAATACATTTGAGAATGGTCAAATCAACAACAATCTGTTTGAAACTCCTGAAAATTTCTCTACCCCTAAGTTACATTTAAAGAAAAAATACATCAAATTTAATGAACGCGATACCCAAAACGACACTCTTACGGATTTTAAAAAAACAAATACAGAAAAAGAGATTGAAGATTCTTCAAAGCAAAAACGGAATTAACGTCATGAAAGTCCAAACAGTGAAAGTCAAAACAGTTTTATCCAAAATAAAACTTCTAAACGAACAAGTTCTACAAAGAAGAAACAGAAGAAAACTAATAAATCTAATGAGAAGGTCATGAAAACAGGTTCAAAACATAGCTACAGTACACGTTCAATGCAAACGGGGCAAAGTTGGCTTAAGTGGATTTCATTATACTAATCAATTTTCAATAAAAGCTATACAAATTAAAATTGTGTTTTATTTATAATAAATTCTTTAAACCATGAACATACAGACTAATTTCTATGTAACATTATTGAGTAACAACTCTTTAGTGGTGTATGAAAATAATGTTTTGGTGAATTTACCAACATTAACATCAAAAGAAGATTGGGAAGTGGGAGTCACTGAATTGCTTTTAAATGATGGATTAACACCATTGCCTGCAATATTATTTATTTATAGCGATATCATTAAACCGAGATGTATTGGCAACAAAAATATAAGATGTTTTCGAGTTTTACCATTTAAAGGAACAAGCACATGTTATGATTTTCAGAATGTTGAATACTATCCATTAGAAATATCAATAATAAACGATATTTCAATTCTCATAGCAAATTCTGACGGAACTTGATATAATTTCAAAGACTCGATAATACCAAACTATATAACCTTGCACTTTAGAAAAAGGATGCAAACGCTATAAATGCAACGATTTTAATAAAATTTAATCAGATGATCAAATGATCGAGATGGATCAAGTTTATCCTGCATACTACTCACAGCAGTTAGGAGGAGGTTTAAGTCATATAGGAACATTATATGTGGCACCAAGACTAGTGCAGCAGGGTCGGGGAATTGGTTCATTCTTTGCCTCACTCTTAAGATCATTAAAACCGTTACTTTATTCTGGAATGAATGCTATTAAAAACCAAGCAGTCGACACTAGTGGCGCTATTATAAATGATTTTGGTCACAAGCCTTTACGAAATATTTTGGAAGAACAGGGAAAAATGGCTATAAATAACACAGTGTTACAAAAATGAATGAAACAGAAAAACCTGGGATGCGATACTTTTTTTCTAGTAGATGTTGTTGAGTACAACAAGATTCTGTCCTTGAAATTTGCGAAACACCTCCAAAATCTTGAGTTACGGGTAAAAAACCGGTTTTTCGAACTTTTTACACTTATAAGCCAGTAACTTTGTTGAATATTAACCGATTATGAATTTCTCGACGGTTTTAGAAAGAATAAACTACTATCTTTCGAAGTTGTTAACATAAAATTTAAGTAATACTAAAACAACTGTGCGTACTTTTCCAGCAAACTCAATTTTTCAAAAAAAATCATTATTTTTTAAGTTTGAAGAAGTTTTATCATATTTTTTTATTTAGGAACCGTACCATTTATTCATTTATTAATAAAGTATATTTATTTAGGAGTAAATTACAACCTTGGTTTTTAAAATCGGGTAAAAATTGACTGAGTTATTAAACTTTTAATAAAAACAAAATTTTGGAATGCCTGCACAATGTTTTTCTACCATCCAACCATAATATGCGGGGTATACTCACTTTGTCATTCTGTGTGAAACACATCGAAATATCGATATAGGGTCCCATTAAGTATATATTTTTGATCAGTGATCGATTCTACGACATTCTAGCTTTGTCCGTCTGTCTGACCGTCCGTTTGTTCATCTGTGGAAGACACGAAACTGTCTAAAATAAAAGAGCTAGACTCCTGAAGTTTTGACACGAATATGCGTTATGTTTATAGGACTGTGAAGTTTGTAAATGGGCTAAACCGGACCAGGGGAAAAAAGTTTCCCTTTGGAGAACTAATGCAACCCCAGAAATACACTATTTTATTTAAAGTTTTTTTGTCTATTTGTTCAACAAATAAAACATTTTTGCGTCATATGAAGTTCATTGACCCGCTGTTGAACCAATGGGAATAAACAATGCCATTTTTTTGGTCCGCTTTCCTTTTAGGTTAAACGAAAAATAAAAAAATATATAAAATTTTATTATTTGAGTGTAAATATTATAATATATAAATTTGTAAACATTAATCGCTAGGGAAGGTGTTCCCAGACAGCATCACCCACAACCCCCCCCCCCCACAAACCCGTGAAACGTCCTTGTAGTTTTTTATTTTCATTTATAGCAAGGAAAAGGTGTCCCAGGCAGGCCATACATCCGCGCCGCTGAGTTCCCCTTCTAAACAACAGTTTAGAACAAGAGCTTTCGCAAAACTTTTTTGCTTTAGAGTTCCATTGTCATTTATACAAGATTTACATTCAACTAAATTATCATGTATTCTACAACCGGACGTCCGCACATGACGGACATCTCTTCAATGTCTTAGAATCGATCAATGATGGAACAAATATATACTTTATGGGACTCTAGACCAATATTTCGCCATCTCTATAATGTCTTAGAATCGATCACTGATCAAAAAATTATATTCGCTGAGAGACTCTGGACCGATATTTTGATGCGTTTCGCACCGAATGACAAAGTGAATATACCCCGTACAACGGTTAGAGGGTATGAAAACATTGTGCAGGCATTTATTCCAAAATTTTGTTTTTATTAAAAGTTTAATAACTCGGTCAATTTTTTACCGATTTTAAAAACCAAAGTTGAGTTTTTCTCACAAATAAATATACTTTTTTAATAAATTCATAAATAATACGGTTCCTTAACAAAAAAATGTGTAAAAACATCTCCAAAGTTGAAAAATAGAGAAATTTTTTAATAAAATTGAGTTTGCTGGAGAAATACGCATAGTTGTCTCAATATTACTTAAATATTATTGTTAGATTTTCGGAAGGTCTCACTTTCTTCTTTCTAAAACCGTCGATAAATTTAAAATCGGTTGGTTTTCAACAAAGTTACTGGCTTATAAGTGTTAAAAGTTCGAAAAACCGGTTTTTTACCCGTAACTCAAGATTTTGGAGGTGTTTCGCAAATTTCAAGTACAGGGTCTTATTGTACTCGACAACACCTACTAGAAAAAAAAGTATCGCATCCCAGGTTTTTTTTCTCTGTCACACAGTGTAATCTAACTGAAAAAGCAATCAAGAAAATTTCTTCAAAATTTCAACGTGGTTCAGGCAAGAGGAGTATAAAACGTCGAAACAAAAAACGAAAGCGTCAGTCTCTTAAACAATCTAAAGTGAAACGCATAAAAAAGAAAAAGAAAATCTCAAAAAGCCGCATAAAAGATATTTTTGCAAAATGAATAATTCCAAACTTATAGAATGTAAGAAAAGTGAACTTGATTTATTTGAACCCCATCCTATTCAAACTAGTATTTTAAACACCGAAGAAGTATCTTACAATCCAATTGCAACTTTAGATAGCCCCAGCTCCATTGAATTCGTTTGCTTAGGAAATGGAGATACATATCGTGACTTATCAGGTGTAACCTTAAGATTGTTGGTGCAATTAAAATCGAAAGATGGCACCGACATAAATGATGATTCTGTTGGAGTTGTAAACAACATATTACATTCTTTATTTCGAAGCGTTTTTGTTTACCTTAATAATGTTCCTGTCTCCCATAGTGATAATAACTACCACTATAAGTCATATATTCAAACATTACTTAATTATGGAACTGATGCATCTCAAACCCATCTAACTTCGTGCGGCTGGTACCCCGATACTTATATTGATGACGAAGTTCATAAAGGGCAAACGCAAATCAACAAATTATTTGCGAAAAGTACTAAAGTTGAGTTGATTGGAAGGGTTCATGGTGACATTTTTAGTCAACCAAAGTTACTTCTAAACAATGTGGACTTAAGAATTGTATTTAATTTGAAGAAACCCTCGTTTTATATGATTGACCCCAATTCAACTGGAGCAGAATTAAAAATTTGGAGGCTCAATTATATATGAATCATATAACTGTTAATCCGGGAATATTACTAGCTCACCATAAAATATTACAACAAAAACCGGCAATTTATCCCTATATATAGAACTGGAATTAAATCTTTCACCTTGTATCCTGGAAATCATAGCTTATCAATCGACAATGTTGTAATTGGTCAACTCCCTACATTTTTAGCCTTTTGTATGATAGGAAACGGTGCATATTCAGGAAATATGAGATTGAATCCATTTGAGTTTCATCATTTCTACTTGCAAACTGTAAATTTGTCAGTTAATGGTGTTCAGATTCCTTCACAAGCATTAGAATTTGATTATTCCAGCATTAAACCGAAAAGTACAAGAGCTTATAATATGCTATTTAATTCTATTGGAATAAAAAATGCTGATAGAGGAATTCATATAAATAAACAATCATTTGATAATGGTTCATTCATTTTAGGATTTGATCTTTCACCTGATCATTCAAATAACGATTTATGCGCAAAGATTTTGAAACAAGGAAATGTGCGTATTGAAGGAAAATTTACACATCCATTTGTGGACCCAGTTACGTGTCTAGTTTACTGTGAATATGATTCTATGATTGAAATTGATAAAAAGAGAAACGTCAAAGTCATTCTTTAAAAAAGAATACCATACAAATTGAAAAAGCACTTAGAAAAAATAAGACAACTAACAAATATTTCCAAGGTGTTTTTCCTTCAGACAACTACCTAAGCGCATAACCAAAAAACCAGCTATCTTTATTGCCAACACCGACCCATCACACAAGTCAGTACAAAATTGGATTGCATTTTATTTCGATGTTTTTAATAATGCTGAATTTTTTGATTCTTATGGACAACAACCATTAAATATGGAATTTTTACAATTTTTAAGGCGAAATAGTAAACGATATAAATTTAATGAGCAACAAGTTCAGGGATTCTTTTCTCAGACATGTGGTCATTATTGCTTGCTCTATAGCTTATTTAAATCACAAAACAAAAACTTGAAATTATTTTTAAAACAATTTAAAAAATCTGATTATATTTATAATGATAGAAAAGTAATTCAACAATGTAAACAATAGAGGTATTCAGAGTCTTGTTGCCACCCCTGGCAATGTAGCAAAAGAGTACTTCTTTCAAAAAATACATGTATTTTGAAAAGTAATTTTGAAAAGTGCTCTTTTACCACCAGTGCCAGGGCTGGCAAGCAAGACTTTGAATACCTCTAATATTTTTCCTGAAATAAAAAAATTTAAATAAAATGTTAATAGTGCATTCACATTGGCGTCGAAACCCCGTTTAACGAGGTTTCGAGCCAAACCTCATGTGAAAATACGTATTTTCCCTTACAAATTGAAACCTTTTTGTAGTGAGGTTTCAACGAATATACAATCGAACCTCGTAAATTTCATAATTTTTCATATTTTAACCACTGTGCGACAATGAAAAATAGAGAAAATGCGAAAATGCCAAAATTAAAAAATAAACAAATTTATTTATTTACAAAATTTCTTCAAATTATTTGTTTATTTAGAATAATAAAAATATAAAACCGAATAAAAAATTGTTTTTGGATAATTTAATTAATTTTTAAAGACATTTATATTTTGTTCTAGTTTTCGAAAACTAGATAAGTGTCAAATTGTCGAGTGTGAACTGTAGTGTTTTAAAATTGAAAACACGAGGTTTCAACGGGGTTTCGAGGTAAGTGTGAATGTACTATAAATAAAAAACTGCCGTATTTAATATAATTTTTATTTATTTATTTTAAAACTTAAACATAGTGAATTATATATTTTTATATTTATAATATTATTAAAATTATTGGGGTATAATTTTAAATTCGAAAATACCCACATTAAAGGCAGACTTGTCTCTACCTTTATATATAACCCCATTTATTCCGTTATCCTGTAGTTTTTGGAACGGATTGTCCGCAGGAAACGTCTTAACAATTCGTTGGGGGAGATATATCCAGAGGCTATCTCCCTCTTCAGTTTCCAAGGTGAGCGTCAACTTGCGCCCGTATTTGGTTTCTTTAAACTTACAATCCGTGATTGCGTATAATTTATTAACGCAGAGGTCATCCGTTTTAGTATAGCCTCCACCGGATGAGGTTTTTGAGGGGTTGTTTAAGTTATATAAAAAATCCATTTTCTTGGTATGCTTCTTTCGAATTGTAGTTTTAAACTGATGATTTGATTTAAGTGCATTCTCGAATATATACCAAATATATACATTGAACCATAATAAATCGCACCAAAAATTGACTATTTTGATTCTTTATCATTTGTTGGTATAGAAACGAGAGATAAAATATTTACTTTATAATCAACTGTCTGTAATCTATAAATTCATTTTGTAATCTATTAGTAAAAAATAAAACATTTTTATTCTTTAATATTTATTTACTTATTTATTTATTAATTTTTAAATGGTATTCTCTAATCAGCTATCTAGCTTATCCATAAAATATATATAAACATTTTTTTTTTTTTTTTTATTATTTTTAATTAATGTGTTAACATTTTTATTTTTTAAAACCTAAAGGTTTTCTGGACAACAACTAATCATTAAGACTGATTCTGCCTCAAAATCAGCCATTTGGTTGTTGGGTATTTGGTATTCCGAATTTAGGAACTCCGCAATGCCTTCTATATCGGGTCCATCATAATATGTTTGTGGTGGACTTGCAAAGTAATTGGGGGGATCGTTAAATTGTCTCTCCATTATTCTCCTCTCTGCATCCAGATATGGTGCAAATTCTGGATCTTGAGACATCCGCACAGTTATTATCGAAGATGAACTTCGGTTCTGCATTTCTATAATTTCTACATCTGATGATAGTTCATTTGATGAAATTCGGTTCTGCGTTTCTATAATTTCTACATCTGATAATAGTTCATTTAATGATATCCCAGGAGAAAAAAGATTCTCAGATTCTCGTAAGTCGGCTCTTATTGGTGTGGAGCTGCGGTTGTGGGAAGTTGAGGGGTCCAAAGTTTCCACTTCCTTCAATACGTCAGGATCTACATCATCCTCGAAACACTTCATCATAATGGTGTGGGTTGTTGATTGGTTCGTATCGTCCACCTCCATCTTATTATTGTGGGAAGTTGATGGGTCCAAAGTTTCCACTTCCTTCAACACGTCAGGATCTACATCATCCTCGAAACACTTCATCATAATGGTGTGGTTTGTTGATTGGTTCGTATCTTCCACCTCCATCTTATTGTTGTGGGAAGTTGAGGGATCCGCAGCTTCCACCGCATTCAACATTTCACTGGTTGCTTCATTCTCGAAATCTTGCATCATTTTGTTGAACATTTTTTTTTTTATTTTTTTATTTTTTTATATTAATTTTGATAAATTTTTAAAAATTTTTAATATAAATTTTGGTTTTGTTATGTTTTTTGAAAATTGTTTAACGTAGTCTATTAACTGATATAGGTTAATATACTAATTGAAAGAAAATTTTATTTTCAGTTTGATTAATTTCAGGGAAAATTCCTCTCTTTTTAAAAAATATGGGAAAATAATTGCAATATTGAAATCCATTGACGATAAGAGATTTAAAGAAATTTAAAATTTCTGCGTTATCTCTTTATTAACTTAGGACAGTTAATTTATTTTATTATATTTGGAAAATCCTTTGACGATAAGAGCTTTAAAGAATTTTAAAATTTTTCACGTAATCTTTATTTACTTAGGACAGTTTATTTATTTTATTATATTATATTTGGGAAATGCCGGTAGTACATTTATGAGCCTTTTATTTACATAGTAATAATCTATGTTTAACTATTTTCTAGGTGATCTACATTTAATGACACTTTGTAACTAAAGAAGATGAAAATATAAAATGCATGTACATTGACACTGATTCATTTGTAATATCATCTGAAAAAGATTTATATCAAATCATTAGAAATAACCACAGTAAGTTCGATACATCAGATTATAACTTGAATAATATATACGATATCATCCTCATGAACAAAAAAAAGTATTAGGAATAATGAAAGATGAAAACTCAGGTAAAATAATGACAGATTTTTCAGGTATTAAAGTAAAAGCATACGCGTACATTGTTGCTGGAAATGATGAGTCTAACCATACTATTAAAAAAATCAACTTTATTACCTGTGATTAGAGGTGTACCGCAAGGGTCAATCGTTGGTCCTCTATTATTCTCGCTTTATGCTAACGATCTTCCCAATCAATTACATCACTGTAAGGCAAGATTGTATGCTGATGATGTTCAAATCTACACCAGTTGTAATTTGTCTGAGATTGAACAATGTGTTGTAACATTAAATGATGATTTGCAACGCATATATGTATGGGCTACCGCAAATGGTTTAAGTATCAACCCTAAAAAATCAAAATACCTTGTTATTGAAAAAAGAAATTCTTCAGTCAACGACAATATACCTTCTTTAAATCTAAATGATAATCGTATAGAAAGAGTTAATTCAGCAAAAAATCTTGGTATTATTTTTAATAGAAACTTATCATGGTCTAACCATATTAATTATGCCTGTGGTCGTACGAACTCTATGCTGAGAACACTCTGGTCCACACAGTATTGCACACCTGTTAAAATAAGAACACTTTTAGCTAAAACCTACTTAATGCCTATTCTGATGTATGGATGCGAGTTATTTGCCAAATGTGATTATAGAAGCCAGCAAAAACTTGAGTCAGTGTTTAACGGTGTTATACGTTATGTTTATGGTGTGAAAAGATTTGATTCGATTTCATCTTTCACAACTAAATTATATGGTATTCAGTTTGAAGATCTACTTAAAACTAGAGTACTGATATTTATGCACAAAATCGTTTTTACCCAACAACCACAACATTTGTATAACCGCCTTACCTTGTGTAGATCGAATAGAGGAAAACAAATTATATTATTCAGACACCACAGTTTAATATCAACTTGGCAATTTTTCATTAATGCAATTCGTCTTTGGAGTCGACTCCCGCAGGACAATCAAATTATAAGTGACGCACAGAACTTTAAAAAAGAACTTTTTATACATTTTTCCAAATAATTTTTTTTTTTTCTCAATTAAACAATTTAAATTATTCATCTTATTGATTATTTCAATTATTATTTTTTTTTTCTCTGATTTTAGTTTGGTTTGATTTTTCAATTATTTTGATTCTTTATAATCATGCCATTTTGTCAATTTTAATTATTTTAATAATACAATTTTAATTTTATTTTTTTATTGTTAATTTTAAGAAATATTGTAAACATTATCCTTTGCTAATGAAATGTTCTATACTGCAATAAGAGGCTCTTAGTCTTGTGTGTAGAATTGAATAAAGAAACTATTATTATTAAAAAAATTAAGGGAGTAAAAAATTCAGTTGTAAAGAAAATTAGAATTTAATCGTTATAGAGAGGGTATACTTAACCTGACCAACCATCCCGCTTTTGGCGGGATTATCCCGCTTTTTGATGGCTCATCCCGCCTTGAATTTCCATCCCGCTTTTTAAGCAAAAGTCCCGCTTCATCCCGCTTTATCCCGCTTTTTGGCTTTTGGACCAAACTACATTTTAAATTTTTTTTTTTTAATATTTTGAGTAAGATATTTTGGGCATATTAACAATTTCTTACCGTGTAAAGAAAATGTTATGAAAACTCAAAAAATAATGTTTACAAGAGAACACTCTTGTACCGATTTATATCATAAATAATACCCTTTTTTGTCAAATTAAATTTTTATTTAAAAATTTTTAATTTTGACACTTCCAATATTCCGATAAAAAATTTCAATAAAGAAAGTATAAAACTTTTATATGTTTCCTTCACAAAATTTCTCGGATGTTAAGACATATTTACTACAGAAAAGCTCTCACGGCCGTATTCAAAATGAAAAACGAGTGCCTTATATCGAGTGTCTAACTTTTTTATTCGCAATTTTCCATAAGGGAAAGTAAGGCCCTCGATGGAAGGCACTCATTTTATTATTCTTATGAAGACAAAAGAATCTTAACATCGTTTGAAAAGCTTCATCTAGTAGAAAACTTGATATAAAAAAGATCGTACGTCGATGTTATTCATTCGTTTCTCATTTTAAATACGGCCGTTAGATTCTAAAATATTTTTTATATAGAAAAATAACGTTTTTCTGGGAAATGTTCAGATTCTCAAACCCTTTTCATATAAAAAAGTTCTTTAATACTCAGGTCATAGAAAAACTCTCAGACTTAACATTTTACTAAAGAAGATGTCTCAGATTCTAAGACATTTTATAGAAATAATCTGAAATTCGTAGACATTCTTTCTATATAAAAATTTCCAAATTCTGATACACTTTACTCATAGAAAAATTATAAATAATTCACATATTTTAAAGTAGTTCTCAGATTCTAAGAACTTTTTTGTATACAAAAATCCTTAGATCATCATTTTTCGTTAAAGAAAAATCTACGATTTTAAAAAAATTGTCGCTTTCTAAAATATTTTTCCTAAAAATAATTCTGATACCATTTTCTAAAAAATAAACCTTAACATCTTCGATAGAAAATATTTGAGAATGGGAAAATTTTACAGTTTTGATGGCTTTTAATGATTTCTAAGGTAATTCCTATGATCCAGCAACATTTTTCATATAGAAAAATTATTAGATTCTTCGAAAAAAAAATTGACGGATTCAAAGACACATTTCCTATAAAAATTTTCTCAGAATCTTCCAACATAAAAAAAAACTTAGATTCTAAAATAGTTTTTAAACAGAAAAATTCTATATTTTCGTAAAAAAATTCTAAGAGCTTGAAAAATATTTCTCATAAAAAACCACTTAGATTCTAAAACGTTTTTCCTGTAGAAAAGTTCTCCGATTTTAGAATTTTTTTTCCAGAAAAATTCTTGTCAGATTCTGAAATATTTTTTTCTAAGGAAATTCCCAGATTCCCCATAGATTCTTAAAAATTTTTCCTGCAGAGAGAAGAATTCTTAAACATAAATAAATAAATTAATTCTGTAAACATTATTTTTACAAGCAATTTTTTTTTTTACAAAAATACTAAAAAAAAGTTTGTAATGAAAATAAAATTCCCCATAGATTCTTAAAAATTTTTCCTGCAGAGAGAAGAATTCTTAAACATAAATAAATAAATTAATTCTGTAAACATTATTTTTACAAGCAATTTTTTTTTTTACAAAAATACTAAAAAAAAGTTTGTAATGAAAATAAAATGTTTCTAATCAAAATTTTTATACATATTTTTTATTAAAAATATAACAATTTCGTAAATTTATTTCCAACATTTTGTTCATTGTGGAGAGTATTCATGGGTTCGGTCAATTTAACTTATTAAAAAAATCCCGCTTTTTAGACCCAAATCCCGCTTTTTCAACCTTTCTATCCCGCTTTTCAGTCAAAAGCTGTTGGTCAGGTTAGGTATACTAGATAAAAAAATTGTTATGGACAACAGCATGTTATTAGGAGTAGGGCTCGTAAATTATATACAGAAATAAAATAAGTTAAAATTATAAGGTTGATAAGAGATATGTTATGTCAGATGGTATAAACACATTAGCCTGGGGTCATAATAAAATAAGTGATTGTTCTTTATAATATAAGTATTGTATAAATGTATATATGGACAATTGTCATTAACTTTTAATACTTGTGATATTCTCTTAATTTCGCAACAACTTTTTAATTTGTAAATAAGGTGGCGCCTGTGAATGAAGATAAGTTAAGGGAACGTTAAAAAGTAATTGTGCAAAGGTACAGCGCAAAGGGTCTAATGTTCATGGTAAGAAATGTTTAAAATTGAAAAATGTAAAAAAAAACCGCTTGATATACTTACGAAATTTTTCGTCCAATGTTTCATATTGTTGGGTGAGTTAAAGCTATTACTCCGAAATTAATATCGCTTAATCGGTAGACTTGGGAAATTATTTGTTGTAGGTTTTGTGGATGTGCCATTAATAAGAAAAAAGTTACATGGACTTAAATCTTTGATACAAATTTTTTCAATTTTTCGAGGTTTTTTGATTGTAGCTTTTGGTGCAAACTGTAATTTCAAAATTCAAATACACATGGTAAAAGCCCTTGTAAATACAATCTATGATTGATTGAAGCGATGTATTATGTGTTCGCAATGGTTACAAAGCTGCAGCTCTCCAAACATGGGACGAAAAAACTTGAATTTTTTAAAAAGTCTGTTTTTTGCTAGGCACACTCCCAGTTTTATTCCGGATGGTTCCGAATGCTTTGTAAACTTTAGAATTAACCATTTCACACTTGATTTACAAACGCACCAAAAAATATTCAATTGCAAAAATTTTATGAGCATTTTAAATTTTTTGCAAAATTTCGGTATTTTAGTTTTGCATTATTTGACAGCCAAATGTGCATGGCTGAAAATTGAACATGTAGAAAAATGGTATATGCAAATATAATAAATCATGGAAAGCAACATTGATCAAAAGTTAATATTGGCGAATTCCGCGGTGTTTTTCAGTTTTCACTTTTTTGTAAGGCACATCCAGGCCGCTAATAGAAATTGGTCGGTGATAGGCGCGTTTGGTAGTCATTTTAATGCTCTATCTTCAATTAATTCGCATCCGAAAAAATTGAACGTTTAAGCGGTTTTTCGGTTGTTTTAAATTTTTGATACTTTTAAATTTAATGCTTATATAAAATCTTACATTACTTAAAAAAAGTAGAAAAGAAATGTATTTTGATAGATTTTAACATGTCTTATTAGAATAATATTTCAAAATTGGTCCATTGATTTTTGCAGTAGCGAAAATCGCGAAAAAAACGCTAAAATTTGTTATAACCTTAATAAAATTAGTAATAACGTTAAAAACTTTTGCAATAACCTTAATATTATCATTATAGATCATACTTTGAATAGTTTCAATATTAAGTGAAGGGCAACACCAGGTGTATTCGATTACCTTACTACAATCTACTATTTTTGCTCAATTTACTACAGCTGGAAATTTTCAATACAAAAAGCAAACAAGACTTTCCAGTTATAGAAAAGAATAGTAAGAAATTTGGGTAATCGAATAGACCTACTGTAAAATCAGACTTTAAATATTAAAAAAAAAAGTAAATCAAAAATTATTAAATTTTTTTTCAAAAATGTTCCTTTTAAACCACTGATGTTTCTTACCTATTAGAGATAGAATAATAGTGATAACTAAGAATTTGTTGAGATTTTTTTAATGCTTTTGGCAATATTTTTTAAAAAAAAATTAAACCGCTGGGAACATTTTTATTTTCAAAATATTGGAAAATGTGCCGAAAAAAATTGGCTTAATGCAAATATCTCAATTTAGCAAAGATTATATGCATGTTTGAATGTTTATTTAAGCATAATATAAAATGGTACGTTCGGATAAAAAATTAAATTTTGACAATTTTTTTAAAAATGTTAAATTTAAGCCACCATAGTTTTGGGTGTGATCGCTCAAATTAATGCACGTGGACGGATTTGAATTACTTAATTATAATTTTATTTACCTACAAAAAATTATCAATGTGCCACGAAAAAAAAGTCGCAATTTTTTTTTCTTAAGTATTAAAATTTAATGACACTTGTCCATATATCCTTTATGGGGTCCTACATCACTATTACAAAAGGAATGACAAACTTATTTACATACTCTTTCACTACAGTGGAGGGTATAGAAAATAACAATAAAAATAAGATTTATTATTTATCAAAAACAAACTTAGAAAAAAAAACTTAGGCAAAGATTCTGAAATATTTTTCTTTTGTGAAAAATCACACAGATCCTTAAAAATATTTTTAAAAAATTTCAGATTGTAATAAATTGTATTAAAAAAAAAAATTCCATAAACAGTCGTACACTCAAAATAATCACTCTGTTAAATTAAAAAGTTACTCTGCTGAGCCAGAAGAAAATACCATAGATTTCCAACCATCAAGATTTTTTGTTATTTTACGAAGAAATGTCTGTAAAATGAGTTTGATAATTTACAGAATTATCTGCAATGCGCACACGAAACGTTATTTTTTAATTTCTCATTTAAATTCATTTTTTAAGTGGCAACTATAAGAATTCTTATTCATTTTCTTCGACTGTACACTGAAAAAAAAGACATAACTAAATTTAAAATATGTCTTTGAAAATTTATCATGAATTTTCCTAAAATTTAGTTAAATTTAACTTCAAAATGAGAAATTTTCTTAACTATGAGGAAAAAATTTTAGTTCATTTACTTATAATTAGTTCAAAGTTTTCTTTAAACGGATTTTTTAAATATTAGGAAAAAAATTCTTACTGCCAAAGAAATTTTCCACAAATCTAAGAATCGTATCTTTATTTTTAAGACATATTTCTTAAAAAACAATTTAGTTCAAGTTTAGTTAAAATTTACTAAAAAAAACATCATCGTATTTCTCTTCTTTGAATTGAGGAAGTGTGCTTCTTAGAATTTAGTTAATGACTTCTGAGAATTTAGTAAATAACTTCTTAGAATTTAGTTAAAAATTCAAAATGGCGATATCTCGAAAACTAAGCGAGATAGAGCGAAACGGATGAAATTTTTAAAAGAAAGACTACAAAGAAAAATATGGAATAGCCTAGCTCTGCATATCTGTCGGGGTCTCAAGACCCTAATTTTAGATCTAAAATTTGAAATTCCCGAGATTTTATATATACACATATCTCGGTAAATACTGCCAACACGAAAAAACGTCCAACGGCATTTTTGTAGGTCTTGACTCGTAGAACACTTCCGCAAAATACCCGAAAGCCCTCCGATTAATAGTTTTTGAGTTATCCGGTTTTTAAGATTCTCAAGACCCTATCAGGCCCCTTATTACCGTATCTCAAAAACTAAGCAAGTTAGAGCGAAACGGACACAAGTTTTGGTTCAAAATCTATGGGGACCCTTAAAGGACCCAACGGGGTCTCGAGTTAAATGGGGTCCGAACCCATGGGTCCAGGGTCTAGACCCAATCTATTTCTAAAATTTGAAGTATAATTTTTCCCATTTTCTAGTTAAAATTGGCTTAAAATTAAATAACTTTATTTTCCTTATATTTGGGAAAATTATGAACTAAAAACAAGAAAAAAAATCTTTGGAGCCAAATCATTCCCTCTTTTTCTCAAAATTGAGTTAATTTTCCCAGATTTTAGTTCACTTTTTTTTTGAGTGTATGTCGCATCGTGGGCGATATGTCATTTACGGTTTTGGGCGATAAGACCTTGGGCGCTATGTCCGTACACTCACATAAGAAATCGGTTGGAATGAGGTTGCCATAACCGCAATACGGTTGTCGTAACCGGCTTGCGGTTGTCCCAACCGTACGCGGTTGCAGCAACCGTAAATTGAGGTTGTTATAACTTTTTTTAAAAAATTTTTCTGCCAGTTGCCACAAAATTAAAAAAAAGTTGCTACAACTGCAAACCCCGGTTGTAGCAACCGTAAATAACGGCATTTGCCGGTTCCCTCAACTGATAATTAAAACAGTTGCTACAACTTCCAACCCTGGTTATGGCAACTGTAAATTGAAAAAATTTTTAACGTCATAAAATTAAAAACCAAAATACAAAAAAAAATTAACAAAAAATAAAAATCTGAAGAATATACATTAGACCACCCAAATTTGCAAAAGTATATTTTTGTTCGCTCCACCGGCAGTTTCTGATAGATTGGCCATAAAAAATAATATCTGTGTAAGAACTGGATCTCTCGGTTGCATACAGGCCAGTCGATTTGAACTTTTGACCCCAAAAGTGACCTAAAAGCACTACAAAGCTTTTAAGAGCCATAACTCGTAAAATATGCGTTTTTCCAAAAAATACTATATAAGTTTTATTTTGCAGAATAAGAAAGCAAACATTTCCTTCATACAAATTTTTAGCCTAAGTCTAAGACATCGTGGTGTTTTTGGCGGTTAAAATAAAAATTTATGTGAAGACTTCATTTAAAACGACCCTCGTTAAAATTTGGACGGAGACTCAAATAGTCGGTATCCATTATTTTGTAGAGTAAGATATGTAGTTTTCATAAACCAATTACATTTGAAATTTATATGGGTAATTTCATTACAGAAGAGCCCAAAACTGACTTTGAAGTTTTGATTATCCAAATGCTGTATACAAATTTGTAAAATTACTTTATTTTAAAAGACCCTCGTTAAAATTTTAGTGGATTACAATCGGTTTCCATGATTTTGAAGAGTTAGATGTGCACTCATTGGAAATTATTTGGGGAATTCCAGGCCAAATCACTCACTTTTAGACCCGACCCCCTTCGATTAATTTTTTTGGATATATTTTAGTACGTATTAAATGCAACTTTCACTCAAATTTTCAGACTTTTATACCAAGTTGGTGTTGAGTAATCAATTTTTTAAAATGGCGTTTTTTTTCAAAAAAAAAAAAATAAAAATTGAAATTTTCCATTAATTTTGACCAGTAAAAATATAGATATCTTAAAATAAGTTGGACGACGTTTTGTTGGTATTTAAATGTAGTTTTTGAAAAAAAAAAATATTTAAATATTATTCGAATTAATTATCACTTATTTTTTAACGTATAAAATTAAAATCGAATTTTTGAAAAAGTCCGAAACCTTCGATATTTTTTTTTTTAAGTCTAAAAATTCTACTCTAAATTACACAATTTTTAATCCATAATTCGAGATGTGAGCACAATTAGTTCTATTTTTTCAAATTTTGAAAATTGCATTTTTTTTTAGACTGTGGTATATTTTATATGGTGCTCCAAAATAATTAAATTGGAAGACATTAACCATAACTTACCCTAGATACATTCATTTGTTGGTAAAAATATGTCTCATAAAAATTTAGGTTTTTTGGACATGAGTAAGGCGTCCCGCCTCGGCCTTGAATTTTAAAAAAACGGATTACAAGGAAAAATATGATTTTTTTCTGTTTTCTCATTTTTTTTTTGTATTTTAAGTTAAATTTGAATTCAGATGGTTAAAGAATTTTGATTTGGAGTAAAATGCCTCTCTAATAAGGTACTAAAAACTAAAATCGGTTGAAAATCAGCCAAGTTATTAAAACTTCCCCAGGCATCTAACGTGTGGCAGACCACTTAAATACAATCCGAATCATGAAATTCATTGAAATTTTCTACTGTAATAACATTTTTTTATTCTTCAAGTTCAAAAGTAATAAGATGCCAAGTATTTTTCATATAGAATTTTGCTAACATGTTTTCAATTAATGCTAAAAATGCCTGTACTTTTCAACACTTGTTTGAAATCTGCATTTTTAACTCTTCAAAATCATGGAAACCGATTGTAATCCACTAAAATTTTAACGAGGGTCGTTTAAAATAAAGTAATTTTACAAATTTGTATACAGCATTTGGATAATCAAAACTTCAAAGTCAGTTTTGGGCTCTTCTGTAATGAAATTACCCATATAAATTTCAAATGTAATTGGTTTATGAAAACTACATATATTACTCTACAAAATAATGGATACCGACTATTTGAGTCTCCGTCCAAATTTTAACGAGGGTCGTTTTAAATGAAGTCTTCACATAAATTTTTATTTTAACCGCCAAAAACACCACGATGTCTTAGACTTAGGCTAAAAATTTGTATGAAGGAAATGTTTGCTTTCTTATTTTGCAAAATAAAACTTATATAGTATTTTTTGGAAAAACGCATATTTTAAGAGTTATGGCTCTTAAAAGCTTTGTAGTGCTTTTAGGTCACTTTTGGGGTCAAAAGTTCAAATCGACTGGCCTGTATGCAACCGAGAGATCCAGTTCTTGCACAGATATTATTTTTTATGGCCAATCTATCAGAAACTGCCGGTGGAGCGAACAAAAAAATACTTTTGCAAATCCCATACATTTTTTGGGTGGTCTAATATACATACATACCGTCGCTGCGCCTAAAAATGGAGTCATGTGTAGTTTTTTAAATTTTTTTTATTACATCTTTATGATCCCCTATTGGTCATACGTTTACACACTAAACCGTTTTTTGATATCTTGATTGGTTCAAAAGTTAGTAAAAGGAGCTATGTGTTCGTCATACTATAAAAGGTCTGAAAAAGGAGTTATGTGTTAAGCTACACATAACTTTTTTTGATAAAAAAGTAACAGCACGTGACAAAATGGACCACTATTTTAGTAATATGAGGTTCACACATAGCATCCAAATATTTTGAATGAATTTGTCAAGATTTTTTGGAAAATATATGCAAATTTTCATCCTGTTATCTAAATCCTAAATGGCGGGTAATAAAGCCTTGTGAAAGCAATAAATCATTGATGGCGGTAAATTTTAGTATTTAAAGTACAGCATCTTTCGCAGATGTCAATTTATGTCAAAGCTCTTAAATATTTACAAGAAAAAGCAAAAAATCAGCACCAGTTTTGCGAAAAATCTGTTGTTCGCTGTTTAGTGAAGAGCTTTTAAATATCAAAATTTTAAGGACCTTGTCTAACTAATGTCGCTTTAAACCGCCAACAAACTATTTTTAGTCTTTGTCCCTCTCGAAAAGAAATTAACAATAAGAATGGTTTCATAAGCAAAAGGAGTTATGTGTAAAAAATATTTCCATTTATTTAAATTTTGTTCCAAAAAGTACTTAAAAACGGAGTTATGTGTATGTTTTTTGAAAATTTCTGCACCATTGGAAAACCGCTAAATGTTTCATAATTGTTTTGCAGTATGTGGATAGCATATCGGTACAAGAATTTTTTGTAGAACAAACTTTTAAAAAATATCGCGAAGGGAAGAAAATAAACAGTTTTTTTGCTCTCCTGAACACTTGCTCCAAAACACATGACTCCATTTTTAGGCGCAGCGACGATACATAGATGTACAATATTTAAATAATTTCGTTAGAGATAAATCAATGTACGGATAACGCGAAAATATGTAAGTGATAGTCACCTAAAAAAGGAAATTGCGATAGTGAAATGTTTTTTTTTAGTTAAAATCAAGGGAAGAAATCAAGCTGAAACAACGTACATAAATATATCAAGGAGTTGTTTTTGAAGAAAATGGTGCTCGAGGAGATAAGATAGAGCTCCCGTTTGTGCTAGAAACACATTTTAATCTTAAAATGCATTGCGTTTGTATACAGATGTAAACAATTTTTATCTTGCTAAACATATGTCTCGACATATTTTAACAGGTAATCTATAGAAAAAACTGCTCAGATTCTGTAATATTCTTCAATAGATAAAATGTCACAGCATCTGAGACTTTTCTATAGAAAGTCTTTCTCAGAATCTGAGACTTTCTATAGAAAATCTGTCTCAGAATCTGATACTTTTTCTACAGAAAAACTGTCTCAGAATCTAAGGCTTTTTCTATAGAAAAACTGTCTCAGAATCTGATACTTTTTCTATAGAAAAGCTGTCTCAGAATCTGCGACTTTTTCTGTAGAAAAACTGTCTCAAAATCTGAGACTATTTCTTTAGAAAAACTGTTTCAGAATCTGAGACTTTTTCTATAGAAAAACTTTCTCAGAATCTGAGACTTTTTCTATAGAAAAACTGTCTCAGAATCTGAGACTTTTTCTATAGAAAAACTGTCTCAGAATCTGAGACTTTTTCTATAGAAAAACTGTCTCAGAATCTGAGACTTTTTCTATAGAAAAACTGTCTCAGAATCTGAGACTTTTTCTATAGAAAAACTGTCTCAGAATCTGAGACTTTTTCTATAGAAAAACTGTCTCAGAATCTGAGACTTTTTCTATAGAAAAACTGTCTCAGAATCTGAGACTTTTTCTATAGAAAAACTGTCTCAGAATCTGAGACTTTTTCTATAGAAAAACTGTCTCAGAATCTGAGACTTTTTCTATAGAAAAACTGTCTCAGAATCTGAGACTTTTTCTATAGAAAAACTGTCTCAGAATCTGAGACTTTTTCTATAGAAAAACTGTCTCAGACTCTAAGACTTTTTCTATAGAAAAACTGTCTCAGAATCTGAGACTTTTTCTATAGAAAAACTGTCTCAGCATCTGAGACTTTTTCTATAGAAAAACTGTCTCAGCATCTGAGACTTTTTCTATAGAAAAACTGTCTCAGCATCTGAGACTTTTTCTATAGAAAAACTGTCTCAGAATCTGAGACTTTTTCTATAGAAAAACTGTCTCAGAATCTGAGACTTTTTCTATAGAAAAACTGTCTCAGAATCTGAGACTTTTTCTATAGAAAAACTGTCTCAGAATCTGAGACTTTTTCTATAGAAAAACTGTCTCAGAATCTGAGACTTTTTCTATAGAAAAACTGTCTCAGAATCTGAGACTTTTTCTATAGAAAAACTGTCTCAGAATCTGAGACTTTTTCTATAGAAAAACTGTCTCAGAATCTGAGACTTTTTCTATAGAAAAACTGTCTCAGAATCTGAGACTTTTTCTATAGAAAAACTGTCTCAGAATCTGAGACTTTTTCTATAGAAAAACTGTCTCAGAATCTGAGACTTTTTCTATAGAAAAACTGTCTCAGAAACTGAGACTTTTTCTATAGAAAAAGTCTCAGATTCTGAGACAGTTTTTCTATAGAAAAACTGTCTCAGAATCTGAGACTTTTTCTATAGAAAAACTGTCTCAGAATCTGAGACTTTTTCTATAGAAAAACTGTCTCAGAATCTGAGACTTTTTCTATAGAAAAACTGTCTCAGAATCTGAGACTTTTTCTATAGAAAAACTGTCTCAGAATCTGAGACTTTTTCTATAGAAACACTGTCTCAGAATCTGAGACTTTTTCTATAGAAACACTGTCTCAGAATCTGAGACTTTTTCTATAGAAACACTGTCTCAGAATCTGAGACTTTTTCTATAGAAACACTGTCTCAGAATCTGAGACTTTTTCTATAGAAAAACTATCTCTTCTATAGAAAAACTGTCTCAGAATCGGAGACTTTTTCTGAGCCTTTTTCTATAGAAAAACTGTCTCAGAATCTGTGACTTTTTCCGAGACATTTTTATTATAGAAAAGGATTCAGAGTTTTCTTATAGAAAAATTTTCAGATTCTGAGTTATTTTTCTCATAGAAAAAGTCCTAAATTCTGAAATATTTTTCCTTTAGAAAAAGTCTCAGATTCTGAGAAGAAAATTCTTTGTATCGGATTTTTAGTAAACGAATTAAAACCTCTTAAAAATGTTACATTAAGTTTATTATTTTTAGTATTAAGTCATTTATATAACTATGTATATTTTTTTTCAAACAATAAAAAAGCAAAAAAAAAAATTAAAAAACGTTTTTTATAATTGGTATTTATTTTGTATTTTGGCATAATATCGAAAATATATTAAACACAGCTACGGGACAACCGGCAATATGGGACAACCGGCAATACGGTTGCCATAACCGGCAAATGCCGTTATTTGAGGTTGCTGCAACCGGCATTTGTCGGTTGCCACAGCTGTAAATTGTCGGTTGCTACAACCGTATATTTACCGGTTGCAGCAACCTCAATCTGAGGTTGGAACCTTGTACGGTTGAGACAACCGTATTTTGCTGTGAGTGTACCCTAGAAAACTTTACTTTGCTTAGAGGGTGGGTTTAATGCATGGATTTTGTAATCCCTAAGCCCGGCCGGAGGCCGGCTACACAGAAAAATTTTTTTTGTTAAACAATCTTTAGATTAAAAACACTGCCAATAAAAAATTGGTGCCTCTAAACCCCTCTAACAATAAGTTCAGAGATTCCTGGTATATGTGGTTTTTTAATTTAAAGATAGTCAAACAAATTTTTTTTCTGCGTAGCCGGCCTTTGGCCGGGCTTAGGGATTACAAACTCCATAAATTAATTTAGCGGCTTCGCTAAATAAATTTTTTTTGGGTAGCAGGATTTACGGGGAAATATATTTCCACATTTTCAACTGATATGGCTTTATTTCCACTTTGGTTGCAAAATCAATATGACTTTATTGCTCAATCGTGTTGGTAATAAAGCCATATGGCCTTATATCCCATTGAATTGAGAAATAAGGCCATATGGCCTTATTGCCTGTGCCTTTATTTCACCCCCCTACCCCCCCGACTTTTTTTGCTTAACTTTCTTTAAATTAAAAACCCACATTCCAGGAACCTCTGAACTCAGAGGGGCCTAGAGGCACCATTTTTTTGTTAGCAGGATTTTTAATTTAAAGATTGTTTAACAAAAAAGTTCTTCTGTGTAGCCGGCTTTCAGCCGGGCTTAAGAATTACAAACTCCATTAATTTAGCGGCTTCGCTAAATAATTTTTTTTTGGGTAGCAGGATTTTAGTGGAAAATTTTTTCCACATTTTCCCCTACACTCTCCGGAAATTAATGATGAATACTTTTATAAATTTTCAAATGAGTAATAAAGCCATATATGGCTTTATTTCCAACAGTGGTTGGTAATAAGGCCATATGGCTTTATTTTTAAACTCATTGGGAAATAAGGCCCCCCCACCTAAAATATCATACACTTTTTAAAAAATGACAAAAAAAAAAGAAAAAAATCTAAAAATTAAAAAAAATTGTAAAAAAAAAACATTCAAAAACTAAAAAAAAATAAAAAAAACTTAAAAAATATTAACATTTTGAAAAATAAAAAAAAAAACACATTAAAAACCTTAATTAAACCTTTAAAAAACACAAAAAAAATGAAAAAAAAACACAAACAAATTAAACAAAATTAAAAAAAAAACCTAAAAAAATTATAAACCTTTTGAAAAACCTAAAAAAAAACTTAAAAAAACCTAAACAAATTATAAACCTTTTAAAAACCCCTTTTGAAAAACCTAAAAAAATATAAACATTTTGAAAAATTAAAAACATAAATAAAATAACAAAACCTTAATAAAACTTAAAGAAAACACAAAAAAAATTTAAAAAAAACACGAAAAATTAAAAAAAAATCTAAAAAAACTTAAAAAAACCTAAAAAAATATAAACCTTTTGAAAAACCTAAAAAACTTAAAAAAAAACCTAAAAAATTATAACACTTTTGAAAAACCTAAAAAAACCTTTTGAAAAACCTAAAAAAACTTAAAAAACCTAAAAAATTATAAACCGTTTGAAAAACCTAAAAAAAACTTAAGAAAACCTTTTGAAAAACATAAAAAAAATTTTAACATTCTGAAAAATTAAAAAAAAAGCACATTAAAATCCTTAATAAAACTTAAAACAAAAACACAAAAAAAAAACACAAAAAAAAAAAACACACAAAATTAAAAAAAAAAAAAAAAAATAAAAAAAACTTTAAAAAATCGAAAAAAATTATAAACCTTTTGAAAACCTAAAAAAACTAAAAAAAACACAAAAAATCATAAAAATTTTAAAAAACCTAAAAAAAAATCTGAAAAGCCCAAAAAATCATAAAAATTAAATATACCCTAGTAAAAAAAGAAAAAAAGTTCATGACTAATTAAATCCCAAATATGGCGGATACAATTACTTTAATAAGTATCTACGGGTATAATTTATGATCTAGCGGGATAACCTTATATATAATGTGATACGTGAATTGGGTCTATATAATTATATCAGTTGGAGAAAACTGATACGATTAAATATAATTTAAAACCATTATAACTGACCATATATTGCTCCTTATAACGCCATATAAGTTGGATAACATTATATATAATCATATACACTTTATGTAATGATATATACAAAATTATGTTCTTTATGTAGAGCAATATCTAACCATATATATTTATTAGAGGTGTCCTTAAAAACGAAAATCACCTTTTTATACCTGGTAGGGTCCTATATTGTTCTTTAGTATCTAAAAATGAGTGAGCCAAAATTTGGGGACAATCAGCTAAAAATGACTCGTGCCGAAAATGGATTGAAGTTTTGGGACATTCTTATAAGAACGAAAAACTCGTTTTTTCTAGTTTTTGGAAAAACATTGGTATTTGATATTTTTTGTTAAATTTTTTGTGAAATAATATGAAAATGGTACTAAATTACCTTTTCAAAACGACTAATAAAATTAAAATCGGATGAAAAATAAGCATTTTACGCATACATGCCCCAGACCATTGTATGGTTTTTAGAGCCAGAATTTCAAAATTTTCAAAATTTTTAGGCAAAAAAATAGTAAAAGTTTAATTTTACTTTATGATCAAATTGAAAACATGTTTAAGATTAAAAATAGCAGATATGGTAGTCAAGCTTTTTTTTATTTGGCGCGGGTAGTGATAACATTTCCGCGGATTCCAAATAAAATGCGTTTTTCTACAATAATTAAGCAAATTTTATGAAAATTTGTGCTCTATTTTACGGATCGAAGTGTAAAACGTAAATTCTGTAACTTTTGAGAAATCGGATATATGCAGATATTTTGTATTATAGAAAAGTATAACGTCTCAAATTTGTCATTTCACCTCGACGAAAAGGGGTTAAAGATGCCCGAATTCTCAAAAAATTTATAGAATTTATGTATTTCACTTCGTATAATACAATACAGAAATTGTTTCCCATATTTGCTAAATTATTTTAGAAAAACTCATTTTCTTTGGAATCCGCGGAAATTATATCACTACCCACGCCAAATGAAAAAAAAGTTAGACTACCATATATGTTAGTTTTTATCTATAACATGTATTTAATATAATTATAAAGTAAAATTAAATTTTTTTATTTTTTTGCCTAAAAATGTTGAAAATTTTCAAATTTTGGCTTTAAAAACCATGCAATGGTCTGGGGCATGTATGCGTAAAATGCTTATTTTTCATCCGATTTAAATTTCTTTAAGCTTTTTGGAAAGGTAATTTATTACCATTTTCATATTACTTAACAAAAAAATTAACAAAAAATAGCATATACCAATATTTTTCAAAAAACTAGAAAAAACGTGTTTTTTCATCAGATAAGAGTGTCCCAAAACTTCAATCCATTTTCGGCACGAGTTATTTTTATCCTATTGTCTCTAAATTTTGGCTCACTCATTTTTAGATACAAAACTACAATTTAGGACCCTACCACGTATTAAAAAGTGATTTTGAAAAATTGCCTTAGTCGTTAGGACCAGGGTTGGCAACCGATACCCACCTAGAATAACGGTATTTGGCTATTGTACCGCAACCAATCAAGATATGGACATTTTCAAAAGCGATTTTTAAAGCTGATGAAATTTCTAGTATTTTAAATGTGTCACTTCGTGTTTCTACCGGTTCGTTTTAGTTATATAGGCCACTACCGTTATAATACCGTTTCAAACGGTGTTATAAAGGTATTGACCTATATTTCGAAAACGAACAGGTAGAAACACGAAGTGACACATTTAAAATACTAGAAATTTCATAAGCTTTCACAATCGCTTTTGAAAATGCCCATATCTTTATTGGTTGCGGTACAATAGCCAAATACCGTTATTTTAGGTGGGTATCGGTTGCCAACCCTGGTTAGGACACCTTTAATATTTATGTCTTATAGTCTCAATTTATTTTATATTGTATCAGTCCGGATCAAACTGATAAAACCAGATAGACCCATTTTACGTATCATATTATATATAACACTATCTGTTCAGATCTTGTAGGATAACCGAAGATAATATTTGAAACAATTGTGTCCACCATATTTGGGATCTAATTTGTCACGGCTATATATAACTCTTTTTTACTCGGGTATGGTTTGAATTGAGAAAGGTGTGAAAGAAAAATTTATTTTTCTAAAAATTTTTAAGACATCCTAGTTTGTTTCTTACTAGTTTCATATAATCCAGTTATTATAATCATCAGAAAAACTTTTAATGTCAAATTTATTTAGTTAATAGTAATTAAAAAAATTAAAAAAAAAACTTGAAAAAAAATTAAAAAACTTCATGCGCATATCAAATCATAAACATTTTGGAAAAAAACTCATTAAAAAGTTAAAAAAAAAAACTTAAAAAAATTATAAACATTTTGAAAAACCTAAAAAGGAAAATATAAAGAAAAACCACATTAAAAACCTTAACAACACTAAAAAAACACAAAGAATTATTTTAGCATTTACAATTTTTTTTCCTAATTTTTTGATTAGGAAAATGGTTTCGCTAATAGTACTAAAATTAAGTTTTACAATAATTTATATTTGAGTTTTAAATAAACCATAAACATTTTGAAAAACCTAAAAAAAAAATCACAAAAAATCAAAAACATTTTGAAAAACGATCGTCAATTCATTCCTGAAAATTGCCAAAATTTTTGAAAGCAAGAAACTCTATGAGTATTTAATGGGAGAATATCCTAATAAAGAAAGTAGAGTTATCATAAGTACTTGTTAATTCATAATGGGGTACATGAAAAGGCCTCGAATCAGAATAAACTCTTTTTCATTGCACAATTAAAAGGTCGAATAAATAACTAATTTTTTATTATTTAATAAAAATTAAAACACACTTTTGAAAAATAATAAAAAAAAAACCCAAAAAAATCATAAACATAAAAGATTTTCAAAAAATTGCCAAGAAACAAAACCTAGCATAGATTTTCAAAACTACATGAAAAAAAACATGAAAAAACAAAGATTAAAAAAAAAAAAAATAGAGTAAACATAAATATTTTGAAAAACAAATAAACAAAATTAAAAATATTTTGAAAAACTAGAAAAAAATTGATTTTCAAAAAAACCCCAGAAAAATACCTAAAAAACAAAGATTTTCAAAATATTTACAAAAAACCTAAAAAAGTATCATAAATATTTTAAAAAACAACTTAGCAAAATTAAAAATATTTTGAAAAACTAAAAAACATTAAAAAAAAACCTAAAAACTACATCGATTTTCAAAAAAACATAAAAAACCCCCCAAAGAAAAAACTACAAACAAATATCTAAAAAAAAAATAGATAAAAAAACCCAAACAAAACACAAAAAAATCATAACTATGTATTTTGAAAAAAAACCAACAAAAATTAAAAACTATTTTGAAAAATAAAAAAAACCTTAAGATAACCCAAAAACATGGATTCCACTAGGTCCTGATAAGTTGGAGGTCAAATGAGTTGCAGACGAGCAGAGATTCCTGCAGATATATCTTTACTAAGGCAAAATACTCAAAAGCGGACGAGGACTGGGCTGCATATAGGCTTCAACTAAAGCGTTATAAGAGGATGTTCAGAATTATCAAATGTGATTCTTTGAAAAACGTTTGTGGAAACACAGAAGACCTTTCTTCTTGCACTCTGGGATACCTGAAGGACCCTACTGGTGTGTGGTCCAGTAGGGAGTCGCTGGATCTCCTTTTAAACACGCATTTTTCGGGTCGCGTGCCAAGCTTTGGAACGCTCTGACGCCCAAGTATCTGAAATTGCTTCGGAAACAATAAATATGCCAACAATAATCTGGGCAATTTAAAGCTTTAGGACGTACAATTCCCCTGGAGCTGAGATGCAGCAAGTGTCGGACTGTATAGCACCTCGATTGTATAATCTCTACACAGAATGCATAAACTATTCGTATATTTCTTTAAAATGGTGAGATACCAGAGTCGTTTTCATCCCGAAGGCTGGGAAAATTCCCACACACAGTTCCAAATGATTTCAGTCAAATAAGTACGTATTTTTTTTTGTGAAAGACAATGGAACGAATGAACGACTCATATTTGTGTAGAAGGATTGACCCGAGGAAGCTTTCGGACTGGGCAACATGCATAGGGTAGATCAACGGAAACAGCTCTGCATGTATCATCGTTGGTACCATCGAGATATCGCTTTCGGTAAAGGATTACACTATGGTGGCATTTCTTGATGTAGAGGGTGCTTTTAATAATGTCATCCCAGACTCGATTATTGTGGCATTGTCTGGCCTAGGATTGAATCATGGGATCTTTATAATGGTGGAAAGTCTACTTGCCAGTAGACGTATAACCAAGGACCATAGAGTAATATAGTAATATTACTCTATGGTCCTTGGTATAACATCTGAATTGCGATCGTCTGTCATTTGTCCATAGGGGCACCCCACCTGGAATCTGGCTCTGAATTGAATGCTGCTCTCTTAGAAGCATGATGTCGCATATGCTGACGATGTCACAAAAGCGGCAAAGAAAAAGCTCCTGCCAACATTAAGGGACATGATGTCGCATATGCTGACGATGTCACAAAAGCGGCAAAGAAAAAGCTCCTGCCAACATTAAGGGGCATACTTCAGGGTTTTTTGAAAGATATGTCTAAATGGACCAGATACTGTGGGAGTTAATCCCAGTAAAACTAAACTTGTATTAAATATAATCCATGGCAATCTCCTGGAAATAATTCACTTTTTTTAGGCTACTTAGTTTTGTATTAATTTCCTTAATTTTCATATCGTCGAACTATATTCAATAAATGCCAACTCGAAAAAGCTTACTTTTCAGGAGAGCTAAAAAACTAGTTATTTCGCATATTATTGCAAAAATGAACAATGTACCTTCCACAAGATGATTTAAATATTCTAAATAATTTTTACCTATGCAAAAAATTTCATATTTTGCACTTGTTTGCGTATTTTTCAGAGACGGCATTTATTACTATATCAAAAAACAAATATTTTTTTAGAGTTGGCATATTTTGTCGGAAAATAAAAATACATTTTTTTTTTTTAAAAATTTTTTTTTTTTTTTTTTTTTATTTTGTTGTCCTTAGTACGGTAATTGCAAAAACTAAAAAAAAATAAAAATCTTTGCATATTTTTAAAAGTTACAAGCTCCGAAAGCCTTTAAATCTCGGCCACTCGCCAAAAGGCATTCAATAGGATCCTTAGGACAAGTGCGCTGCTGATAACAGGCACACTTCGCTCCACTCCGACGAAAGGACTACTTGCTATGCTTCATTGGCTACCAGTAGACCTTCTCGCAACACAACTAGCCGAGAACACAGCCACTAGGCTAGCGGCAATTAACGCATGGACGTATAAACCATACGGTCATGCAAGAATCCTGAGGCAGCATGGTGCCGCAGAGAACATCGACTACTGCACCCCCATACCCTCGTTCGAAACCGGGTTTGTAACAAGGATTCCGGACAGGTCCGATTGGACGGAGGGCCTCGATATTCCTGAGGAGACACTTAAGGTTTTTACTGATGGCTCCAAAATGGACGGTCGAGTGGGGGGTGGCGTTTTTGTGAGTCAACTGGATTACAGGCTCTCATTTCGACTACCGGACCAGTGTATCGTATTTCAAGCCGAGATAATGGCTATAAAGCGGGCTGCAGATTGGTTAGGATGCCAACGGATATCACTTAGGGATATCTGTATTTTCACCGACAACCAAGCGGCTATCAAATCCCTAGCAGGTGTGACCACCACATCTAGAATTGTCCGAGAATGCAGGGCGTCTCTTAATGAGATGGCGAGACATTCGAACTTGGCACTCATCTGGGTGCCTGGACATGTGGGTATAAATGGCAACAGTGTTGCCGATGAATTAGCCAGGCAAGGTACAACTCTACTCTCTAACGAGATAGATCATACGCCTGGCATTCCGCTCAGTGCGAGTAAGAGGCTGAACGAAAATTCACTTTTTCAAATAGCCAACGACAGATGGCGACGTGAATCCACGTGTCTAAACACGAGGATGGTGTGGCCCTCTTTTGATCGCAGGCGCACGGGTAGGATCATCCAACTGTCCCGGAACCAGCTACGCAACCTAGTTGCAGCCGTTACGGGGCACAGTGCGCGATTCGGCGCACACGCCAGTAAAATGGGAATTCCCCACAATGATTACTGCGTGGGATGCCAGGATGTGGAAGAGGAAGATACGGTTACGCACTTCCTATGCCAATGTCCGGCATACGCCCATCGGAGAGCCATAAATTTTGGTAACCCGATACTGGCAGATTTGAGCTGTCCAAAGGCGGCTGCCTACCTACCTAACCTAACCTAACCTTTAAATCTCGGGGTGGTCAACTTTGGCACTCTGTAACTCACGATTTATTGTAGAAGGCTCACTCCAAACTAGCTATTTTGAAAGCTTATATCTTTGACAGTATTTGGCCCACTCATAATGTTTAAATCTGATGAATAGTTTGAAAGTTACATGTATATAAGCAATTTATTTTTTGCAACCACTATTTACCGATATTTTAAAAATGGCAATATCTCGAAAACTAGCCATTAGATATCAAAATCTTTACCGAATTCGTGTTCAGCACGGCAAATGCAATGGGATATAAGGTATAATTTTTTTAAAAAAAATTTTTGAAAAATTTTTGGAAATTTACAATGGGAGTTGGCATTTATTTTCACCAAAAAAAAATCTTCTTTGAGATAGCAAAATAACAAAAATGGATGTAAAACGACAACAAATTATTTTTTTGCTCTGAAATTTTTATAACAAATGGGTATTTCATAAGGGAGCTTTTTGCCATCGGAAACTCATTATGGTCAAATTTGAGTTGGCATATTTTGAATATAGGTTCACGATATACAAAAATGTTGTTGAACAAACATTGATGTTCTAGTGCTGCTGAGACAAAGTTAAAGACTTATATAATAATATATACATATATATTAGACTGCCCAGAAAAAAACCAAAGTTTTTATTTTCTTGGGGGATACCTCCTCATTTTGTTCTATTTTGTACAAAAAAATTTAGGTTGTTTTTTTGGATTTTTAAAATAATATCTAGAGGTCGCGATCTCGTGTTTTATAACGATTTATTTCTTTTTAGTTTTTTATTATTTTAAATTGTTAAATATGTTTAATATGATAAAATATTAATAATTTCAGACAAAAAAAAAATTAATTAAAAATTAAACATCGCTTATTCCATGAGATGTTTCACAGCATCTAATCAAATGTTCTTTAACCCTTTCAGACATTTTGTCCAATATAATGGACATTTGGTTTGCTCTGTTTGAAGTCTTGTAGATTTGGCACAAATGAAGCGATTTTGACATATAGTACCGTTTTCGAAAGACAATTTACTTAACTTTATATACATGTGATATACACTGGAAATTTTCCATTAGTTTTTGTTAAATTAAGTGGTATTCAATTTTTTTTTATTATTTCAAAAAATTGTTATGTTTATTTTTGGGTACAACGCAGATTGTTTTTTTAACTATCACAAAAAAATATTTTTTTTATTATTTTTGTCTCATTTAATTATATATATTGTCTACTTTAATTACACTAAGTTTCTTAAAATTTAAGTGTGCGAAACGTGCCCACCGGGAATTTTGTCCAAAATCTTGGAAGGCACCTTGCGGCCAGATGGAAGAACTTACATGTAATCTGACTTCAGATTCTTAATCAGCATCCTCGAATTAACTAACAATAAAATTTTCAAATGTTTTTCTCAACTACTTAGTTCTAAATAATGTCTGAAAAGGTTAATTTATTTGAAATTTTGCATACAGGTACAATATGGAGCACTTACAATATATTCGTTTTTAGTTTCGCGAAAATCCGCGAATTCGCGAACGCGAATATATTCGCGAATTCACGGATTTTCTTGGAATTAACAATTGATTTATTTTAATAGATCCATAGTGTTCATGTGTGCAAAATTTCAATTAAATTAAAGAACATTTAAAAAGATGCTGGGAGGCATCTCAAGGAATGAGCAATATATATTTTTTAATTAATTTTTTTTTTGTCTGAAATTATTAATATTTTATCATATTAAACATACATATTTAACAATTTAAAATAATAAAAAACTAAAAGAAAAGAAAATAAAAACTTCGCTTTTTTTCTGGGCAGTCTAATATATATAATACCATTTTTTTAATTTAAAGCTTCAAACTTTTTAGACTTTTGTCCACCTAGATTTTGATTTGGAACCACAGTGCGTTGACGGTCACCTTAGATTTCTTGGATACAGGTTTCTCGTCAGGCAAGCGCAACCTTTTACCAGACTTCGATGACGAGGCCGAAATAGCGCTCTGTTCGTCAGATGCGCGCATTGCTGAAAGTTTGTCCTCCTCTTCAATGACTCCTTTCATCCATGATAGCGATGCCCTCTCACGTTCGGAGAGCTTCGTTCCATCGAGCTGGCTTAGTCTGTCAAATATTTTCAAACAAAGCCTGCTCTGGTTGATGGCTTAAGTTTTTTTTCTTTTTGCCACCAATATTGGACTGAGTAGCCCTACCAGAATCAAGGGCGGACTTTAAGGTCGCATCCTTAAGATCAGTGCTAGGACGAGAACCAGTCGGTGAGGCAGAGCCTCGAATTAAACCGGTACCATTTGTGTCCATATTTTCATTTTCCTTGATGTGGTCATGAAAAAATCACAACAATACCTATTACGAACAAACCTATTACGAACAATTTCAGTAATTCAATTAATAGCACGGAGTTAAACTAAAACACATCTACACTTGTCAACAGTTGAACAAATATTGGATACACCTAATATAATATAATCCGCCACCCATTACCAAAGTTTTGCTGGGATTGCGTTTTTAATTACTTAAATTTCATAATAATTTTGTGATTTTCTTGTATTTGATTTTTCAACGTAGCGTATGAGTTATTAATATTTGCAAAATTCGTTGATTTGTAACTCATACGCCATGTTGGAAGCAGAAAATACAAGAAAATTACAACGCACCATCTACACGTGGTAGAATTTTTTCATGAAAGCAGAGATAACGTCGGCAGAGAAACAGTAGGGAAATTTCAGCATTTATCTCAATATCTAGTGGTGTGGAAAACGAGCTGCAAATGCTGTTGTGAAATTTCATAATTTACAATCAGCCGTGGAATAACTATATATGTTATTCATCATAAATATATGTTCAATCTATTATTTAAGTACATTAGACCGACTCACCTTATATGGGCAAAAAAAAAGTTCAAGTTGTACCCCCCTCAAAATTAACTTTGACATGTTTTATGAAGATTCCCAAAATATTTGGGCTCTAGCGATAATCTCCCGTGAGCTAAACCGCGTCAAAAAAGGGTCCAAAAGTGGTATTTTTCATGAATAAAAAATTCGGTAAATTTTTTTTTGTCCAATGAATGACCAAATATAATAGATATTTAGGAATTCTTTGAATCTGCATTAAAACATTTTAAAAATCTAACCACAGACTCGAGATAACGAGATGTTTATGTCAGTTTTTTGATGCTTTTCAATTCGATTTTACTGAAAACTTAAATAACTTTGGTATTTTTTGTCCGATTTTCACTTCTAATACATCGTTAGATAGGTGTTAACCACCGCTTGGGATTTTTGTAAAAAATTAACCCTTAACTGCGCTGTCTTACTTTTTTATAACATTTACTTCGACATCATTAAAAACCCACTTTATAACCACTAAAAGCATATCTTTGTGCAGGAAAAATGTTTAATTAATATATTTGGCCACAATTAATTTAACCCATGCATGATCAAAATATTTTGGCAAACATTTTTAAAAATGTTTTTGTGGAAATTATTGAAAGCTAGTTGTAATACTTTAAAAAAATTAAATAAATAAGGTTTTGGTTTATCTAGACGTGCTTATTAATATCAAATAATTATTACGTGTTACACTTTCCCGGTAAACTTTTTTTTCGGAATTTGTGTGTGCAAATTAATTTTAAAAATAAAATATAAACAAATTTTGTCTTAATCGCATATATTCGTGCAAAAAACGCATCTAATAAATTGATCTTAATATTTTTTATTTAACCCATTCATGACCAATTAAAAAAAAAAATGTGGAAAAAATTTAAGTCCAGTTGTAATACTTAAAATAAATATGATATTTTGCATAACGTTGCATTTCGTCGGTAATCTGGACGAATCTAATTTTCGCGGAACAAAAAGCATTTTAGTGTATTTTTTTCAGAACTACCGAATAAATTTTTTACAACTATATGCCAACCCCAAATATTTTAAATAAGCAAATGTGTCAAAAAAAAATATCAATTATTATTTTTTTTAATTATTACAACTGGACTTAAATTTTTTCCACATTTTTTTTTTTAATTGGTCATGAATGGGTTAAATAAAAAATATTAGGATCTATGTATTTATTAGATGCGTTTTTTGCACGAATATATGCGATTAAGAGAAAATTGGTTTATTTTTTTTCTAAAATTTATTTGCACATACAAATTCCGAAAAAAAAAAAATTTGACCGGGAAAGTGTTACACGTAATAATTATTTGATATTAATAAGCACGTTTAGATAAACAAAAACCTATTTTATTTTATTTTTTTTAAAGTATTTCAACTAGCTTTCAATAATTTCCGCAAAAACTTTTTTAAAAATGTTTGCCAAAATATTTTGATCATGCATGGGTTAAATTAATTGTGGCCAAATATATTAATTAAACGTGTTTCCTGCATAAATTTATGCTTTTTGTGGTTATAAAATGGGTTTTTAATGATGTCGAAGTAAATGTTATAAAAAAGTAAGACAGTGCAGTAAAGGGTTAATTTTCGACTAAAATCCCTAGCGGTGGTCAACACCTTTCTAACGATGTATTACACTCAAAAAAAAAAACTGTAAAGTTAGCAAAAAATTTAGTTAAATTTAACTAAAAAAACACCAGATTTTGAACCTACTAAATTTCTAGATAATTTAACAAGAAATATTTAGTTAACTTTTCGTAGAATGAATGTAGCAAAAAAACCGTAATTTTAACTAAAAATTCAGCTGAAAATTTCGTAACATTTTTTATAAGTTGAATTCAGCTAAACTTTTTGTAAAAAATTTTAAGTTTGTTAAATATTGGTTTTAAACACTAACACTTCACTTTTTTTTCTTATTTTTTCACAGCTTAAGTAGGACTTATGAGATTTGCATAGGAGGCTACACAAGAAATGTTTAAAATTTTTCACTTGACAAAAATGTTACAAAAAATCAGCAAACTAATTAGTAAAAATTCGTAAACTCAGTTTTAAAGTCAACAAAAAAAATTAATTCAAAATTTGTACAAAACTAGTATTTTTGTAAATTGAACTTAACTAAAAAAAGTAGTTAAAACGCTGATTTTAACTAAAAATTTGCTAAAAAGCCAGTAAACTCGAGTTAACAAAAAAAATTTTGTTAACTTTACAGTTTTATTTTTTTGAGTGTAGAAGTGAAAATCAGACAAAAAATATCTAAGTTATTTAAATTTTCAGTAAAATCGAATTGAAAAGCATCAAAAATCTGACATAAACATCTCGTTATCTCGAGTATGTTGTTAGATTTTTAAAATGTTTTAATGCAGAATCAAAGAATTCCTAAATATCTTTTATATTTGGTCATTCATTGGACAAAAAAAAATTTACTGAATTTTTTATTCATGAAAAATACCATTTTTGGACCCTTTTTTGACGCGGTTTAGCTCACGGGAGATTATCGCTAGAGCCCAAATATTTTGGGAATCTTCATAAAACATGTCAAAGCTAATTTTGAGGGGGGTACATCATCAACTTTTTTTTTTGAGTCACTCTATTAGACCGACTCACCTTATATGGGCAAAAAAAAAAGTTCAAGTTGTACCCCCCTCAAAATTAACTTTGACATGTTTTATGAAGATTCCCAAAATATTTGGGCTCTAGCGATAATCTCCCGTGAGCTAAACCGCGTCAAAAAAGGGTCCAAAAATTGTATTTTTCATGAATAAAAAATTGGGTAAATTTTTTTTTGTCCAATGAATGACCAAATATAATAGATATTTAGGAATTCTTTGATTCTGCATTAAAACATTTTAAAAATCTAACCACAGACTCGAGATAACGAGATGTTTATGTCAGTTTTTTGATGCTTTTCAATTCGATTTTACTGAAAACTTAAATAACTTTGGTATTTTTTGTCCGATTTTCACTTCTAATACATCGTTAGATAGGTGTTGACCACCGCTTGGGATTTTTGTAAAAAATTAACCCTTAACTGCGCTGTCTTACTTTTTTATAACATTTACTTCGACATCATTAAAAACCCATTTTATAACCACAAAAAGCATATCTTTGTGCAGGAATTAATATATTTGGCCACAATTAATTTAACCCATGCATGATCAAAATATTTTGGCAAACATTTTTAAAAATGTTTTTGCGGAAATTATTGAAAGCTAGTTGTAATACTTTAAAAAAATTAAATAAATAAGGTTTTGGTTTATCTAGACGTGCTTATTAATATCAAATAATTATTACGTGTTACACTTTCCCGGTAAACTTTTTTTTTCGGAATTTGTGTGTGCAAATTAATTTTAAAAATAAAATATAAACAAATTTTGTCTTAATCGCATATATTCGTGCAAAAAACGCATCTAATAAATTGATCTTAATATTTTTTATTTAACCCATTCATGACCAATTAAAAAAAAAATGTGGAAAAAATTTAAGTCCAGTTGTAATACTTAAAATAAATATGATATTTTGCATAACGTTGCATTTCGTCGGTAATCTGGACGAATCTAATTTTCGCGGAACAAAAAGCATTTTAGTGTATTTTTTTCAGAACTACCGAATAAATTTTTTACAACTATATGCCAACCCCAAATATTTTAAATAAGCAAATGTGTCAAAAAAAAAATATCAATTATTATTTTTTTTAATTATTACAACTGGACTTAAATTTTTTCCACATTTTTTTTTTTTAATTGGTCATGAATGGGTTAAATAAAAAATATTAGGATCTATGTATTTATTAGATGCGTTTTTTGCACGAATATATGCGATTAAGAGAAAATTGGTTTATTTTTTTCTAAAATTTATTTGCACATACAAATTCCGAAAAAAAAAATTTGACCGGGAAAGTGTTACACGTAATAATTATTTGATATTAATAAGCACGTTTAGATAAACAAAAACCTTATTTTTTTATTTTTTTAAATTATTACAACTAGCTTTCAATAATTTCCGCAAAAACTTTTTTAAAAATGTTTGCCAAAATATTTTGATCATGCATGGGTTAAATTAATTGTGGCCAAATATATTAATTAAACGTGTTTCCTGCATAAATTTATGCTTTTTGTGGTTATAAAATGGTTTTTTAATGATGTCGAAGTAAATGTTATAAAAAAGTAAGACAGTGCAGTAAAGGGTTAATTTTCGACTAAAATCCCAAGCGGTGGTCAACACCTTTCTAACGATGTATTAGAAGTGAAAGTCAGACAAAAAATATCAAAGTTATTTAAGTTTTCAGTAAAATCGAATTTTTTTGACGCGGTTTAGCTCACGGGAGATTATCGCTAGAGCCCAAATATTTTGTGAATCTTCATAAAACATGTCAAAGCTAATTTTGAGGGGGGTACATCATCAACTTTTTTTTTTGAGTCACTCTAAAGTACATACATTTGTTTATACACTTATTTTTTAATGATTTATTTTATTTTTTCCTTATTTTGACGCCATTTGCTCCAAAAAACAATTGTAAACACACAAATATAAGTGAATTTGACACTTGATCTCATCCAATCTCATCAGATTGTTGTTATGAGATATCTCATAACAACTATCTGATGAGATCAAATACTGAGACTAATATTTAGTCCACACCTGAGAAAAATTTCTTTGCGATTGATTTTGACGTTTCTTGATACAAATATCTCAGTGTTTCTCCCAGGTGTAGACAGCGGGTAGAATTATGATGAAATTTAATATTCAAATGAGATTTTCTCGAAAAAAAAAAACGAAAAACGCGCTTCTGAGTTTTTTGTGTAGATAGACAAACATCTAAACTAAAAAAAAAAAATAAAAAGTTCCTGGATATTTGATAAATTGGTTCTGAAAATTTTTTTAAATAAATTTTCAATAGCCCATTAAAAAATATACAAGAATGTACATTTTTGAGATTATGATGTGTTCCGTTTTAATTTGATAAATATTTAATGAAGGCAACTTGACAGAAAATATAATATTTTTTAAAATATTGAGCCACGCCTCCTAAGCCCAGGTTTTGAAAAATTGAAAAACCAAAAAAGCTATTTTCTTAGTTCCATATAGGGCTATCAAAACAACTTATTCAGAAATTCATGGGACACATATATTTCTGTTACGGGAATTTTGGTATGGAATGCTTCACATACAAAAAATATTATTCAATTTTGCATCAAGAACAAAACTGCAATTTTGTTTTAATTTTAAATATTAAAAGTTTTCACTTAAAAATTATTCACAAACAACAATTTATACGCGAAATATAAAAAGTTACACCTATCAAAAAATCTAAGGTTTTTGGCTCCGTTTTGAAGCTTCATAGGAATTTTTTAAAGATTTCGACTTTCCGATTCCAAATCTGCGCTCCAAATTTTTCCATCACGTCAAGAATTTTAATTATTCGCTGTTATTGTCTATTTTGAAAGCCTTCACAGCAGCCATTAGGTGGAATAAAAATCTGGTATAAAGCGTTAGAGTTAAATTTAATTATGGTCTCAAAAATAGAAAAACAAATTTGGATGTTGTTGCACTATTATTGTCCAAACATATATTTTAAAAAAGCACTGTAAAAAAAAATAGAAATAAGGAAAGTTTAATCTTTCCAATAGACTTTCTAATAGTCCATTAAAGATATTTATCTTCCGGTTTTTACGAAAAATTACATAGAAAACTTAAATTTGTAAAATATTTTTTTTTTAGTTCTCTTTAAAAAATATCAAAAGACTTTTTTAGAAAAAATAGTAATTTTAATAGTACTATTTTAGAACGCAAGTATAACCTAACCAAGCGCAATAATTTAAAAAAATTTTCATGTGTTAGAGACCATAGCAAGGACCATAAAAATATGCTGTAAGACAAGAACTTCATGTTAGAGATAATCACGAGACCCCTCGTTGCTCAAGTTGCCCAAAATGACATGACGTAACGGGTACCTTGTGGTCATATCCCAGTTTTTTTTTTTTTTTATAGAAAAATTTCAATTTCTTTCTATACAACAATTTTTATTTCTTCAAATACAAAATTTTACTATAAAAAAAAAATGTTGAGCTATCTGATGCCGAAGAGAAGTGCGGAGAAATATTTGCGGAGATAGTAGCAGACGGACTGTTTTGATAAACTCCTAAAGAAATGAATGGAATTTGCTACTCGTGCAATCATTACAAAAGGACAAAATAATTTGTTAAAACCTAAATTTTAATTGTTTTTTTTTTTTTTAACAAATCATTTAAACGTTTTAAAAGTATTTCATAAATTACTTACTCCTTTTCAAACATTTCTTTAGACCTTAATCGTAACATTCCGTCTGTTACAATCTCCGCAAGTACTCTCCCAGTTGTACTATACTAGTGAGGCAAGAATAAACCAGAGACCAAATATAACAGTTATATGTATCTTTTTGTTTTAAAAAAATCATTAAACGAATGTTGTCGAAACTAAGTATTTTATATATGAAAGGACTTCTAGAGATATCCCGTGTAAAAATTAGCAATAACTTTAATTTTTTGATTTTTATCATTAAAGTATAAAATAACAGTTATTAAAAACTTTTTGTTCAAACAATTTAAAATAACTTTTATTTTATATTTATTGGGGTAAATAACCGTTATAACAGTTATTTTTTAAAAAGTCAATCAAAGTTTGTATCTATAAATCAATGGTAAGTATAAGTATTATCTATCAATAGGTGTATAAAAAAGAAGTGAGTATTAATTAAAACAAAACCTTTTTATTTTGTACGAGTGGTTGTAAGTCACTCGCTGAATATCTTTATGATACTCGGTTGAGTATTTCTGGAATACTGAATACTGATTTATTAAATATTAAAATAGAACCTATTTACAAAATATAAAATCTTAAAACTAAACTAGAACTATCATAATGACTGCCTGTTGTAAGCAGGTAGTCTATATACATTAGAGTGTCCCTTATTTTGGAAATGTTGGAAATCTTGAGACGGTACCCGCTCATTTTTTTCCTTTTGACTTAAAAATAACTCAGGAAAAATTTTACGCCCCTAGGACCACGCCTTCCCTACGCGACGGGCCCTTAAAGAGCGGGGCCTAAAAAATCATTTTTCCATACAAACCAAAAAATTTTTTTTTTGATTTTTAATTTTTTTGTTATTATTTATTATATTACTTGGTTTGCTTATTCACAACAAAAAATTTGATTTTGGTGGGATAAGTCTTTCAGCGCTAAAAAATTTTTCGCAAAAAAAAATTTTGAGCCGCCGGGGTCCTACAGTAAAAAATTTTTAAAAAATATTTTTTTTTTAGTTTTGACCAGCAACGGTTTTAGCTGCTATGTTGCTTTAAATGATATATATTCATAAAAAAATATTTTTTGTATCTGTGACATCTTAATCGTGTTCTAAAAAAGGGTAAAAAATGCATTGATGATTTTTTTCGATACACGATAAAAATGTCACAAATATGAATAATATTTTTTTTGGAATATATATCATTAAAAACAACATAAAAACTAAAACCATTGCTTTTCAAAACTAAAAAAAAATATTTTTTAAAAATTTTTTACCGTAGGATTCCTACGGCTCAAATTTTTTTTTTTCGAAAAAGATAAAGATGTCACAGATATGAATAATTTTTTTTTTGGAATATATATCATTTAAAGCAACATAGCAGCTAAAACCGTTGCTGGTCAAAACTAAAAAAAAATATTTTTTAAAAATTTTTTACTGTAGGACCCCGGCCGCCCAAATTTTTTTTTTGCGAAAAATTTTTTAGCGCTGAAAGACTTATCCCTCCAAAATCAAATTTTTTGTCGTGAATAAGCAAACCAAGTAATATAATAATTAATAACAAAAAAATTAAAAATCAAAAAAAAATTTTTTTGGTTTGTATGGAAAAATGATTTTTTAGGCCCCGCTCTTTAAGGCCCCGTCGCGTAGGGAAGGCGTGGTCCTAGGGGCGTAAAATTTTTCCTGAGTTATTTTTAAGTCAAAAGGAAAAAAATGAGCGGGTACCGTCTCAAGATTTCCAACATTTCCAAAATAAGGGACACTCTAATATACATACATTAAGCAAACTACATGTTTGCGTAGAATACGGAGTTTTCTAATTGTAGAAAAATCCACACTCATTAAAATGGATTTTGGGATTTTAAATGATCCCTTTTCCTAGAATCTAAAGATAAAATTATGTATATATTTAAACATATAAAAATATGAAATAAAACCCATGTTCATACTTGAACATTCTGCGGGAGGCCAAAAAATAAAGAATGATAAGTATTGAAATGATTTCTTATGTACAGTAATTATAAAAAAATCAAATATGATAAAACTAAATTTTAATATGAAAGTGTTGTAAATTAATGTTAAAAAGTGTTTCTGGTGTTTCTTCCTTGTCTTATACAATCGTGGAAGTATAGACTGTATTAGCATATCTGGCTTGATAAGTTCTTCACGCATCTTGCTGTATTCGTAGTCCCTTTCTTGATTAAACACGTAACTCTGATGAATAAGTGGTGGAGATGAAGAATAAAATGGTGAAGTAACTACCGTAAGAGCTTCACTTTCTTCTGTTGTGGCTTTTTGTAGCGTATGTTTTGAAATCGCATTTACCGATGTTATTTGTAAATGTGGGGAGAGATTACACGTCCTTTCTTCTATAACATTAGTAATAATAAAATCTGTAGTCATGAGTGAAGAAGCGTTGGCTATGTGCGGTTCCTCATTGACTGGAGTTTTGTTGACAACCTCAATACCCAATTTTTCATTCTGTTTAATTTGTGTGGGTTTATATGATATGGAGGTGGTATTCTCTTTAGCACCGGTATCAGATGTATTAGTTAAAACTTTTGCATTCATTCTTGTAATCTTTGCTGAGTTATCAACAATCTCCATAGTCATAGCAGAAGATCCATCTGAGCTGGTGTCTATAAATTCAACATCATCAATGTTTACTTCAGAAGTTTGTTGCACCCACTCTAGTTCCTCACTTTCAATAACTTCTGAATATAGTTGTGGATCGTTATGATGAGCTTGGCGAAACCACTCATTAATCTCTTTGTAATCATGCATATAATTTTTGGCTTCCGTGATCTTAGCATGAAAGAATTCTTTAAGCTCGAAATTAATTCTCTCGCCTCGAGAATAGAGCTCATTATTGTTGCGTAAATATACATTCCAAAGCACCTCGATGATGGCGAGAAGATCATCTATGTCACTAGCCTGGATTTTATCCGTCATCACTTTTTCGCATATCTCAGAAATTTCTTCTTCGATTTGCCGTTGTACGGCATAAATTAAATCAGTGTGCTCCATTAGAGCACCTTGTTTGGTGTGATCCGAGTTCGGTTGAAACTCGCGTTGCATTTGTTGCTGCATTTGTTGTTGCATAAGCAATATCTGTCGCTGCATTTTTTCTTCAAATTGAGATGCAGGCGACGGTTGCTGGGTTCCTGCAGCCCCCTGTGGTGAAGTACTTTCCACTGATTTTTTCTGGGTTCCTGAATCACCATGTGGTGCAGTACTTGCCAGTGTATATTGATAATGGGTTCCTGAATCACCCTGTGGTGTAGTACTTGCCATTATTTTGGGCTGTGTTCCTACAGCTTCCGGGTGTGTAGTTGGTTCCGCTATTTTGGGATGTTCTCCTGCAGCTTCGTCAAGTGCAGTTTCAGCCAGTTTACGTTTTATTAGCTTCTTTCTATTTCCGTTCGAGACGTGTGTCTATGACATCCATATGTCACCGATCCGGTTCGAAGGACCAACATGTATAAAAAGGAACTGAGTATTAATTTAAACAAAACATTTTTATTTTGTACGAGTGGTTGTAAGTCACTCGCTGAATATCTTTATGATACTCGGTTGAGTATTTCTTGAATACTGAATACTGATTTATTAAATATAAAAATAGAACCTATTTACAAAATATAAAATCTTAAAACTAAACTAGAACAATCATAATGACTGCCTGTTGTAAGCAGGTATTCTATATACATACATTAAGCAAACTACATGTTTGCTTAGAATACGGAGTTTTCTAATTGTAGGAAAATCCATACTCATTAAAATGTATGTATTTTGGGATTTTAAATGATCCCTTTTCCTAGAATCTAAAGATAAAATTATGTATATATTTGAACATATAAAAACATGAAATAAAACCCATGTTCATACTTGAACAATAGGATTGAATTGCATGAGTTTATTTTAGTTTTCCTTTATTAACTCAAGTTTTTTAAGGCTCAAAGAGTTTTAAATAACAGTTAAAAAAAAATAAATGTTTTTAATTTCTGCTATTTTGAACAGATATTTATATAAATCTTTGAAACTGTTATTTTTAAATTTTTATTTAAAAAATATTTTTTAACAGTTTTATTTGATTTTTTTCAATAAATCTCATAACGGTTGTTTAAACCTAAAGCCTTTCTTTGGTTTAATTTGTCCCAGTTTTCACCCCTTGAGTCTTTCGAGGGTTAATACTAGTTAAAATCTACTTGCTCCACTTTCCGTGCAACTCTGTAAAGAGTAAGCAGTGATTTTAACTAGTTAACCGGTAACGGGATTTTTAAACATTGTTTGTCGTCCCTTTTGTTCTAGTTTTAAATTTACTTACTTCTCTTCTGTAAACCAACCAACGCACTACGTGCATATTTACAAGGTAATATTTTAATAAATAAATATAATTTTCTACTTTTTTAAACTTAAACCATTTTGCATTTTTATTTTTATATTTGCATATTACTGGACCCGCTTTTACGGCAAACATTTGGTCCATTCGACCGGATAATTCTACAAGGTTTAAGTTCCAGAAAATTTATATTTATTTTCTCTCATCGCAGACACCATATTTGGCATCATCATCCCCCAACAACTTCATCAATTCTACAACAACATATTTTTTTAATAAAGGTTTAATTTATTTCTGTGGAAAAAAAGGTACGTGTCCATTTGATTTTTTTTTTGTGTGATAATAAAGTGTGCAGAAAGTGATCGTGAATAATAAATAAAAATTATTTATTTTTCTTTAATTCACATTACCAAAAGTGTATTTAATAAAAGGTAGTTTTTTTGTTCCTTAAATACTCCTTTTTGTCTATTGTGAATGATCGGTTTGCAACCCTTTTAATGATAATACAGTCCATTTTGACACTTGTCGTTCTGTATACTTTTTATTCAACTGTGCGTTTTGTTTACCTCGGACGGACATATAAAATTTTTGTTATTGAAAATTAAATTAATTTGTTTTATTTCGGTTTAAAATATATTTTCTTTTCGAAAAAATACTGTGTTAAATTAAAATTTAAATTCAATATAATTTAATAATTAATTAATTTGCAAAAAGCTGTCGGGATAGTGTTAAAAGTGTTTATTTAGAATTTTATATTTTTTTTTTACATACATATTTACATACATAAATACATTTATTCTTTCCCATATACAGTGTTTTTTTTTTTCAAAACAAATTAGTTATTTTTTTTATTTTCCTTTATGCTTTGTCCGTTTTAACAAAAAATCGTCATACCCCCCAAACCTGTGTTAATTTTTTTTCCAATACAAACTGCAGATCATCTGCTTTTATACATACCGTGTTGTTGTTGTTTTGTTTATTCAGTTTTTTTAATAACTGATTTTTAAAAAGTACCCTACAGTCCGTCATAGTCGCGACTTATCAAGTGTGCATATTTAAATTGAAAATTTAAACTTGGAAATTTTTATCGTTTCTTCGTGAAATTTTTATACGAACTCGATAGATCTTCGTGTTTTTTCGGAACCATTCGTGTTTTTTCGGAAAATTTGGTACATTTTAAAGAATTTTGAAAAGTTTTAAACTTTTTGGAAAGTTTTTACACATTTGGAGAATTTTCTGTATAATTTTTGCCGAGCACGAAATTTCTTCGGATTTTTTCGTCAGTGTTCGGGTTTTTTTAAATTATACGCCTGTTTTTGGAGATTTTTTAAAGTTTTTTGTAATTTTTCGAAAGTTCTTGTACCATTTTTAAATTTTTGAAAAAGTTTTGTCGAATTGGTAAGATCTTCGTGTTTTATTCGTTGTTTTTCGGAATTCTTCGTATTTTTCGTTAAATTTCGTGAAATTATTGTGATTTTTGAGAAAATTTTTAGATTTTTTTGAAATTTTTGATATTTTTCTGAAATTTTCGGAAAAATTTTTCAGGTCTTCGGATTTTTTCGTGGATCTTCGTTAATTTTTGAAAAACTTCGTGTTTTTTTTCGAGTTTTCTTGATTTTTTTAAATTTCTTTGGAAATTTAATATTTTTTTGAATTTTTTTCACGAATAAAATGGAAATGACGGCACTTGAGACCTTCATTAAAGCTTCGGAAGATGTTGTCACCTTTTGTGCTGGCTTTTTTAAGCTTAACGATGAGGTACACAACGTTTTTTCGTTAGAAATGAGGGGTAGGCGATTGGATTCATTGTGGGAGGAGGTTGAATCCTCCTTTGTAATGGGCATGGAGTACGTAAAATCGCTAGAAGATTCTGATGTTAGGGATTTGACATCTATTGAGTCCAAATATCAGATAGCTTTTGACGCGTACGTTAACTGTGCTTCCGATATAAAGGGAAGAATACAGGTTTTCGAGGCAATAAAGGAGGAATCAAAACCGAAACCCCAACCTATGGTGGTGACAACTCCTCCGATTGATGATTTGTTTCATCGTATGGCACTTCCGCCATGTGATATCGATGTTTTTGAAGGAAATTATTTGTCGTGGCCTACGTTTAGGGACCTTTTTACCGCGGTTTACATAAATAATTCTCGGTTGAGTAATGTTGAGCGGCTTTGTTACCTCATTAAAAAGACTAGTGGGGAAGCAAAGGAAATCGTTTCGCGAAGCCAACTTACTAACGACGGTTTCAATATTGCGTGGAAAAATTTGGGTGACACATACGACAACAAGCGTATGCTGGTTCGCAAGCTTCGCCTACCCGTATCCACTATGGATGGGAACGGCTACTGTCGCTTGACTATATGTTCGACTTATTATCGGGAACAAAAAGTTTCGATCACGGCTAAGGTGACGAAGATGAAGGGTGTAAAAACGTCTTCGGAGTCAGTTTCTGACTTGGTTAAAGACAACTTTGCTGGGTTTCAGTTGGCTGAACCACGTTTCAATATTTCTGGTCGGGTTGTTCTGGTCTTAGGTCCAGAGGTCACTCCCCACATTTTGAGGGGTAGAATACATTCGAGCCCGGGTATGCCATTAGCGCAGTATACGATTTTTGGCTGGATAATTTCGGGCCAATCTCCTATCTAGGGGAAAAATTAATACGGCTCTTTTGAGACCATCCAGTCCCCTTGGACAAATTGGCTCTCATGAGACCATCCGGCCCCCTTGGGTCAAAATCGGCTCTTTTACAAAGAGACCATCCGGCTCCTTTGAGACCATCTACCCCCTTCGGTTATACGGTTATTTTAACCGCTTGTTATATAAAATCCAGTTTACACTGGTTGGTCTCTTGGCCATTTAGATTTAAGTGTTATTTGAAAAAATGAAGAAAAAAAAAAACATACTTGAATTTTTATAGAAAATTTTGAATTTTATTTTTTATTACCTTAGTTTATTTTATTTTTAAAAACTTTGTTGCAATTTAAAATAATATTGCAAGGCGGCCGGCAATGTTTAAACCTAAAGCCTTTCTTTGGTTTAATTTGTCCCAGTTTTCACCCCTTGAGTCTTTCGAGGGTTAATACTAGTTAAAATCTACTTGCTCCACTTTCCGTGCAACTCTGTAAAGAGTAAGCAGTGATTTTAACTAGTTAACCGGTAACGGGATTTTTAAACATTGTTTGTCGTCCCTTTTGTTCTACACAGTAAAAAGTTTTGAGTTAATTTTAATTCCTAGCTGGTGTGTATATATAACAATGCCAAAAATAATTTAATTAATTCCATAAAAAAGTTTACTTTTAAAGAGATAAAAAGAGAGTGAGAGAATGGATTTTGAATTTATTTTTGGGTGTTATAATAAAACCAAAATATGGAAATAATTTTACACCTAAACAAGTGTTTATTTGAACAAGACAGGACTTAAATTTCTCCAAAAATAAATAAAACAAATGTAAGGTTATGTTTTTTAATATTTTTGTGTATTGAATACAAATACAGACCAAATACATGAATAAAGTTAACATCCAGAGGACTGTTGATTTGTCATCCAAACTCAGCACAACTCTGCATAACATAAACTGCTACTGCTTCTATATTAAGAAATTATTCCTGGGGGTAGGCACCGTCGTGATCTAAAAATTCCATCGCTCTGCCTTCTGCTTCCAGATTCAGCTGGCCTAAAAGTAAAGTTAACCAAAAATCAATTCAAATGATTGATAAACGTTTGTAGTCAATACTTACTTGATATTTATATTTCGGTCGGAGTAAAATCTTCACTTTCTGGATCACAAATTTTGATAATATAAAGATTTTACTTTTGTGTACATTGCTAACCTCTTTTCTCACTTTCATTAAATGAATAAGCATTTTTTGTTCACTCAATATGACAGCTGTTTTCAATTCCTTGTTAAGTGTTTATCTTAAACTTGATGAAATACAATTTTTTGATGACGTTTGACGTTTATTTTTTATAAGTTTTTCAAGAGAGAAATTTAATTATTTTTTGGCATCAAAATAAAGCTAAAAAAAATTACATAAAGATAATCGAATTTTTAATCCCTATGTGGTTTAGCATATAACCCATTTCGGATTTAACTTTGAGTTTAATTCCAAAGTAGTTTAAAATGTGCTCCGCTAGGTTTTAAATATAACCTAAAACTTTTTACTGTGTAGTTTTAAATTTACTTACTTCTCTTCTGTAAACCAACCAACGCACTACGTGCATATTTACAAGGTAATATTTTAATAAATAAATATAATTTTCTACTTTTTTAAACTTAAACCATTTTGCATTTTTATTTTTATATTTGCATATTACTGGACCCGCTTTTACGGCAAACAACGGTTATGGTCTCTGGAATAAACATCCACAAAATATAATATTATAAAGGTCGAATAAAACAATTTTTATTTTTTAATAAAAATGGATCAGAATTATAAGTTTATTTAATTTTTTTTTTTTTTTCGTTTTTTACTTTTTTTTCCTTCAATATTAATTTTTTGTTGTTTTTTATATTTTTTATATTTTTTTTTGGAAATTTTTCTTAATTTTTTCCATTTTTTTAAAATTTAAATCGAAAATTTTGTTAAATGTTTGTCAAATTTTGATTTTTTTTGAGTTCTCGTGGACAGTCCACCAGGTCCTGATTAGTTGGACGAGATGGACCAAGTGATTCCCACAAACTTGAAAGTTCGGGTATCCTACACTCAAAAAAATAAAACTGCAAATTTAACTAATTTTTTTTTGTTAACTCGAGTTTACTGGCTTTTTAGCAAATTTTTAGTTAAAATCAGCGTTTTAACTACTTTTTTTAGTTAAGTTCAATTTACGAAAATACTAGTTTTGAACAAATTTTGAAGTAATTTTTTTTGTTGACTTCAAAACTGAGTTTAAGAATTTTTACTAATTAATTTGCTGATTTTTCGTAACAAATTTGTTAAGTGGAATTTCTTTAAAGCCTCCTATGCAAATCTCATAAGTTCTACTTAAGCTGATGAATAAACAGAAAAAATAAACTTTTGATTTTTTACAAAATATTTTCTGAATTTTAGTTTACGAAAAGTAACAAAAAGTTTAGCTGAAATCAACTAATTTTTTTGTTAATATATGTACATAAAAACGTTACGAAATATCAGCTAAATTTTTAGTTAAAGTTACGGTTTTTTTTGCTACATTCATTCTACGAAAAGTTAACTAAATATATTTAGTTAAATTAACTAAAAATTTAGTAGGCCCAAAATCAGGTGCTTTTTTAGTTAAATTTAACTAATTTTTTTGTTAACTTTACAGTTTTTTTTTTTGAGTGTATATAGAGTAATATAGCATACCCTTGATAATAATCTATGGTCCATGATCATGCTTTTCCACAACGTCTAGTCTGGCTCCAGGTCATAACTCTCCCACTTGACTAAAGCTAACCTTAAGCAAGGCTGCGGACCTTTCGTTCCTAAAAGCAACGAGATTTACTCGCCCTTGATGCCAACCTGCGTTGACCGTAGTAGGAAGAAAATCAGGCATACTCTCAAGGAGCCTAATGTAGATTTCATTTAATTTAGTTTCAACTACACACAGAAAAAAAAGTTTCTAATCGAATTTATCAGTTGTATCAACTCAAAATTCGGTTACAGCTACTATATTTGGCTTTGATAACCAAATTTTTTAGTTGCCCAAATTAAAAGACAGTTATGACCGCCGAAAATGAGTTGTGACTACCGATATTCAACTGTGACGACCTATATACAAAAGTTCCAACCGAGTTTTTGTTGCAATGATTGACTTTCAGTTGGAAATCGTAAAATTCTTTTTCTGTGTGTAAACTCCACTTGTCCCTTGGGATACTACAATCCCCATTCTCCCTGTTGATCACAGCCCTAACGAAGTTAGCTTTCACCACTTCACTAAAAGACTGAGTCCAGACGTTGCCGGTCACCTTAGATCTGTTAGGTACAGGTTTTATTTTCAAACAAAGCCTTTTGTGGTCTTGCCTAACCTTTGATGGCTTAAGTTTCTTTTTCTTTTTGCCACCAATATTGGGCTGAGTACCCTTACCAGAATCAAGGCCGGACTTTAAGGTCGCAACCTAAATTGGGCATTTGAAACACCTCTAGATGTTGATGGAATATCATCCATATACATTTGAATGATTTCAGGATCCGTCTCATTTTGTTCAACAATTTGTTGACTTGTTTCTTCAACATTTTCTTTTTCGAATTCATTATCATCATCCTTATCATTATCATGAACATAACCTTTAAGCATTAAAGCCACTACAATGGACTCAACCGACTCCCCACAAAATCCTAAAAGATTATAATAATTAAGTTTACTTTTATAGTTTTTATTGTTCATTTTTTTTAATATTACTCGCGCGAATGCGGTACGCATGCCCCTAAAGCCTGAATTACTTTAAACGTGCATGAAACGTAGACTCTTTAACAATATTCAATAAGTAAAAAAAGTACAGAAGATTTTTATTTATGTTTTGTTTTTGTCAAACGCATTGTATTTTTTGTCACGTTGAAACGTAGAGAAATTCTATTTTCAACAGAATTTCTCTGCGTTTTGACGTGACAAAAAATACAATGTGTTAGACACAAACAAAGCATAAATAAAAATGTTCTGTACTATTTCGACTTTCTGAATTTTGTATAAGAGTCTACGTTTCATGGACGTTTAAAGTAATTCAGGCTTAACTTTTCTTTTAACTTCATACACCGTTGACTCAGGCTTTAATTTTTTTAAGATAGCCAAAAGTTTTTCGTAGCCTTGGTTGCATTTAGTTCATTTTTATAATGAGTACTATAAATGTCCCAAAAGCATACATTTTTTTTGTACTCTGAAATAAATTCTTTGTCAAGGCACACGGGACATCTTTCTTGTTTGCGTGTTCAATTGTAAATGAGCAAATAATGAAATTGAAATAATTTATAGTTGTAGGATAGCGTAGAAAAATAAAATAAAATATTTGTTAGGGGTATTTAAATTTATATGTATCAATAAAAATATTTAAAAATATTAGTAAATAATAAATAATAAATAATAAATAATAAATACGCTCACTACGTTGCTCAAAATATTGAAACTAAGAAATATTAAAATAAAAATTTTGAAATTTCACTTTTATTTTAAAACTTATGATTACCTAAAACCTCACTGGTTCATAAAATGTTGTGTAATAGGTTTGTATGTAAGAAATTCGCAATGAAAAAGTGTTTAAATATGAGGTTTTCTGCAGAAAAAATTCTTAAAATGTGGATAGTTTTTGAAAAAAAAAATGTTAAAAATTTTTTCTATAGAAAAAAATATTTTTTTGTATAGAAGAAGCCTTTATTTCTATAGAAAAAAGGATGTTTTGGAATAGGTTTGTATGTAAAAAATTCGCTATGAAAAAGTTTTTAAAAATGAGATCTGTGTATAAAATTTTTTTAAAATCTGGATAGATTTCCAAAAAAAAAATTTTAAAAATATAAAAAACAACAAAAAATTAATATTGAAGGAAAAAAATTAAAAACTAAAAAAAATTAAATTAACTTATAATTCTGATCCATTTTTATTAAAAAATAAAAATTGTTTTATTCGACCTTTATAATAAATATTTTGTGGATGTTTATTCCAGAGACCATAACCGTTATGAGATTTATTGAAAAAAATCAAATAAAACTGTATAAAAATATTTTTTAAATATTTTTAAACTGTATAAAAATATTTTTTTTTGTATAGAAAAAGCCTTTTTTCTATAGCAAAAAAATATTGAAAATGTAGAAAAAGAAAATAAAAGCATATCGTCGAACTATATTCAATAAATGCCAACTCGAAAAAGCTTACTGTTCAGGAGAGCTAAAAAACTAGTTATTTCGCATATTATTGTAACAAAAAACAAAGTACCTTCCATAAGATGGTTTAAATATTCTAAATTATTTTTACATATGCCAAAAATTTTACATTTTGCACTTTTTTGCGTATTTTTCAGAGTTGGCATTTATTACTATGACAAAAAACAAATATTTTTTTAGAGTTGGCATATTTGTAATGTGCAAAATTGGCATATGATATCTCACAGCTGACGTTGTGGTAGGAAGGTAGAAAAACAATAACCAAAAACGCTGAAAGACTATGATATTAAAACCCCTAAACGAACACAGGCCAAAACTACTGCCAGTAGCGTGAAAGTCAACCACAACACAAATAAATAGGGCATTTTAAAATTCGTAAATCCTTCAACTATTCAGTATATTTAATTTCTATACCACGGTTTGGATGGAAAGGGTCTGCGGGACCCGTCTCTGCAGCTAGCAATCAGTGGTTGGGGAGGTTCTTGACCCTACCATTCCAAACTATACATTACTCTTTTATTACAGAGTCCCTAATAAATGAAATTGAAAATAAAAATGGAAAACGAACCGGTAAACTAAACTATTGTTATTAAATTCCCCGTTAAAGTAGTATCACAGATTTAAAATGAAATTTACTGAAGGTATACTATGCAAGAAAGAAGGGGATACAGATGTTAAGTCCCCATGTTTCAAAACCCTCCCAACCTTGTCCTCCAGAACATTTGGTACAAAATTTTGGAGAACCCTTATCGGAAGTTACCCTACATTCTCAAAGGAAAGTCTAAAAAGAATTTAGCACGACATTATGTTTAATTTATATAATTCACTTAAAATTCATTTTATTTGCCAAAAGAAAAATTATGTTGTATATAATAAATCTAAAAATTACTTAATTTAGGAACGACAAAAAGGATGAAAAATTCAAGTAGTTGAACATTGAAAATTTTAGGTTTTAGATTGCTTATCTAAAATTCGATTTTTTAAAAAAAAAAACTACACATATTTATAAACACCTAATAATTCATTACAACGCTTATAAAATATTTATGAGGATTGCTTTTAAATGTTAATATTCATCCAAAATGAGATTTAGATTGATTTAAAAAAATAAAAATTTGCACAAGGTTTATTTATGTACGAAAGTGATATTACCGACCGAAAAACGTAGGGTATACAAATTTAATAAAAATCTAAGTTTTTGTTTGTTTTGATCAAGGTTGGTTACCGAAACGAATAACGGTAAGGGTAACGGTAACGGTATCTAATTTTTATTTATTTCGGTAAAGGTAACGGTAAGTGTTTTCAAATCGTTTCGGTTACGGTATGTTCCGGTACCGAACCAACCAAACCGGTACGTACCGGTATTATTAATTTAGTTAAAAATTTTAAAAAAGATAGAACTGAAAGCTAAAAATATTTTATAGACCCAAAAACCAGTATAGATTTGATATGATTATTATTTTTGTCATTTATTTTATGATAATTTGCAAATTATAAATTTAAAATTATGTTAGCAATTTGATTTTATTTTTTTGTTCGTTAAAATCCCTTAAAACAGGTAAAATTTTGAATACCGGTACAATACCGGTAACTTCTAATAATTATAACGGTAACGGTAAGGGTAACGGTATTTTAAAAATATTTTTAGCGGTATCGGTAACGGTAACGGTATTCGATTTGAAAGGGTTTTGAATCGGTAAAGGTATAATAAGGGTAACGGTAACCAACCATGGTTTTGATTTTAGTTTTCGCGACACTGTATATTCATCTCTTTTCAATAAGTGGATTTTTACCTATTAAAAATAAATGGATTTTACGTTTTGCACTAGGGTTCAATGCCCTTTGTAAGAAAAAAATAAATTTTTGGTTTTATTTTGATTACGACCGATAACTGACGAAGGAAAAATATCGATATCGCGAATAAGAAAATGTATAAAACAAAAGAAATAATTATAATGAAACCATAATTGCTTTATTATATTTAATTAAAAAAAAAAATTAAAGATTATTTAAATTTAATTTATTAGAAAAAATCATCAAAAAAAATCTGAATTTAGCTGTTATTTTACTTTATATTTTTTTCTTAATGATTTCCGAAGAAAACCACGAATGCATATAAAAACATTATTTTAATTATTTTGTTTTTTTTTTCTCAAATTTTACCAGCAATTATGAAGACATATAAAATAAATAAACCAGCCTTTGTAAAGTTTAACAGAACACCAAATTTCTAGTTAACATAAGTTAACATAGTTATGTTAAACTAACAGAGCTGGTACAAAGAAGAATAAAAAAATTAATACAGACTTACTGACATATGCACGGTGAAAGGCCTTCCATCGATGAATATGATGCTGGTCTTGTTGCTCTGATGGTTTGAAGTAGCTTTGCTCTCCTTATTAATTCCTTCTTGAGGAATTTGTTGTTAAATTTTACCAAATTTAATTATTTGCAAAACTACTGTTATGCAAATTTTTTTGTTTCTTCTTTTACCAGTATTTCCTTATTTTTTTTTTTACACTTTCTTATATTTCTTAAAATTGACTTTTTTATGCACAGTATCACGATAGTGGCAATATTTATATCAAAAAAAATTATGACAAAAATAATTGTTTTTTTCTTCGTAATTAAAAATTGGATTTCAATCGATATTTTCCTGATATAAATATTTCCAGCAAAAGAGATACTGTTTTTAGATTCATTTGTT